>JALMQS010000137.1:1613195-1962776 GCA_024734495.1 Forficula auricularia | reverse complement strand
TGGTTGCATACGTTTCAAGCAAAGTTATCAACGAAAACACCCTCAACAAAATTTCTGTCTGTATGTCTGTCTGTTTCCGTGGTTTCCGCGAAAAGTTGCTCACGATTCACGTAAAAACGGCTAAAAGGATTATTATGAAATTTCATATTTGCATCAGATGTCTTCTAACTTACGTTTATAGCTATATAACGTTTTGATATTTTGACCCCAAAAGGGGGTTTCGAGTGGCGCACGAATGAAAATTATCAAATAATTCCTAAACTATTAACCCTACAGCAAAGTTGTAGGGGATGTGATATCTGACAACCTTTGTTTATAAACCCCCCCCCAACACCCAAAAAAGGGGGTAGGTTGAAAAATGTAAATTCTTGTCCTTGGAGCAAACTCCACCAAATTTTGTATACATAATTACTGGGCCTCTAGAGAGCTAGAAATCCAAAAACTAACCACCCAAAATGGGGGGAGGGCCAAAAAACGAAAATTCTTGCTCTTGAACCAAACTCAACCAAATTTTGTATACATAATCTGTGGGTCACTTGAAGGGTTGGATTGTGGGGGCGGTATTTGGGCACGGGTTTATGGTGCGGGGGTGGTGGTGGGTGGGAGCTACGTGTGAGGGTGGGTTTGGAGTTCAGGGGGGTGTACAGCACCCTGGCTAGCAAGAGGGCCGCCGAAAGCAGGCCTTGGAGCTAGTCATAAATAAAAATAGAAAAATAAAAAGAACATTTTTCCTGGTTAGATAATGAATAAAAAATAGTTTTATTTGAATTTTTATTCAACTGGAAAAACCATCAAATCAACTTAATTTGACCTCTAACCTCTATAAATAAAAATGAAAATAAGAAAAGTAAACTTTCTAAAGGCCTAGAACAGTTTGATCGAAAACTTAGCAAAAAAGTACAGCTTTTTTCGAATCTCTAAAAAGTTACAACCGTTCAAATAGTCGCCATATAACTATTCTAATTAAAAAATGAGCCCCTTAACTTGCTCCCATACTCTTATAATTATTTAAAGTTTAAAATTTTGGACGTAACAATGACCTATGATATAGTCTAGCATAAAAATGTTCGCACTTTTGCTTTGTCTAAAAATATGTTAGATTTTGGATTTCAGTTTTAATTTTTTTGACTAAATTAAAAGCTGAGTCAAGAAGAATTGATTTTGCTTGAAATAGTTTATTGATAGTGTTAATTTTGGACAATATTGCAAACCATACTATTAAACATAAAATAAATGGGATTTCTTGTATTGAATCCAATAGACTTTGCTTTGGATACCGTTATGCTATCGTTACTTACATAAAAAAAATTCTTCTAGGGCATTACAAGTTTGCTCAAACTGTGTATACACTGCTTTAACCAAGAATTTGTTTGAAGATTGTCGAAATTCATAGATCTACAACAATAAAGTTTATGATAAAAAGTATTTTTCGTCATACTGACAATACTGGGAATATTGTCAAGTTTTCATGTGCAAGAGTACCTACATTATTTTAGTTCTTGATCATGTTGTGGCTCCCTCAATCGCATAGCATCCGCATCAACCCCCCCCCCCCCCCAGATGACCGGCCCTGTTTCCAAATTGGCCTCCTTTGTTCTTAAACCGAGGCTCTATTTATATCACATGACCTTATAAATTTGCCCCCCCCCCCCCCATAATATTCATTGTTATGCAGATTACATTACCCCCCATAACGTCCCTTTATTGAAAAAAATCGCTTCTCAACTTCTTATCCTATATAAGGCTCAAATTCGCCCCTATCCCGAATTACCATACTGGGTGTATGTTTGTTTTGCCGAGAGTAGCAGAGTTGTTGATTCACAAAGAGAAACAAAGAGGTTGTCCTCTGCTTGATGTAAATTGATAGGAAACTCACCTTAGAACTATTTTGCCCATTCCCTCTAATATAAGATACTACCATGGTTTTTGTTCTGACGAGTTGAAATAAATAATCCCCCCCCCCCCTAAAGCCTAAATTTCTAAGAAACACGAGGTTTTCGAACGCTCAACACCCCTTTACTATTAAGTTGGATAAGAATCGACCCAACTCTTTCGCCAAATCGTTTAACCCTATGACCTCTATAAACTGAAACTTGATTCCTGCTACCGTCTTTTCCGCAGCCTAATAACTTCAGCTGTTTAAGACTCTCATTCACAGATACTTTCGACTCTGACCCAGCTCATAAAATTTCTTCTTTTCACTTTGGAAGCCAATTCAAGCCTTTAGGGGCTGCATCTCCTTGATGTAACTGCTTTTTGCATCAAAATCATAAAAAAAGAACAAGAAATAACGAAATTTCTACGAGATTCTGTTCTCTTGGGTATCGGAACCAGAAATTCGGATAGAAAAATTATTTTTGAAAATGTTTTTTCTCCTCGTTTTAAACATTTCTAAACACGAATTTAAAAAATTAAAAATTTTGAGTGAATGCAAAACCCCTGTCGCCTATCGAGCTGCGCACGCCAAGTTTAGTTATTAGCACAAAGAACTCGTGACCTAGTGAGTCTCCATAAACATTTCCATCTTCTTTTCCATTCGTTAGGTAGCATTTGTTCTAATAAAAAAAAAAAAAAACTTTCAACTCATAATGCCAACATTCAATGACCCTTTGCTGTTAATGTCTAGACATCTCAAACCAATTCATTAATTTGGAAATTTATATTATATTTATTTGCCAATTCAAAATATATCTATAAAAAAAATATAGGAAAATAAAGAAAATAGTGCATTCTGATGAGATATTTTCATTAAAAATGTGCAATCTTGGTGATTTAAGCCGAAACCGAGGGGTGAACCGCGATTGGAATTAGGTGTACACTTCTTTGGAATTATGTGGAATTATTTTGGAATTCATTAGATAATGCCCCTTTATCTATTGTCTTCTACTTGGAAATGAAAGTGGAAGTAGATGTACACGAAATTATGTCCCGGTTCACCCCTCGGCCGAAACTATACATATAATAGTTCATTTGTTCATTGAAAAATACATGAAAACAACTTAAGAAAAAAAATAATAATTGTTTATACATATTCAAACCGACCCTTTTATTGTAACTTTTTTAAATTTTCATAATAAATATTTAAATACAAATTTTGAAATCGTATTATATGAAAAATGATATTATCGTACTATTATTTGATAAAACTAAAAAAATTATAACATTTTTTTCTCTTTTAGATTGTATCTGCAACAAGCCATTAACAAATCTGTTGGGCCTGCTATAGTTGAAGATTTCCTAAAATTTCGATGGGATTGGATTACTTCAAAACAAAAATTACACTCGTGGGGACCTTTGACATCAAATCTTCTTCTTATTTCAATGGAAGGTTACTATTTTTTAATTTTAAATGTTTTTTTTTTAATTTTATTTTAATATATAACGCTTATTTAACAATTATTATATTCATTCTTTCATTCTATTTCATTAAGGAAATGTAACTCCATGCCATTATGATGAACAGCAAAATTTTTTTGCTCAAGCAAGAGGGTATAAACGATGTCTGCTCTTTGCACCTGGTCAATTTGAATGCCTTTACCCTCACCCAGTCTATCATCCTCATGATAGACAAAGTCAAGTATATATACTTTTACAAATATCTTTCATACTCTCTCTGTCCGAAAATATGGTATAAATTTGAAAGAAAATCTTAAATTATCTAGAGTTTCGAAAGCAATTGGCAATACTCATTATTTTGTTATTGTTTACATTGATAACTAAATATCCTAACATATTTGACATGCGTTGCTTTTGAGTTAAGTTGAAGTACCTGGCCACCGAGCGATGCTCGGTAACTTTTTGCTTCAGTTAAAAGCTATATATTAATCCCCTCCCCCCAGGACCCCCACCACTTCATCCCACCTCCTGCACCCCTCCACCTCACCCCAATTCCGCCCCCTCCCCCGTACCCCTCCATCTCCCACATCTTCCCCACCGTCACCTCCACCCTCGCCCCTGCCCCGTCATCCAGTTTTTGCATTTCAAGCCTTGTAGTGGCCTACAGATTATGTTTATATAGGTATATAAATAAATACCGTATAATAATTTATTTTTAAATTAAATAACAATTTTTGAGTTCATCAATTAAATTGCCCTGGGGAGTCGGGTAGCTCAGTCAGCTAACGCACTGGCTTCGCTTCGGCATCGATCGATTATGACGATGTTGAGGTGGAGGTCCGGGGTTCGATCCTAGCTGGCAAATAAAAATTTCTGCCGGCTGAAAACTCGGCTCCCTCACTAACCCCACTAACACTCTAGGTACTTATGTGCTGTCTAAATGGGCTTTGTTCCCGGTGACATTAAATAAATAAAAAAAAAAAAAAAAAATTAAATTGCCAAATTCTAATATAGAAAAGATACGTTTGTGGGATTTAAAATTCGATTTTTAATCAAGTAAATTGTCTAACTTTTAATATATATAATACTATTTGTATTGATCTATTAGTGGAAAATAAAATTAAAAAACCAATTAATAATTAAAAGGAAATTGAATAAAAATGTAAATATACATTTTTATCGAGACAACCACCTGTGAGTAATTATTTCAATTAACAAAAAACCCATAAAAAACAACTTAGCCGAAGATTAGACCGTGACATATCGAATCGCCAACACAAAACTCTCTTAACCCGTGAATTTCATCCAAATCGCTAGAGCCGTTTTCGAGAACCCGATTGGATATCTATATATATAGAATTAAGGTTTTGTCTGTACATTGGTCCAAATCACGCCAAATTTTGGTTGCACACGTTTCAAGCAAAGTTATGAACGAAAACACCCTCAACAAAATTCCTGTCTGTCTGTATGTCTGTTTCAGTGGTTTCCGCGAAAAGTTGCTCACGATTCACGTCAAAACGGCTGAAGGGATTATTATGAAATTTCATATTTGTATCAGAGGTCTTCTAACTTACGTTTTTAGCTATATAACGTTTTGATATTTTGACCCCAAAAGGGGGTTTGGGGGGGGGTGCACGAATGAAAATTATCAAATCAAACTATCAAATCAACTCTTAAACTATTAACTCTACGGGAAATTTTATAATGAGCAAAGTTGTAGGGGATGTGATTTCTGACAACTTTTGTTTAAAAAAATTCCCCAAAACCACCCAAAAAGGGGGAAGGAGAAAAATATATAAATTCTTGCCCTTGGAGCAAACTCAACCAAATTTTGTATACATAATCTGTAGGCCTCTAGAGAGCTAGAAATGCAAAAACTAACCACCCAAAATGGGGGGGGGGGTCAAAAAATGAAAATTCTTGCTCTTGGACCAAACTCAACCAAATTTTATATACATAATCTGTGGGCCTCTAGAGAGCTAGAAATGCAAAAACTAACCACCCAAAATGGGGGGCGTCCCCAAAATGGGGGGGTCAAAAAATGAAAATTCTTGCTCTTTGACCAAACTCAACCAAATTTTGTATACATAATCTGTGGGCCTCTAGAGAGCTAGAAATGCAAAAACTAACCACCCAAAATGGGGGGGGGTCAAAAAATGAAAATTCTTGCCCTTGGAGCAAACTCAACCAAATTTTGTATACATAATCTGAGGGACTCTAGAAAGCTAGAAATGCAAAAACTAACTACCCAAAATGGGGGGGGGGGGTCAAAAAATGAAAATTCTTGCTCTTGGACCAAACTCAACCAAATTTAGTATACATAATCTGTGGGTCTCTAGAGAGCTAGAAATGCAAAAACTAACCACTTAAAAAAGGGGGGTCAAAAAATGAAAATTCTTGCCTTTTGGAGCAAACTCAACCAAATTTTGTATACATAATCTGTGGGACTCTAGAGAGCTAGAAATGCAAAAACTAACCACCTAAAATGGGGAGGGGGTCAAAAAATGAAAATTCTTGCTCTTGGACCAAACTCAACCAAATTTTGTTTACATAATCTGTGGGTCACTAGAAGGCTAGAAATGCAAAAACTGGGTGCGGGGTGGAGTGGGGTGGGTTAGGGCATGGGATGCGCGGAGTGGAATGGCGGTGGAGTGAGGGAGTATGGCGGAGTAGGGGGGGGGGCACGGGGGTGGTGCAAGGTTGGTGGATGGGGGGTTCAGGTGAGGGCCCAGTGGCGTAGTGGTGTGGTACGGGGTGGGGGGTGCAGGTTAGAGTTGTGAAGTGGTGGTGTGGGGGCGGGGGTTGGGGTGCTGGGTGGGTTTCGTGGAGTGGGGGGTGAGGTTGGGGTTCGTGGGTTGGGGGCCCGAGGTGGGTGGGATGAGGGTTGGAATGGTGGTGTGGGGGCGGGGGTTGGGGTGCTGGGTGGGTTTCGGGGAGTGTGGGGGTGAGGTTTGGGTTCTGTGTTATGGGGCGGGTTCATGGTGCGGGGGTAGGGGTGCTGGATGGGTCGGGGGGGAGTGTACTGTGAGGGTGGGATTCGTGGGTTGGGGATCCAGGGGGCGTGCCCCCTGGCTAGCAAGATGGCCGCCGAAGGCGGGCCTTGCAGCTAGTATATATATATGTTAACGTTAGATTCTACATTCTAAATAAAATGTATTATTGAATATCTGGACAAAATTCATCTGTTTCGATTCCCCAAAGAATATCTATAAGATTTGCTCATTTTATAAGATAAGATAAGATTTGAAGACCAAAACTTAATTTTTTTAAGAAAAATAAAATAGAGACCGCTGTAATTTCAAAAGGGAAAATTTTAACTCAAATAATGTGAATTTACAAAGAAGCTATGCCAAATCGAAGCATTTGACTAAGGAACAACGTCATGGTATCTTGCAACAGCTATTAGGCCTGTTTCACACATATGCGGTTCGGTTAGTTTTCGGTTCTTTTTCGGTCGCTTCCGATAATTGTGAAACGGTACCTAATGGAAACCATAGAGCACCGAATACCCCCCCGATACGAACAGGTTTCATCGGGTTTCTATTAGGTACAAATACGTGTCCAAGGAACAGAAAGCAATCAACGGGTTCACACACGCTCGTTTCAGTTTCTGTTTAACCTGATAAGGAGTGGATGACTCGGTCTCGTACAAAATTGTGCAAACAATTTTTGAAAGTTTTGTCACAGTTGATAAAATGAGCGGTTTACCAGATGTTGATGTGGATCGGCTGATTACAGCAGTGCAATCTAAACCATTGCTGAGGGATAAAACCTTTGAAAAATATAAGGATAAATTTAAGAAAGTGGTGTAGAATGCTCTAAAATCCTGCCGTAAAGTGATGAGAGGGTCTCCCAATGAATTCTAATAGTATTTTCCTTCGTTTTTTAATTTTTCTATAGAGAGACAGGATGGCAACATCTTTCTTTCTCTCCATGATCACACAGAGTACGAAAAAAAACCTAATATGTTGCAATGAAAACAAACCGAACCGGGTGAAACCTCATATGTGTGAAACAGGCCTTACAGTATATGAAGAACAAAGAAAAATTAGAATAGGGTCGATTAGCTGAAAAGTATATATGTCCAGAAGAAGCGTTCAACAAGGCTAAAACTCACTTTAACTAAATTTGAATTACACTAAAATTATTTGTATTTAGTTATATTGTGATAATTAAATGAATTTATATTTAATTTTAGATTTATTTAATTGACAAGTTTTTGTTTTGCCGAGAGTAGCAGAGTTGTTGATTCACAAAGAGAAACGAAGAGGTTGTCCTCTGTTTGATGCAAATAAACATACACACATATATATATATATTATATATCGAAATTATATATCTGTATATATATATATTATTTATTTGTTTGAGACTATAGTTTCGAAGGCTTGGCCCTCATCTTCAGTCTTTTTAATTATAAATATTATTTTTCATTGGATCAGTATTGCGTGGATATTGAATAATATATATAAAGATATATAATTTCGATATGTATGTTTATTTGCATCAAGCAGAGTACAACCTCTTTGTTTCTCTTTGTGTTTTAGATTTATTTGATTTTTTTCGCAAATGTATACCATATTTTCGGACGGAGGGAGTATATCTTTAAAAATATAGATTTAACAATTTTCCATTTTGTATAATTATTATTTATATTAAAATAATCGAACTTTTTTCCAGTTTGTTTAATTTACTTCATAAACTATTGGGTTGGTGCATAATTATTGCGTCTTTTTTTAGCGACATTATTTTTTGTTTAAAAATTGGCGTTTTGTTTAATTTTTTTTTTTCATAAAAATAATCCTCTTTTTTTAGTTAATGAAAATGCATATCGAAAATCATATCCATATTCGCCATATTTTGCTCTACCACTTCGAGAAAGGTTGAAATGCAACAGAGTCATTTTGCGATCTCAACGAACTTTTTGGCGAAGGAGCAATCAGCAAAAGCCAAGCTGAAAGATGGTTCAAGAAGTTTAAATCGGGCGATACAAACTTCGTAGGTGAAGAAGGAAGAGGTCGACCATCAAATTTCAAATACCCGGCACTTTTGGCAGCCGTGGAAGAGGACGAAAGCTTGACATTCAGAATGTTGGCCGAAGATTTCAATGTGACCATTCGGCCATCGTTCGTCTACTCAAAAAGCTCGGAAAAGTATGGAAATTGGCTGGATGGGTCACCCACGAAATCTCCGGCAACAACAAAGCCGATCGTGTCCGAATTGTCACCGAATTGCTGCAGCGAAACGAGCAAACTCCGTTCTTGAAGAACTTCGTCACTGGGGAAGAAGCGTGGATTCTCTTCAAAAACGTTAAAAAAAAGAAGGTTTGGGTTTCGCCAGGTGTTTCACCCAAAGCAATAATTATGCTCCACCCAATATATAATATAGGTATCCATTTTTTTAATTTATTTTAAATATTTGAAACCGCTATGGATGAAGTTTAGCAACCCTCTGTTGCCACTTTATTTATAACGGAACTCCAATGCAGCTCACTTCAAATCATTTTAATAGAACAATTAATTTTATTTATATTTATAAGATTGGATATGATAATTCTTTCAAAGTAATTTTAAAGGAATTTTTCGATGATGTTTTATTCTTTTGAAATGGTTATTATTTTTTATTTGGTTGAAACATAACAGAGATTACATTAAAAAAATGGTATTGTCAAATTTCGAACACCTACATATGTGTCAACCAGTGCTGTACTCGTAAAATCATCAGAAGGTATACGCTATATGGATTGTAAAAATCAGAAGGTATACGCGGTATATTTATAATAAAAGAATAAAATAAAATGTTTGTCGGCTATTTTTTAAAAAATTATCATTTTAAAAGCAAATTCAAATAATTTAAAATATTTATGTGAATTTTCAAAAAGTTATTGTCTCAAAATTTTTAAAATTTTCAACTAACACAGTATACGCTATAGCCAAAAGAAAATTTATTTAAAAACATAAAATTTCTTAACAACTCAATATTTTATGTACGTTTATTTCTCAAAAAACTGCATATCTTATATCTTTTGTTAAATTTTGGAATCCATTGTGTTTAAAAATCATATATTTTTACTCTTATTGTTGAATATTTTTTTACTTCTATATTATTTATTTATTTATTTTATTTTATTTTCGACTGCAAAAGTCTTAAGAAATTGGTTACATATAAACCAGGGGTGTCATTGTGCGGGTACGCGTGGGAACGCCGTTCCTGCACTGGTTTTGAGAGCTGTTTTAATTTTTTTAGTTTATCCATTTATTTTAGGGGTTAAAAAATTTCAGCGTTTCCGCAGTGCTAAATTTGCGATGACACCACTAATATAAACAAAAACATTATACAAAAAATGAAAAACAGAGATATATTAGATAATATCGTCGCTGTTATATCAAAATGTCGTATGTCAAAATTACCAAAAAAAATTTGTTAAAGAAAAACACTTGTATTTGTTAGCTACATCTGCTCTCAAATTTTGTATGTTATCAGGTGATAGAACTCAAGTTACAGATTAAAAAAAAAACAAATTATTTAGGGTTAATATAAATGAATACAAAAGTTTTTCTTAGCTACTGAAAAGTTGATTTTTACATACGACATTTTGATATAACACCGATGATTTGGTAAGTGAAAATAAATAAATAGCCTAATAAATAAACTAATTTTATCATTTATTCATAAGATAGCGTATTTTCTTTAATTGTTTTAGTCACTCTATTAGGATGAGAAGCCAAATCCATTACTCAAATTCTAAAGGAAAGAGCGTCATAGCAAACATAGTCTATAGCAGGGCTGTCCAACCTGCGGCCCAGCACAGCAATTAATGCGGCCGACATAAAATAAGTTTCCTTAATACATTGAGATTTTTATGTTACTGGAAAAGATAGATATCTGATACAATTTGACCTGATATTTTTTTTTTCTAAAATAAGAACAAATTAGAAAATCTTCCCAAAAGGTTTCGAAGAATAAAAGACAGATTTTCAATTTTGAATGTTAAACAATATATCGAGATTTCCGACAAAATAATCACAATGTTGTATTTTGAACCATTTTTATTAGAATTAAATATTTTAACTGCAAACTTTCTGATTGAATGTATGGCACTGCATCAGATATTGAACGGAAAGAAATATTTAATAATGTCTCTTTATTAAAATTTCATAAATATTATCTTCCCAGAAACAAATATTCCTCCTTCCTTCACAATAATTATTCACTTTTTAGAAATATGAATTTACATATACTTACCTACCTAAAGCTATTTTCGAGAATAAAATTCACTTAAAGCAAAATTATAAGCTCAACTATCAGATGACAAAAATAACCAAGTTTAGAATAATTAAAAATTATTTTTCATCTCATATTTCCATTTTTTTAAATATTTATTATTTCAGTAATTAAAAATAAATAATCTAGAAAAATTACTATAAAGTGCGTGGATAGAATAATCTCTATTCCTTTATAGCAGCTAAGGCAAGGATTCCAAATACAACCCGTTTTAGACTAGTAGAAGTTAATTTCTTAATTTCTATTAGTCTAGGAATGGCCTTTTGACTAATGCACTTGGACTAATTGGATACTCGTTATTATATATAGAGAGAACATTCAATTAATTCAAGAATTTGGAAATGTTAAGAAATAATTAAACTCGATATGCATATTTCTAAAAGAGTTCACATTGCTAATAGAAGTAGATAAATTATTTAAAAACAAAATCCTGAAGGAAAAGAACTCAAAGATTATTATGCTATGATATTTTTGCTTTTTTTTGTCTTGGTGGATATCATTATTCTACATTATTAATTATATTTTGTGATTAACAAAATCGGAATTAGTACATTTTATATGCGGCCCGAGTCATTTGTTTTTCCTTCAAATGCGGCCCGCGTAAGGCAAAAGGTTGGACACCCCTGGTCTATAGATTGAATTGTTCTCAGCGTGACACGTGATTGGTACTTTAGGATAGAAAGGCTGCTTGTGTCTATATTTATAAGATTAAATTTGAATAAATATTCAACAATAGTAAATTTTTAATCACATATAATATAATATTAAGTTAACAAATTGTATGTTTTAAATTAATAATTTTTTAGGCTGATAATGACACATGTAAGTGTTTGAAACGTTCCTACTTTAAAATATTTTTTTTTAATTCAACTTGTGTTATGTTTCAACCGAGGGGAGAACCGCGACCTAATATCGTGTACACCTACTTCCACTTCCACTTTCATTTCCAAGTAGAAGACAAAAGATGAAGGGCCATTATCTAATGAATTCCAAAGACGTGTACACCTAATTCCAATCACGGTTCACCCCTCGGTTTCAATTAAAAGAAAAAATAATAATCATTTCAAAAGAATAAAACATCCTCGAAAAATTCCTTAAAAAATTATTTTATTTTATGACTATATTTTGATTTCGTACATTCTAGGTTGATTTTGAAAGACCCGATTTAAATAGATTTCCTAAATTCTCAGAATTAATGGGTCAAGAGTGTGTTGTCGGACCGGGAGACGTCCTGTACATTCCTATATATTGGTGGCACCATGTAGAGTCTCTAATGAGAGGAGGCTACACAGTCTCTATAAACTTTTGGTATAAGGTATATCAAACACTATTTACTTTTCATATAAACATTTATTTTAACTTAAATATTTAATATTCTTTACATAACTCTTCCAGAACTTAAGTGACTTAATTTTTAAATTAATTTTAAACTGAAAGGTTTTTATAGTCACAAACTAATAAAAGACAATAATTAAATAAAATTATTGTCTTTTATTAGTTTGTGACTATAAAAACCTTTCAATTTAGAAATATTTTACATAACTCACCATGATCATAATTATAAACTAACTTAGCTCAATTATTTTTCAACTAACCAAAAAATCTGAAAATTCCATTTTTTTTTTGGTTTTTTTAATTGAAATATTTATTTTTAAGTATTTTTTCGAGAATGTTTTCTTCTCTTGAAGATTTTTTAACAACGCCTGTTACATTTAAAAAAAAATTATTGTCATTTAGGGAATTTTGAAATATTTAACTGCTACTTTCATTCAAATTATCTCTGCCGTAATTCATTATCTTTCCAAAGACATTGCGCAAAAATCTATATTTGAATATCTAGAATGGGGGGGGGGGGGCTAATAATAATTTAAAAAAATACAATAGAGTACCTACTTAATTCAGTGGAAGAAGCTCGGTTAACGAACTTAATCCGTTCCGCGACTCTATTCATTAAATTAATCAATTCTTTTCATAGAAATTAATGCAAATACAAATACATTCTAATTTCAAAAATGATGGTAAGTTTATTTGTAAAATGGGATGTCTTTGCTGAAAACAAGGAAAACATTGTATATCTATCATCCCAGCAACAAATATGTTCTCTTCTTCTTCTTCTTTCTCAGCCTGTCGCCATCCACTCCTGGATGTAGGCCTCTTCCATCTATTTCCATATATGCCTGTTTCTGGCTGTTAGCATCCAATTTACCCCCGAAATCTTTCGGATGTCGTCTTGCCATCTCAGTTGTGGTCTGCCCACACTTCTTTTTGTAGTTCTTGGCCTCCAATGGACTATTCTCTTTGACCATCTTGAATTCTCTTGTGCCACGTGCCCCGCCCAGCGCCATTTCAGACGGACTATCCGTTCCATAACATCGGTGACCCCAGTGCGCTTTCGGATGATGTCGTTGCGCACTCTGTCTCGGAGGCTAAACCCCAACATTGCTCTCTCCATGGATCTTTTGGCATGTTCTAAACTAGTTTGCTTTTGCCTGCGTAAGCGCTAGTGTTTCTGTGCCATAACTTGTTATTGGCAGCACGCAGGATTCATATACCTTCCGCTTGAAATTGACAGGCAGTGTTGAGTCCCTCAGAATAAATCCAAGCTTCCTGAAAGCCGCCCAAGTAAGTCCCACTCTCCTAGTAACCTCTGCGGCCCGGTTCGCTATTGCGATTTTGATATTGTGGCCAAGGTAGATACAAATATGTTACAGCCTATCAAACCATCCTCGGCTCGCTTTAAAGTCCTACCCATCTGCACTTGGGTCACCAAGTCACTTTATAAATTTGTAGCTTTTTCACAAATTATAGCTCCAAAGAGTTGATTTTTATTGATTCATATTGGCAGCAGTTTTCCAACTTCATCTAAAATTATAGATCTTTGTTTTGATATCAGATTCATTCCTTTAGTCACTTTGGCACCCCTAAATTCTGCTTTATTTTTAATAATTGTAAAGATAGTCGTCGATTTTGCTACATTGTATTGTTTAGCAATGTCAGAAACACGAATGCCAATCTTGAGTTTTGCAATAAATTCTTTATTTACTGCTACACTAGAACGTTTTCTTCTGCCACTATCACTTTTCTTTTACTTATGAACTATATCGATTAAATATATATATAAATAACAAATCACATAACTCAAAAAAGAAGTTTAATACAAACACTTGTAAAAGCAACGTTTCTCGTTCGCATCCCTAATAACAACTAAAATTGAAAACAAAAAACCGGCCTGTGATTGCGTTCGTTATCCGAGGCAAAACTTTTGCAAAATAAATGTTTGTTAACCTATTAGGTCGTTAACTAGGGCGCTCGTTATGATCCACTGTAATTATTTTTGCAACATCAATTTAGAGAGACCCTATGTACTTATTGCATTTCCCTTTAAATGAGTGACAATGAAAAAATTAATCAATCAATCAGTAAAAATTAATTCCAATTTTTATTTTTCAGGGTGGACCTACAGGTCAAATAGTTTATCCTCTAAAAGATTATCAAAAAATTGCAATCATGCGAAATGTTGAAAAAATGCTTCAAGAAGCTTTACAAGATCCTAAAGAAGTAGGTTCTTTATTAAGGGCACTTACACTGGGCCGTTATACAGAATAGTATTAATATAAAAAAGTATTGTAATTTTAAATTATAAAAAATATCACTATCATTTAAATAATTTTTTTCATTCACTCATAAATCATGACATTTTTCTACTTATCTTTTCATTGCCCTTAATGCGATAAAATACTCGTATTTACTTTACAAAAAACATCAAAATATTTCAGGCATTGTTTTATTTTTGTTACTTGTAAATTTTAATACAATAGAATTGCTTTTTTTTACTCTTGCTCTAAGGTGTTCGTTTCAGGCTTTATAAATTTTCTTAGCTGATTAACATTAGTATGGTTTCTAAAGCGCCACAATCTGACAATTGAATCGATTTGTTCAGAAACGTCAATTGTGTCATTGTTTTGTTATGTAATATGTGTTTTTTTCTGAAAAAACCGACTCACTTATTTCTGGTATAGTAGAGTCCCGAAAACTCGCCCTAATGTGGACGAAGGTTGGCCGAGTTGTGTGAAAATGCCCGGTTATCGGGAATGGGTTTAAAAAAGAATAAGTACGAGTGTTCCCTCAGAAAATACAGTACTATACTTTTTTTTTTAATGATATTGATGTGAGAAGGAGATACACTAAAAAGGTGCATCCCCTAAAGGCCTGGGTTGGCCCCTCCACCGTGAAAAGAAGAAGAGGGGATTTTATGGGCTGGGTGGGAGTTGAAGGTATCTGTGGATGCGGGTCTTAAACACCTGAAGGTTTTAAGTCACGGGGAAGACGGTGGCTGGAAGTGAGTTCCAGTCTCTGAAGGTCATAGGGATAAAAGAGTTGGCAAAAGCCTTGGTTCGGCTTTTATCCAATTTGACTATTTCTAGCAAATAGGGTTCTAGGGGGGGATAATTGATTTCAGCTCTACTGAACAGGCACCATGATAGTATCTGTAGTATAGGGAAACGGTTTTTCGGTGAGCCAGGGAGTCGAGTGGGTTTGTTAGGTCCGGGTCTCCTATTAGTTTAATTGCTCGTTTCTGAATTGCATCCAGTGTGGCAAGAGAATGCTTGGAGGCCCCTCTCCACAGATAAGAGCCATATTCGAGACAGGGACGAATTTGAGCCTTTATACAGTGTAAGAAGTTGAATGGGAGTATAATGGTGTCTAGACCTAAATAGGAGACCAAGCTTGCGCTCTGCAGCTTTAGCAGTGGTTGAGATATGGTCATTCCAAGAAAGGTCAGACCCTAGTGTGACGCCTAGCATTGAAATTTTATCACTTAATTCCAATTTGGGAATTTGGGAGATTCTATTGTCGCATAAGGCAACACTGCGTTTTCCCTGCATTGAAGTTAACTAAGTTTTGGGCTTCTAGAATGTCACCGGTCGACCGGGACTGCCTGAAGCCGTATTGCCTATCGTGGATTAATTTATTTGACTCTAAATGTCGTAGAACTTGCTCGTTGATGGCCTTTTCCATGATTTTGGATAGGACAGAAGTGATTGCTATGGGTCGATACTCTACTTGTATGTATTGTTTGCTTGAGAATACATCAAAGAATAAACTGCCCTAAATACCCTTAAACAAAGGAAAAATACGTATTTATGAAGGCATAAGGCTGTTTATAATGAAAATTTACTAGCCGACTTTGTAAAAAGGGTTTTTTCGCCCTGCCAGGGTTATGCCGAGTTATCCCGACTGCCGGGTTATCGGTGCCGAGTTTTCGGGACTCTACTGTACTAGTTTTTATCGTCAGGAAAACAAACCCACAAAGAGAACTGACCTATCTCAATTATTTTCTCAATAACATTTCTAGCCCCAAGACCTTATTACATATTTTTCATCTATAGCAGCGTTTCGACTTAACCATAGTAGTAATTTCTTTCTCCTCTTTTCCCAAAGCGAAAGTGTATTGGGAATTCCACCCTTTTCTTCTTGCATTAATAACATGAAAAAGGAAACATAAACAATACATAATTAAAGTTTTGAGCATCTTTTTTTTGAAAATAGTTGGTAGTTTTTTCAAAAAATCAGCTCGGGTTCAGATTAACCAAGATGTATTTTAAAAGAGAAAGAATTCAACCAATCTTTTTCGGACAAATTCTAGGATTTTAGTAGAAATATTATTAAATTGCGATATCTGAGCTGACTGCCCGGATAGCGTGTTAGTTCTCAGGTTCGACTCCTGGGGGGATGAATCCCCTCTGATATCGCAATTTAATAATATTTCTACTAAAATCTTAGAATTTGTCCGAAAAAGATTGATTGAATTCTTTCTCTTTTAATAAACAATACAGCCAGATTAAAATGGAAAAATTCCAAATCTTGATATCTCCAACATCAACTTAATAGGCCAAGTTTTCTTTGAGGATTTCGTTTTTTAGACAAACACCAGATTGCCGAATTATAGAAACCATTTACTTGATATTTTATTAAAACACTTATTTTACTAAATATTTAAAAATATCTCCTTGAATATTATTATTGAACATGTCTTGAAATATATATAATTATCTAGGAACTAAAATCAATTTAAAAAAATAGCACTTGAACTATAAACTAAATTTTTGTAAAAAAATAAAGTAATATAAAAAGTTATTTATCTGCAGTATATTTTAACATGTAATTACATTATAAAATTGTTTTATAAATAAATGAATGAATGTCCACGGCCATTATCGTTGCATTGGTTTTCGTAAACGAACTTGAGCAACGTTGGTCGTGACAAATGATAACCATAGTGATTTATTGAATAAAGATTTTGCTTAAATCATTGCTCATTAGAAGCTACTGATTATGTGACTTAAAAGGGAATACCTAGAATTAAACAAAAACACCACTTATTATAAACAATCACCAGAAATAAGCGGTTTCTCACTTATAAAAATTCTCTTGGATCACATATTAGTCAAAAGCAAACTTTAAATGGTTTTTTTAAGTGAATACAATTCAGATGTGAATAATTAAAGATTTAATATATACATTATTATGTACAAGTCCTTTGATTAATTAACATAGATTATTATACAATTATATTTAAAAATTCCTATTTATTTGTATTTATTTATATAGACTTGGCATTAATATTGTTTCCTATTTATAAATATTTTAAATAAAAAAAATGTATATTTTAAATTGAAATCGTAATAAACTACATTATATTTTTACTTTACTATATTATTAATTTTCAAGTTCTATTCATTTTCAATCTCTTCTTTTATTACTTTATTTTTTAATTATTTATATTATTCTTCTCTATTATTTGTTTAAATATTTTATACTCTTGATCCATAAATATTTAATACCATTCATCAGCAAAATCAATGTACTATACTTATAAAATTATAAAAAGTTTTAGCTGAGAATAGCAAATTTGTTTAATTTATAATAAATAGAGTGCTTCTTTTGCTCTGGACGGTAACTACCACCGAGGCAACAAATTACAATATCATTTTTTTACATTTTAGAAGAAGGTTTATCTGTCGCCTCGTAGCCCCCAAGTCTCTGGTTACGTACTTGTTATATGTAAATATTTTATCAATTTGAAACTATAGTTTTGAATCCTTTACCTACATCTTCAGTCCATTACAAATACAAATATTCAATTGCAGTTTTTGACTTAGAATGGGTCTTTGTCCGTATTTAGGTAAGGTTTGTAAACCGAGAAAATAGATAGTTGTTGCACCAAGCGTTTGACAGCTAGTGTAGTATATTTTGAATATATATCATATAGACTTTAGACTTACCTTAATATTTTTCTCAAACCGGGACGATCTCGAGGGTCTCAAGAAAATAATTCAAAAAATTATATTTTCTGCATTTTTGAATTAGAGAACAAAATCTAATCTATTCTCTGCACTGGAAATACACCCAATCCTTTTATTACGTGATTATCGGTTCCAGCAAATCAACGCTTAAAAAAATGTGTTATTGATTGATGGTCTAAAGGTCTTTTAGTTTGCACTATATATATTCTGTAATTCGTCTTTGATTGTCCTGTCTTGATTCCATAAGCATTTATAAAGTTCTTTACAAGGCCATACCATACTATATGACACAGAGAGGCAGCCGCATCAGGCGGCACCGTTAGGGAGCGGCATAAGCAGCAAATTAAAATACAATTTGCACCGAGGGGTGAACCGCGTTTGGAATTAGGTGTACATCGTCTTTGAAATTATTTGGAATTACTGTGGAATTCATTAGATAATCTATTGTCTTCTACTTGGAAATGAATGTGGAAGTGGAAGTAGGTGTACCAGATTTTAGCTCGCGGTTCACCCCTCGATTTGCACTATTCAATTATTAAAAATCTTTACGCATCGCTTTTCTATATTGGTCTATTTTATTCTGAAATGAATGTATACGATTTATGATTTATCGCACGCCTCTGCCTAGGCGCATGTAATTCTAAACAAAATTGTCAAACTTTCAAAAATCTCTAAATATTTTTCGATAATCTCCGATTGTACCCCAGACGTAAATCATATTGAACAGCTTTCTTAACAAAAGAGTTGTCGCTTTTATCTTCATTCAAAATAAATATGAAATTGAAGAATTCTCTATTGTTTTTTGAAGCTAGTGATTCAACCGGAGGGGTTTGACAAAACTTATTCTGTCACTTGTCACATTTGGAAAAGTTAAGTTTTGAGTTAAAGTGTTTTAGAAGTCAATGCTATTATATAATAAAAGGAGTAAGAAAAGGTGTCCAAAATAGAATAGGTACTTGAAAAATATCGAAGGGTGTTTTATGTGCCCTGCGCTTGTCATTCTTTAAACTTAGTTTTGAATGATGCATCGTCTTCTTCTAAAGAAACAACTTTTTTTTCTATTGTACAAGAAATTTAGGCTTTTTTCTGGTTCTACAAAGCTTTGGGAAGTGCTAAAAAAATATATTTTACAATTAACTTTAAAATCATTGAGTCCTACTAGGTGGTAAAGAAGAGAAGATGCGTTAAAACCTTTAGAATTTTAACTTCGCGAAATCTATGATGCATTATTCCAAATAATAATACATAGAAGAGTCCAATAGAGATACAGAAACTAAAGTAAAAGCAAGAGTGTTAGCAAAAAATATTAAAAATTACAAGTTATATGCGGTGTAATTCTTTGGCATGATACATATTTTATTTGAAATAAATTCAGTCTCGAAGCTATTGCAATCTATTACTATAAATTTGTCAGATTGTGTAAGGATGTTTTTAGTAGATATCGCAAATAAGTCTCTCTTTTCTTGAAAAAAGTCCCCTTAAAAGTCTCACTTTTTGCATAAATAGTATGAAAAAAGTCTGTTTTGGGCAAAAAAAATCTCTTAAAAAGTCTGTAATTTTGTAGATAAATAGTCTCTGAATAGCGTGTTTGTATCTAAATACATTCATGAATTTTATGTATATTGACAAAAAAAAAAATTAAAGGAATCGACTTAGAATAAGGAAAGAAAAACTTCTAACGTTTAATATAAATGATTAATTTTTATAAAATAATTTACTGAAACATAGAGCCACAAAAATTAAAAGACATTTTATTTAAAAATTTAATATTTCTACACTTTTATATAAAAAACTTTAAACATAATTTACTTAGTATATCTTGAAGAAATTCGTTCTTCTTTCTCATCCGTGATATTATGCCTATTCATATAGAAATTGCATACAAGATACATTTCAAGATTTTAAATCGTACTAAGACCAAAATCTCAGATAAAAATAGAGTAAAATAAACTAATATGGCCATCCCCTATCTTATATTTAATATTTAATCAAATGATTTATAAACATTTATGAAAGAACCCCTCATCCCTTAATTTTGGGCTCATTAGCAATTAATTAGAAAAGAACCTTAGTGTGAGTAAGTACTTTGGGCAAAAATGATTTAGTTACTATTGACTTATTATATAGTAGAGAGCACAAATATAAAAATCATCCAACTTGCTATTTTTGTAGCTCTGATGCCGGAGTACTTTTAATAAATATTTTTTTAGTTATAAAAGAATTAATTTGCATATAATATGGGAAAAATTACGAAACCTACGGTTTGCGAGTACTACTTGCACATTAGCCGCTTTTTTGCGAGTACTACTTGCCATTTAGCCGCTTTTTTCATTAATATTTTGTCTACATCTACATAATTATAAAATTGTTTATGACATTTTCATAATGATGTATGAAGAAAAAAAAATTTCTTTACAAAATTGTTTTTAAATTGAAAGTTTTTTGCCGAGGGTAGCAGAATTTTTATATATTGGAGGAGACAATAAAAGAGTGTCTTCTGCTGGAATTATACATTTTATTTATATCGTTATAAATAAAATTTATAATTCCAGCAGATAACGATATAAATAAAATGTATAATTCCAGCAGAAGACACACTCTTTTATTGTCTCCTTTAAAATTATTTTAAAATTTCGGAGTAGGTATCTAGTTTTTTTGATGTTGAGTGTACAAAGAGGTGTTGGGCTAGTTATTATTAAGGTAAATCAAACTTGATGACTAGGTGCAAGTGGTACTCGCAAATCGTAGGTTTCGTAAGAGATTCAGGGCATTATACAAGAATTTGAGCACAACTGGAATCAGCACCTTTACAAAGGTATTGATTTATTAGAAAAAAAAATTTGAAATGAGTTTCAATAGCTAAGTTGAACAACACACTACAGAGTGCACTACGTTTCGGATAAAATAGTAATCACTATCATCTGTGATTGACAATTAAATATATCACATGACATTTATTGACATTTAAAATAAGAATTTTACCGTTATTCTAGTTAAAAAATTTCATGATAATAAAACACATCTTTATTAGCTAAATAAAATATTTAATTAATTTAAATGTTAATTTAATGTTTCTCACTTCATTCATATTTGGAAATATTTATTTTGATTTTTTTTAAATTTAATTTTTATGTTTTTTCAATTTTCTTTTTATTATTAAAAGTAAGAAATCTCAAGATTAATTTTGAACATACATTAGATTTTATTCTATTAAAAGAAATATTTTTTGTTTTGAAAGTTCTTAAAAAGAAGATATTAACGCCAACTGGCTTTGTCTTAACCTTCTACTCCTATCTGCTATTTCGGTAATAATTCATTATTATTATTTTATTCTCCTTTTTATTCATTACTAGTTTATTTATTAGATTATCTCTTATAATATATTATGTAATTTCTTTGACGTTAAATTACCAATCGTTATCCTTACTTTTAAATTACTTTTCTATAGAGGTTCTATTAATTTATTATTAAACATATTCGTTTTTCATTTTTAGTTCAATCGCATCGTTTTAACCTGTTGATTTTATATTAAAAAAATCAAACAAAATAATAAAAATAATCAAAAGTAAAGAATTTGTAAAATAACTCCAGAATAACAATCATATAATTTCATTTGAATGAATGTCAAAAGCTATCAGTTTATTTCATTATTTATTTTTAAATAATCTTTAAATTATCCAAACAACCTTAGAATTATGATTTATTATATTAAAATTTTCTTATAGATATCGTCGCCTTAGAGTGTAAACCTGCTAACTCACAACAGTGACATTTTACAGGGCAGACAAAAAACAATCAAAATTTGATATTGTTATGGAAAGAAACTATTTTTCCCATTTTTTTCTACAACTTACAATCGTAATTTTAGTAGCAGTTTTACTTGGACGATGCTGCCCTGCATCTCTTTTTCTTTCGGACGAGATTAATATGTCATAAAATATTCGATAAAAAATGGATTTAGCAGGTTTACACTCTAAGGCGACGATATACTTGATGGTGCTCTTGGATGAGGGACCACCTTTTTGTAAAATTTCATATTTCTTTGGACTTATGTGTTGCGAGATTTCTTAATTTTATTTTTTCAGTAATTCTCCATGGACATTTTCGATTAACTGATATCCCTTTTTTGGGCTAGAATCATGCTTCCTAGATATATAGATATTTCTTAAAGAAATGAAGAGATTGTCATCTACTAAATCCGAGATGTCATGGTGAATTTTTATTATTTGTTCGAAGGTTTGTGTTCATTTCTTCGTGAATTGAACCCGAGTACCAATACAAGGATTTTGGGCAATGAATGACCTTTTCCCCTGACATATGTATCTCGCTAAATATTTCACTCAAATATTTATTCTTCATTCGTAAAAGTTCGCAGTCTAGTGATTCCAAAGTTAAACACTTACCCATACAGACAGGGCCGGCTCAGATGTAGGAACTTCGAGATTTCTCCCGAAGCCCCTCTCACATAAAGGGGCCAAAATCAACACCATCTCAGATTATTATGAAATTTGACACAGTTGTACAGGTGTAATAGACTTGGAAAAATACCAAATTTCCTCGAGATATGTTTACTCAGTTTTGAATTATAGCTATCTAAATTTTCAAAAATTTGTCCAAAAACCGCGAGGGGAATTTTTTTTAATTCCTCTAGGAGCCCCCCTAATAAAGCTAGAGAGCTGGAAGAGGTGTCATATTACAGTATTTTTCATGCCTTTCCTGTGGTATACAACATACTATAGGCTAATACGGACAATTTTTTGTCAAAATCAAATTTTTTATTTTTTTTTTTCAAAAATCACACATTTTAAAATTTTAAAATTAATTCCATGAATAGTTAGTAATGTTGTAAATCACCTGGCAAAATATAAATTTGGCATGATGATGGGTTAAAAAATTTAAAACTAAAGCTTTATTTTTTTTATTAATACCCTTATTTAGCAGAATAACACAAGTATGCTAATTTTTACACTTCCGTGAAAATAAATATGAACATAATAACCTGAAGAAAGAGTAGACTAATGATTCATAGTACACATTACACAAAATATAAATTTAAATAATAAAATAGTTAATAACATTTAGAGAAAGCGGTGTTGGTTTATAGTGAAACATATAAAACACAGGAGTTTTTTGACGGGTTGTGAAACACCACTATAACCCGTCAAAAAACTCATGTGAAATAAAATAGTTGTAATCTATAAATTATTATAATAATAATTACGATTGTTATAAATATATTATTATTATATTAATAAGGGTTATACATGAGTCAGGGAATATTTTAGATTTTAAGTCGATTCAACCATTTTTTCATTGACGACCATTATATTGGCCTTATTCTGCCCTTTAATGACAATGCCCTATACTATTATTAGGAATAGTCATTGAGCTTATAACGAAGATACAGAATCGCAACACCCACTATCTCCCGTCACAATCAGACCGTAGTCATTGTAGTAAGACGTGCGCATACTAATACCATATAGTGCTGTTTTTTTTTACGGAAATTAGTGTCACCCGTTTAAAAACAGATCGTATAGCACATTCTAGTACAACGAGTACCGTTCGATTGTTGTCCTTCCCAATCAATTTCAATAGAGTTCTTTCAACCCGACTGAATTGGGAAGATTGCAAAAAGGCTCGAATTCGGTGATAATTTGAGAACAGCTGCTTTGAACATGTATGCCAAGTCCTCAGGCAAATATTGAAAAATGCAATGAAAAATATTTATTTCTTCATTCTTAGACTAGTTCGTGGGAACGAAGTCCAGTTCAAAATACATAGGGATTAACGAATTCGAATTTTTTTTTTTTCTATTTTAATGCATTCGAATGCAAGAAGATACGGCATACGGCCATGTAAATCTTGAAAGACCCTTGCATTACCGAAGAGAGTAGGAGAAAGTTATCAAGCGAAAGACGAAGAGTTAGCTGTCTCAGCACCCGGGATTTGAAGGATTGAATATTATATGTGTCAGAAAAGAGAGAACGGGAAAGAGTTCCAGTCCCTTGAACTTATAAAAAGGGAATAACCGAATTGATAAATGAAGGAGTTCGAGATTTTACCAATTTAATCGCGAAGGGGTGTTGGGAGTCGGCGAATCGCGTGCTAGGCGTAAAGCAGCCTTGGAGGGGGAATAATTGATTTTAGTTTATCAAAGCCCATGCCATGATAGTATCCATAAAATAGAGAAAGCGTGGAAACGCTTCTTCGTTAGTCAAAAGAGACGGTAAAGATCGGGTCGTCTATTAGTCTGATAGTTCGTTTATGAATTGCATCCAGCCCTAGTTAGTTCAACTTCAATCTAATTTGACCGCAAAGGGATGTTTAATCTTTAAAAATTGCGTGTTTCTAACAAATGCGGCTTTAGAATATATCTAGATCTTTCATAAAAATCAATGTGAATATCTTCTTAAAAATAGAAATCATTTCTTTATAAAAGTTTATCTCAATCGATATTAAAACGAAGAAAAGCAACTCTTAGAAATTTTTTATATTTTTCCCAGCGATAATCTTGGATAGTAATTTGATAGAATAGTTAATATTATTCTTGAGTTAGATTGATTTTTTTGTCGGTAAAATCTATGTATTTAATAATAAAATAGTTATTAGCACTGAAGACCAAACCTCATTTCGGGTATAAAGAAAGAATTATAGATTTAATTCAGAAAAGCTGGACCTATCGAATTTTCCCACTCTCTGTAAAAATGTGTACATAAAGATCTATTAAAAATAAAGTAGAATTTATAATATAAGAAGATATTAAGACAGTTCCTTGGAAACAGTGGGTTATATATCTCCCTTTATTGTCGATTGAGGTCATACCCAAAGACACAAACAAGTTTAACTCCCTTTAGGGCCGGCTGTATGTCGCAAAGTAAATGCTTTTTACCACTAAAAAACGGTAGATGGTAAATGGAGCCACTGGGATGGCCAATCAGATGACAGGCACTTTCAGGTCACTTTAGTGGTAAAAAGCATTTACTTTGCGACATACAACCGGCCCTTAGAGGGTTGTCAAATATTTTCATGAATGATATAATATTATAATTATATTGTAAATTATTTGTTTTAATAATATTAGCTTTCCCGCAAGCTGATGGTGAAAAATAAAAATTTCTCTAACCAACATTTACTCTACTAATTGAATAAATAGTTGAAATAATTAAATATAATTTATTTTAATATAGAAATAATTATGTTTTTACTGATTTTAATCATTGCTTAATATACTTTTTATTTCCGCTGTTAGCTAATTAAACCTGAGAATCCAGAAAAAAATATTGATTTTCCCTTCAGGACTTGTATATATCTAGTCTCCACCCAATTCTTTGTTTTATATATAGATATGTATTAATACATAAAAGGCAGACACATTTTTGCCACGCTATCTAAAATAAAAATAATTAAACATCTAATAGATTTTTATAATTAAAAAGGTTTAATTATAAAATAATCTTTTCAAGTATCTCTACTCATCTATAAATATCGGGTAAATTGTACTTATTATTATAATAGGAAAAATATCTAAATCAAAACCTTAAAGAAAATTAAAAATTATGGAAATATTTAAAAATTAATAATCTTATATGAATATACGCATTTAAATATAACTTCAATTAAAATTAGATTCTACTCTGGAAGTAATAGATATATCGAAATTCTTATTCCTATAATAATTTTAAAACCTTTTCCTGCTTAGATCATCAGTACCTGGCCACCGAGCGATGCTCGGTAACTTTTTGTTTCAGTTAAAAGCTATATATTAATATTATTTTTAATTTAAAATTCTGATAAAAAGGTCGATTTTTATTTGGATACAGAATTAAATAAAAAAATGTGTACGTGGAATCCATGCCCGACAAAAGTGAAACTTTTTTCTATTGATTTATGTACTTTCTAATGACTGGAGGTTTACAAATTTTAATCCTCCGCCCAGATTCGTGGGGTTCTGAGGGTGATGAGAGTTAGGGGAAGAGGAGAGAGTGCAGAGGACATGTATAAGGTTGGCGGGGTGAATGATGAGCTGGGTCTAGGAGGAAGGATAGGGTCAGTGTGATAGATGGGGATTATAGGAGCCTAGCAAGAGAACCACCGAGAATTGCTCGTTTAATATAATAAGATTAATTCATATCAATAGAGAATTAACTAAAAATGTTAATTTTCAACTTTCTTCCATTTCTTTTATCTTAATTTTCATTTATATATAATTTTCGAGTACTATTATGAGATTAAAAAAATCCATTCATTAGTTTAATTTTTAAAGTATTTTGCAAGCTATAACGTATGAATCCCTCGAGGAAACAGACTGACCTATTTCGAAATTTTAAACTGGGCTTTAAGTGTCTTAAGTTCTTACAAAATCTTGAAATAATATAAAATATGAAATAATTTTTAAGATATTATTAATTATTTTTGTAAAAGTAATTTAGCTTTTCCACAAGTGAACATTTAATTTAAACGTAGAAACAGGGCTTTTTTAAGAAAACACATTAGGACTTAGTAGAAGGCTATAGATATGCAAAAATTCGATATTTTTTCTTCATGATTAAACTAGTTGATTTTTTAAACTAATTAATTAATGGAAGCCTTATTCATAAATTCAATAAGAGCATGGACGCCCCCTCCCACAAGGGACTAGCAGTCACAGGTAGAGCTAGTGGATATAGCCCCCTAGTAATAAATTCAAATATAAACAGCTATTCAAAATTTATTTCTTGGAACACCTTTGTGCATGGATTTTCCATGTCAACGCTTGAAAATCTCAAATAACCCGGCCAAGTGAAAGTCCTACCCCCGTTCCTTATAACTCCCACAATATTTAAGATATCAAATTCGGGAACCCAGTTCTTTTGATTAGAAATACACAAATTTTAATCCAGAATGAACTTTCTACGAATTTACATTTTTAAGTTATCATGGATATCGGAATTCATACACAGAGAGAAAAAATCATGAATGAAATAAATTTTCTCTAACTTAAACACATAAAAAAAATCTTGTGAATCCAATACATATCTAGTAACAACTAAAACCGAATATTTTTTATGATACATTTGGCTGTTTTTTTTTCTTTTCTTTTATTGGCCTCGGGAACATAGATGCCCATTTAGCCAGATTTGGCTGATATACATTCATTTCATGATATACATAATATGATAACCTGACAAACGAACAGACGGACATTATCTCACTCGAAAACTAAAAAAAAAATTATTTAAAAATTGTAAAAGGCTTAATAAGTAGTAAATTCATTACTTAGCTACTGAATATTTTAACAATGAAAATATTTTTTGGATATACTACCTTTACCTTATGTTAGAAATTATAAGAACTGCCTACCGGGCCAAGCCTCGGCACTGGAGACAGCTGGGAGTTTGTCAAAATAATGTATATGTTGCAGAAAAACCCCGTTTTAGTAAGATAGGGCTCTTACTAGTTAAAACGCATTTCACTGAATACCTTTGTGGTAACTAGAATTTACTGATGTTGTTTGATTTTGGTCATTTTTGACCTCCCGCCACATTTTGGGTGTTTATTTTCAAAAATTTTTAAACGAAAATGTCAATTTAAAACTTTTCTTCTAATGAAGATGTAATTTTTGACATATTCGTTTAAAATTTTTTGAAAATAAACACCCAAAATGAGGCGGGAGACCAAAAATGAAGATTCTAGACCTTTGGACCAAACTCAACCAACATCAGTAAATTCTAGTTGCCACAAAGATATTCATTGAAACACGTTTTTACTAGTAAGAACCCGTTCTTACTAAAAAACGGGTGTATAATGGATGAAAACAGGTGGTAGTCGGAAGGAGCAAAGTCTGGTGAGTACGGCGGGTGGGATAATATTTCCCATCCACGTGCTGTCAGAGTGTCCTTGACCAGTTTTGGTGCGTGACTGGGTGAGTTGTCATACAGCGAAATCACCTTCCTATACCATACTGGACATTTTTCGATCAACGTATGATTCAAATTAATCATTTGTTGTCGGTAGCGATCCGTATTAACTGTTTCGCCAGGTTTCAGCAGCAATTCAGTGTCTTTAAACTGTTTCGGTCGATTTTCACGTTTTTTTTGTCACTGACAAGGAAATCACCGCTTCTGAATCGTTTAAACCACCGTTCGCAGATGTCGACAGATGAAGTATCTGCACCGTATGTTTCCACAAGTATTCGATGTGTTTCCGCTGCTTTTTTCTTCTGATTGAATAAGAAAACCAGCACGTGCCGCATATGCTCTTTGTTTGCCTCAAAACTCGACATGTTTACCACCGAAAAAAATTATGCTACTAAGGGCCTGTTGTATGTCGGTTGGTAAACTCTTTTTAAACGTTGACAAAGGGTAAATCCTTAGAATTCACCTTTCCACCAGTTCCAGTTCTTTGAAATCATGGGGATATACGTATTCGTCAATACCAAGTGGTCCGGCACTTTTCTAATTTGACCGCGAAAGAGTGTTTGGGAGTCCGCAAAACGCGTGCTACGCGCAAAGCATGCTTTGGGGGGAATTACTGATTTTATCTCATCAGAGCACCTGCCGTGATAGTATCTATAGAAAAAGGATATTGGTTATGGCGCCAGAATCTATAAGCTTTGTCAGCCATCTATTGGAAAAAAACCCGTATTTTAAAGTTACAGACCTGGTATATATGAAAATCCTTTCATTTTCAATTGATCTTTTTTCCACCCCTTGTAGTAGTGATTAATGAAAACGCCAATAACAATAAAAGTAAAATACCTTTTCAAATATTAAATATAGGTATAGGCTTTTAACAAATTGATTGAAACAAAAAAAAAAATATTTCTTTTCTTTCCTAACATTTGACATATATTAAAGAATAGAATTGAAATTGACAATGAAGGCCATATTTAACCACGCCTCTTCTTAATAAAGAATAAATGTGAAGACTAGTTGATTTTCATCTTGTTAAGTGCCCTGATGAATCGTTCGGTCACTGAAGGGTCACCTATTGACATTGTTGACAGGCTAGTGCGTTCCCGATGTTGCTCTTCTCGGTGGTCCCGCCCATGGCCTGAACCGGCAGCACCGTGGCGGCGTCGGGACGAAGACCAGCAGCCCTGACCACCGACTCCTCAGCCGCGAGCGCCGCCTCCGGTTGCCTGGCCCAAAGCCACAAGCTTCGCCACTGCGCTTCCAACACCAGTCCTCCCTTCCGCGAGGTGGACGCCACTCGACTTCTAACTCCTCGCACTAGCCAACCACTTCCTCTGTTGTGGCAAACACCAATCCCTCTACAAAATGTTCTCTTCTCACGGTAGGTTACATTTGGATATTTTGATATCAATTATTACTTTTTTTACTTTATTTAATTAAGTGTAGGGAAAAGTGATACCTACTTTTTCAAGACTCGATACATCTTTTGCAGTTTCGGTGAATTAATAATTTTAAATGATAAATATCTAAATCAGATATTCATTTCGATTTAATATTTTCCTAAGTACCTAAGAGTTAATGAAAATACTAGGTATGTTCCACACAAGTACGGCGGAACGATCTTAGACCAGGGGGTTCAAAACTTGAAAAGTGATGTAGGCCTACCGGGGGGTCTGGGGCCAGAGGCGTAGTCACGGGGGGAGTCAGAACCCCCCCCCCAAGGGCAGGGCTAATGGGATGAGTAACAGCAACGACAAACCGTTTCTTATGGGAAACTAACCGTAATTAAATATATTTAATATATAGAAGATCCAAAAAGTGGTTCAGCTTACATTAATTGCGGGAAAATATTTTTTTTCTAGGATCGTTTGGTATGGTGTGGATATGCCAAATCTAAGTTTGCGACCTCGAAAGTGAGTGTGGGGGACAACTTTTGGTGGTCGAAAAACCTCGAAATTTTCGACTTTTTACAGTTTTTCGCTTATAACTTTAAAACGGTCCATATTTTGTAAATAACCTTCTTATAGTAAATTAAAGAGGCGTCAATCAAAAAAGATGTAAAAGTAGTTCGATTTTTTATGGGGATCCAAAAAACAGCCCCCCGGATCACTTTTGAATTTCCCAAAAACTAGCACTTTTTTCCTATTTTGACCATGAAGGAGCATGTTTCCGACAAAGACCACTCTATACATTTTTAAACTAGATTAAATTTGCTACAATTTAAAAGAAAAATCATCTTAATTGGATAATAGTAACCCGTGCCGCAATAAGGTTAGCTTTGAAAAACTGCAATTTTTTGCAAAAAATCGCGAAAACTGAAAGAAAAAAGAGTTATTTAAGTAAAATGCGTAATTATTAGGCTAATATTACGGCGCAAGGTTTTTAGGTTTTGTTAACGCAAACAGGTAGGTAATAGTATAACATTAATTTTACAACCAACAATTTGGCAACAAAATTGTTTTTGGGTAAAGTAACCATAAAATTTCTTACTTTAGGCGGTCCGCTGACCCTCTTGACCCCATAGACAAATTCCCAGGGGGTCAGCTGACCACCCTGACCCAACGGTTGCGCCGTCCCTGGTTTCACATAAATATCAATTCATCTTCGGGAGATATAAGAAGTAACATAGTATCATAAAATATATTTGTTTTATTTATGTGAAACCTACCTACTATTTTAATTAACTCTTATTTAAAATAATTATAAAGCGCTTCTTCTTCCCCATGTTTGAGACATTTTTAAATACAAAGAGCAAAAAAAAAAAATTGAAAAGTTTTGCGTGAATCCAATACTCCCTGATGGGGCGTACCGAATAATTTAAATTGTAGATAAGATGATTTGTATAATTAAACTATCTTGATCTCGGATTTTCATGTTTATTTACTAGTCCTAATCTAAAAATACCCTAATTTTCGTACTAACCCAACTCTTCGTTAGCCAAATTTTCAATCATTCAAGTTTATCCTTAATAAAATAATTTCATTTTACGGAGCATTTTATTCAGAGTCCTTTTATGCAGGTTTTTCTTGTCTGCCCTGTCAAAGTATTGTGAATTCATTCAAAAAATTTCAATTTTATTATTTATTCTACCTATCTTGTTTCGAAATGTTTAAAAATCTTTTTCGATTCCCATTATTATTAGGCATGAGTGGAAGGTTATAGAAAGTTCATCCTGGTGCACAATTTTATATTTCCAAAACGAAACAATAATAAGATTTTTGGCTTTCTAGCTTCACAACTTACATCTCAAAAATGCAAAATTAGAATTGTTAAATAAGGAGTTATAAAACGTGTATAGCTAATGAGCTGAAATTCGGCACACAACTCTTAATAAACTGCATTTGTATAACAACTTTGAACTTATCCGTTCGCAGGCAATAAATTGGCAAAATTAGGGAAAAATTTACCGGTTCTTGAATTCAAAAGTTTTCAAAGTATCTCATGAAAAAAAATATTAGAACAGTCAATTATTTGATATATTTTTCTATATCCATTTACTTAAGTCTTTTTATTTATTTTACTTCAAATAATTTTCATATCTACTCCTAAATGTATTTAATCTATAACCATTACACAAATGAATGATTATGATTATTATTTAAGAGCCCAGGTATACAAGGGGATACTTGTTTGCCGATAAGTATGTGTATGTTTCCTATCTTATTAATATCACGGTATTAAAGAAGCTATTTGTTTTTATATGATGCCACTATCCATCGTCAACCTCATTTGGCATGTATCCCCAGTTGAAAAAATCTATTTAATAAGCTAATAACTATGTAGATTTTTCGGCAAATTTCAGTAATATTTCTTAGTGATTTAAATATAAGAATTTATAAGATTATACGAAAAATGATAATTTTTGGGGGAAAGTCGTTATTTTCTGGGCCAAAATGAAAATACACTAGGATTGATAGACCCACTGGATTCTCGTTTTTTTATTTTACTTTCTCCCCCCCCCCCCTTTGGGTCACTATCAATTTTACATAATGAGTCATTTTCGTAAGGTCATATAGCGTGTATATCCGAAAGTTCGCACAAATCGATCAAAGGTTCTAGGAGTTATATTGATATTTCTATTTTTTTGACCCCCCCCCCCCCCCGAAAAAATAATTACTCTTTTTTATAACAGGTCTCTTTTATAGTAAATTCCATTTTTCTTGCTTTTTTTTAGTTTGAAAATTCTATAATTTTAATTTTTAAGAGCCCCCCCCCCCTTAATTTTTGGTTCGATTTCAACCATAATCTAATCACCTCTTAATCTCAATATAAAGAATATACATGTGAAAATTCGTTTTGATATTCATATTCTAGTTTTTGAGCTAGAGCAGTGATGACGAACCCTTTTGAGAAGTGGGTCAAATTTTGTTCATGATTTTTTTTGGGTGGGTCACTAACTAAAAGTGCCTTCGCTTGGAAAGAGGGGAGGAGTTCTAAAAAGGGCACCAATAATTTGGAAACACCGAAAATTTCTTAACAGAAAAACTTGACAGTTGACCCTTCGTTTTTGGTTTTCACTTTTAAAATCTTCCAAAAATTTCGCAGTCATTTCATTTGTAAGTTTATTTCTGTTAGTAGATTTTACAAAATTCATTGAAGAAAACAATTTTATGGACACAAACAACGTTAAAAGAGCAATAGCAAGTTTTTTCATTCATATAAAATTGATTGGTAAAGATCCCATACGTTTAACTATATTTTCAATTTTTAGTGTGGGATCATTATTTTCTGGACTACTTGCAGAAATTTTTCTTCTACTTTGAAAATCAATTTTTCATAGTTATTTTTCCACACTATGCTGCTTTGAAATTCAACTAATTCCATTTCTAAATTATAGATACCTACCTAGCCACATAAATTCGGTTAACTCCATTGTTTCGAATTCCGTTTTGTGTGTATATAAAACGAGGGGTGAACCGCGACCTAATATAATGTACACCTTCTTCCACTTTCATTTCCAAGTAGAAGACAATAGATGAAGGGGCATTATCTAATGAATTCCAAAATAATTCCACATAATTCCAAAGACGTGTACACCTAATTCCAATCGCGGTTCACCCCTCGATATAAAATAAAAAGAAATGTATTTTCCAAACTTTTAAATTGATTAAGTCTTAAGTCTCTCCTGGAAAGCTTGATTTATTTCCTGTACAATGATTAAATATTTTTTAATTTCATTTTCTTTAGCTAAGCGTATTTTCAAAAATTGTTGTTTTTTGAAAATGTTTTTATAAGTGAGGAAAATATTTCATGATTTTCATTTCCAAATCTTTAGTGAATATGTCAAATTTGGCATGAATATTTTAATATCAGACTCTGACCCAAGAAGGCTTTTTAAATGACCCACGCGTTGATTATTATAAACTTATTTTTTATATCATAAAAGAAAGAACAAGCAATCGAAAAATAATTTTTATAAAAAAAAAAAAAAAAATAAAACGAACTTCAAAAAAATTAAATGCAATAAATAAAATAATAAGAACTCAAAAATCAAATAAAATGCACTAAAAGGTATAAAATAATTATCTTATTTAGTTACAACTAGACGACGAAATATTAACATGAAATCACGTTTTGAAGTCGGTGCTAAACAAACTATATAAGCGAGCTTAAGCGCCAAACTTACTAAGTAAGATCCGTTGAGTTCGATTTATAAAATGTCTATTTTTGGCACCGACTTCAAAAAGTGATTTCAAGTTAATATTTCGTCGTTTAGTTGTAGCTAAATTAGATAATTATTTTATACCTTTTTTAGTGCATTTATTTTATTTTTAGTTCTTATTATTTGATTTGTTGCATTTAATTTTTACTTTACCATACAGGGTATGGTAAAGTATTGTAATCGTTCATGAAAAAAGTGGTTTTTTTGCTTCTTTTTATCGAAATATCTCAAAAACGGCTGAAGCTATTTTGATTAAAAAAATTGAGCGAAATCATGGCATTTCGGTCTACAAAAAGCCCTAATAAGTGAACATCGAAAAAATTATATTTTTCGAGATATATCTAATTATTATAATAATTGTTTTGTAAAATGTCTGTTAGTTAGTCTGGTTGTCTGCTAGCCTGTCTGTGCATTACCAAATTTTTGTCGACGAGCTAGCTCTAAAACTAGTGAGAATTTCGAAACCAAATTTAACGCGTAGTTTTGGTCCATTGATTAAGAGCTGATTAGATTTTGGTGCGTATCGACCCAAAATTAAGGGGGGTGGAGGTGGTGTTAAATATTAAAAATCTAGGCCCGTGTACCAAACTCAACCAAATTTTGTAATCATAATCAGTGGGACCCCAGGAGTCTAAATATGCAAAAACTAACCCCCTCTCTAGATGATTATCAATAATTTTAGGGGCCAGGTTGTATGGTAAAGTCAAGTGGATGGCCACATCAGAACACGTCAGCTTATTTTGAAGTCGGTTTTATTTTTTTTTTATAAAACTTATTTTTCGATTGACTGTTCTTTCTTTTATGATATACGAAATAAGTTTATAATAATCAATGCGTGGGTCATTTAAAAAGCCTTCTTGGGTCATAGTCTGACCTGCGGGTTCGCCAATCGCCACCACTTAACTAGAGCGCACACAAAATTTGTGTAACCCAGTAACTAACATACTTTTGACAAAATAATTAATACCTATATATAAAATTTCGAAATTCACTCATTAGAACTTTTTTGTAGACCAAAACGCTATGGTTTCGCTTAATTTTTTTATCAAAATAATTCCAGCCGTTTTTGAGATATTTCGAAAAAACAAAGCAAAAAAAAAAACACTTTTTCCATGCACGATTACAATACTTGAACATATCTTGTCTTGTATGATAAAGTAAAAATGACTATCAACTTTGTTTATATATATAAATTATTGAGGCGTTATCGTTAACTTTATAACTCTTGAATTTTTCCTTCTAGCGAAGTCAGTATAAATGTACAAGCACGAACATTCTCTTTACATCATGTGCAGAATAGAAAATTGGTTTTTTAAATTTATTTTAAGTTTCGATATTACTTAATCGTTATTGAAGTGCATTTCAATTATCCACGTTATTAGTAGAATAGAAAAGAAAATAAGTTTTTTTTTTATTTACCATATTTTATTATTAGATATTACCTAATCGTTATTGAAGTGCATTTCAATCACAAATGTTAGAGAAAAATATATTTTATTTTACCTATTGTCCACTTTCAAATATATAAACATCATCTATTTTTCGAATTGGCTATAGTTTAATAATCAATACAATGTACAAGAATGTTGCTTACCAAATTCTTTTAACCTAGCTCAGGGGTCTCTAAACTAGGGCCCGCTGACCAAATGGCCCTTAAACCTTTTCCATCCTGCCCGCGGCCACTACAGAATTCATTTACAAAAATGTCATATAATAGCGTATTATTAATATAATTTTCGTATAATATGTTATATCCGGCCCGCCCATAGTTTGCAATGTTCACATGTGGCCCTATCTTAAAAAGTTTGGCGACCCTTGATCTAGCTAGTTGATAATTTTTAATTCAATCCTGATGGTGCTCATATATGACTGTCTTTTAGAGCAATTATTTACCATTATTTACTATAAATTGCCTAACTAGCTGGCGAATCGATAACGATACAATAATCCTAATCTGATATATTTTTGTTGTATTTCTCTTTACATATATATTATTTATCATTATCCCTTATTTTAAAATAAAACTCACCCTAATTTTGACATATTTCACAAACCAAAAACTACCAAAAAAATAATAAAAACTAGTAGAATAAAATACATATATCTATTATGAATGATATATACTGAATTATTACTACTAGTTTATTATTTATTACTTTTATCAATAAATTCTCTTTTTAAGGGAAAATTTTTCTCTCTATTATCTATTGATATTTCTCATGGTAGGTCGAATTAAGTGCTTTTGAAAGCAATTTCGAAATATATAATGTATAGTTTGAAATGGTATTTATAGGGAGAGTTCAATAATTTTTTTTCTACATAATATTTTAGTTTTTATTGAATATTCCCCTTATTTTATCCTCAGTTTTTTTTGTCTTTCACAATTAGATCGTAAAAGCCCGGTGAATTATTTTATTCATTATTGATTCTTTTAGTTAAATTGAGACTTCGTAGATATAGATCTGTGAAAATATACTGTTTTTCATATCATTAAAAGCATTGAAATTTTGTTTTTACTATATTATGAATTTCAAATCATGTAAATAATTAATAAATCAGATATTACCTGTTTCCATTTTATCTGATTTAATTTAATTTTAGAAAAATATGTCAATAATAATTCTTGAAATAATTAATATTCATTTCATAAGATGATCTACTTATATACTAAATAGATTAAAATAGTATTGTTATAAAGCCCAAAGAATTGATATTTGAGTTTACTCCTTCTGAAAAAATGAATACCTGCGATTGGCCTTTGAATTGGTGTATGACAGTGATATGTCCAAAAAAATTAATGAAGAAACTAAATATAAAACTGCTTAACATCGTCTTAAGATAAAACAACATGTTTTTTTATCTAAATCCACTACTTAATACATTAATGATCAGAAGAGATTCGAAATAGCGCTTAAGATCCGAAAAGTCAAGGAATCCACTTTAAAACTAAACTAGATATTTTAGCATATTTTAGCAAGGAATTGATTTACATCGGATAACTGAAAGTACCTCTTTACTTAGTCATTTTTAAGTTTTTCTTAAAAATAATCAAAAAAACAAGAATTTATTTTAATACTAAAAAACTAATATCGATATTATACCAAGGAATTAGTTCACATCAGTACCTACCTGTTTACTTAGACCTTTTAACTTTTTCATAATTTTCTAAAAAACACAAACAAAATATGTCAAAAAATCAGCGTTTTTGTTTTACTCGGAATACGCGGGCAGCAGGTAAAAGCCCTAAGTATTGAATACGCTCGGAAAAACTTGTTTTTTATTTCCTTATTGTGTTTAAAAATGTCAGTCTCGAAGAAAAATAATTTTTAACTATATGATTGTTTTTTTGTCTTTGTGTTTGTTCGTCGGTCTGTCTGAATTCCTTTCCCCACGATAACTTAAGAACGGAAAATTTTAGAAAATTCTTTTGACCAAATGTTTGTATTTCCAACGCGGATAATTGATTTGATTTTAAGATTTATAGCTTTAGAACTTCCAAATCAAAAATGCAGAAAATATTTTTTGAATTATTTAATGGAAATTTTAAGGCGTTGTTATTTTTCCATTTTACTTAAATTAATTATTCATTCCCTTTATTTTAAAACCCACTAATAAGCTTATTTCACATAATTTATACAGTACTATTAATTATGAATTTGAATTTATCTCAAGATAATTAAAATAAAAAATAAATATTTAAGTTTATTATACTGGGACGGCTCCAGTCCAGGCGAGCGTACCGAGTCTTGAAAAATGTTTACTTTTTACTTTACCATACAGGCAGGGTATGGTCAAGTATTGTAATCGTGCATGAAAAGTCTTTTTTTTCTTTCTTTTTTTCGAAATATCTCAAAAACGGCTGAAACTATTTTGATTAAAAAAATTGAGCGAAACCATGGCATTTCGCTCTACATAAAAAGCTCTAATAAGTGAACATCGAAAAAATTATATTTTTCGAGATAATAATTGTTTTGTCAAAATGTCTGTTAGTCTGTGCGTTACCAAATTTTTGTGGACGAGCTAGCTCAAAAACTAGTGTGAATATCGAAACCAAATTTCACACGTAGTTTTGGTCCATTGAGATTAAGAGCTGATTAGATTTTGGTGCATATCCACCCAAAATTAAAGGGGGTGGAGGGGGGTTAAAAATTAAAAATCTAGGCCATTTGAGCAAACTCAACCAAATTTTGTATACATAATCATTGGGACCCCAGAAGAATAAAAATGCAAAAACTAACCGCCCAAAATGGGGGAGGGGACTGGTGTAGGGTCAAAAAATGAAAATCTTGGCCATTTAGCAAACTCAACCAAATTTTGTATACATAACACCCCAGAAGTATAAAAAACTAACCCCCCCCCCCCTACATGATTATAAATAATTTTCGGGGCTAGGTTGTATGGTAAAGTCAAGTGGATGGCCACATCAGAACACGTCAGCTTATTTCTCCACTTCTTCTATCTCTATTTTTGAGGACTTAGGGGCTGGGGACGCAACCCGCATTGACATCTCACATCGTCTCATTTTAAATAAGCTTGATTATTGGGCTTCCGTAGCTACTAGAAATAGTTATCCTTATAATTTCTAGTCCGTTCGTATGCCACAGCCTCGTAGCTCTTATAATTTGCCGTCTATTGCTTGAAGGTATGCTTTTATAATATCACGTGTATAGAAATAGAAAAAAAAACTTCAAGCAGAAGGATGCCGTTAAATAGGTCTTTTAAATCCAGTTAAACATGTCATCTTGTATTTTTTATTTTTAACTTCGGTCGCATGCTATGAGCTTGCAAGTCTCTAGCAAAATGTCTTCTCTCTAATTTTATAACCCTTTGATTTAAAAATCTGTAAAAATTCACAAATTGTTCAGTTTGAGTACTTACATTAAAAATTATTTTGGTTGCTATAAAGCAATTTGGATTACAGATGAAAAATAAATACACGAAATCCTCGCTAAATGAGTCTCAACGCACTCAGCGGTATATTTTTTAGGATTTAAGGATGCAATGACTACAACTCATAACATAAATCAAAAAGTTCGTCTTCTAGAAGAATTTTTAGCACTGAATATGAGTGCTCAATTTAATTATAACTAAGATATTTTATCGCCCAAATTTTTCTAATTTCAAATAATGAAAACTGCATCATATAAGTAAATAAGCATTGAAAGTTGTTTTAAATATCATTTAAGGAAATTTTTCCCTGGGTTTAGAATCAGGACTGGGGACCTGATTTAAAAAAAAGATTTCAAATACCACTGGCAAATAAAATTTTTCTATTTTTAGCGTTCCTTTCAAAAGTAAAATGAGACCCTTTTAATGTCGATACAATATCTGCCTATCTGTCAGTCAAAGCATTGTAGCTCGTAAACTATAAACAGGGGTGCCCACCCCCCTAGCTTCGTGACCCCCCCCCCCCCGTTTCATGAAAAGTCCCTTTTTATGTTATATTTACTTTTAGCATATAATGGTAATTTTGCAACGATTTTCATCACCGGAATTGCCCTTTAATATTCCTTACATCTTACCTTACTTTTTAAATTCGGAAGATACCTTGAATAAATAAATTTCTTGCTAGTTCGATATTCTATCACATAAGATAGAAATTTTTATTAATACTAAAAATCGATTGTGAAAAAATAAAAAATGAATGTTCTTAAGTCCCAGAATAAAAAGTCTGTTTATTGATCTTTATAAATGGGACATTAAAGCTGGAATAATTTCGAAATAGGTAGTAATTGTATGTTAAATATGTTTTTTTTTTTTAATTTATAAATCTAATTTTAAAATTATTATTATATACCCAATCGCGTATCCAGCTTTTTGGTTAGAGGGGAGCAGGACCAAAAGGGACTGTGAATTACAAATAAATTAACTATGAGAAATTTAGGAAAATTTAATTAACCATAAGAAAGAAAATTGATAATATCATTTTCTTTTCATTAGTTAATTTTCAATAAGTATTTTAGATTTTTTATTTGAATTACAATTTTGCTTCTAGGGGGGGGGGGGGGGGCAGATTCCCCTCTAACCATACCTGGATACGTCCCATTATATACCTATATTGAAAATTCTTTCAAATAGATTTTTTTTCCTAATATTTTTGAAAGATTATTAATTTTGAATTTGAGATGAAAGTGGAATTTTATCATAAAATGTAGTGTTCTCTTTAATTATTTTTTGTTGAATTTGGAGGTGTTTCACGCAGAGGAGTAGCCACGGGGGGAGGGGGTCAGAATTCCCCTAAGGGCAGGGCTCATGGGATGAGTAACGGCAACGACAAATCGTTTCTTATGGCAAACTAACCGTAATTAAATATATTTTAGATAGCCCAGTATATAGAGGATACAAAAAGTGGTTCAGCTTACATTAATTCCGGGAGAATATTTTTTTTTCTAGGTTCGTTTTGTATGGTGTAGGTATGCCAAATCTAAGTTTGAGACCTCGAAAGTGTGGGGGACAACTTTTGGTGGCCGAAAAACCTCGAAATTTTCGGACTTTTTCTAGTTTTCCGCTTATAACTCGAAAACGGTCCATATTTTGTAAATAACCATACTATAGTAAATTAAAGAGGACAAAATTTCACGCCGATTAAAAAAAATTCAAAAGTAGTTGGATTTTTTATGGGGATCCAAAAAACAGCCCCCCGGATCACTTTGAATATCCCAAAAACTCGCACTTTTTCCATTTTTTCCCATTTCGACAAAGACCACTCACTCTATACATTTTTAAACTAGATTTAATTTGCTACAATTCAAACAAAGTTCCATCCTAATTAAAATAAAGAATAGTAACCCGTTCCGCAATAAGGTTGAAGTGTTTTGAAAAACTGCAATTTTTTCAAAACTGGACAAACACCCCTGTATTACCGAGGTTAACACAATTTCATATTAGAGAACGTTACAATTACCGGATTATAAAATTTACAATTATATATTATATATATAATACAACAGTTACCCAGCAAAAGCAGAATAAATTTTTTTTTAATGAATGACAATCTATTGTCAAATTCCATCAATTTGAATATTTGAATAAATTTAATAAAATTATTTTAAACTAACTTTAAAAATATAGGTATTGAATTATGTATAATATTTGAAAATTACAATGAAATTTATGGCAAGAGAGGGTCTGAAAATTCTTTGAGCTACTTATATAATTACTAATTATTTCATTAATATATTATGATGATGATTATACTTATAATACACTCCTCTTAATGCCAAATACCTTTTATAAATATTCATCACATAATTAAAGAAAAAGTTAATAGAAGTCTCACTTTGAAAAATGCTTGGACACGTACATATTTATATATAATACATATGTTAAAATAATTTATTGTTTTTAGTATTAACTTAATTATAAGTACTCCTCACATTTGAATTCTCTAAATGGTTTTTATTTTACCATACAGGGTATGGTCAAGTATTGTTGTAATCGTGCATAAAAAAGTGGTTTTTTCGTTCTTTTTTTAAAAATATCTCAAAAACGGCTAAAACTATTTTGATTAAAAAAATTGAGCGAAACCATGGCATTTCGCTCTACAAAAAAGCCCTAATAAGTGATTATCGAAAAAATTATATTTTTCGAGATAATAATCGTTTTGTAAAAATGTCTGTTAGTCTGTCTGGTTGTCTGTCTGTTAGTCTGTGCGTTACCAAATTTTTGTGGACGAGCTACCTCAAAAACTAGGGTGAATATCGAATCCAAATTTCACATTTAGTTTTGGTCCATTGAGATTAAGAGCTGATTAGATTTTGGGGCATATCGACCCAAAATTAAGGAGGGTGGGGGGGGGTTAAAAATTGAAAATCTAGGCCATTTGAGCAAACTCAACTAAATTTTGTATACATACTCAGTGGGACCCCAAAAGTCTAAAAATTCAAAAACTAACCAAAATGGGGAGGGGGGGGGGGGTGTATGGACAAAAAATGAAAATCTAGGCTCTTGTACGAAACTCAACCAAATTTTGTATATATAATTAGAGGGCCCACAGTAATCTAAAAATGCAAAAACTAACCCCTCCCCTACATGATTATAAATAATTTTATTAAATATTAAATATAAGTGAAGGGCCAGGTTGTATGGTAAAGTCAAGTGGATGGCCACATCAGAACACGTCAGCTTATTTCAATTTCTGACAACCTCCATTCGTAACTTTTACTCTTCGTTTAAGAAGGGTGAAGGAAAACTTCTATAAATTGTAAAATTAAATGTTCTACACAATTCTTAGTGATATATGTTTATTTCTTATTTTTTTTAAGAGTTAGTATATACAAAATTTAAAGACTTATTACTTTAATTTGCTAATTGTTTATTTTCCCTTAAGAAGGCAAAATAATTAACGAATTTGGAAACACCCCTTCGCGTCATCATAACGGTCGATGAGACGAAGTCTTTACACTGTTAATTCGATTCAATATTTAATTATCATTCAGTTTGTGAGGAACATAAAGCATTAGAAGTTCTAAATTTTTCATTTGCGATAAATTGATATGTTAAAAGTACTTTCTACAAGACTAACTAAATTCTTCAAATGAATAGATATCTCAAATTAAAGTAACTTTTAAATGCAACAAGTGGGTATATCTGAATTAATCGATATTATTTTAAGTAACAGGTGGATAATTGTTTATTAAAAACATTAAATATAAATATGACATTTGGAAAATATTCAATCGCTAATACTTTTTCTTTCCCGCCTCATTCGACTCTAACTATAACATGCCAACTCTGTTACTTCAGTTTCTTACAAATGTTAAATCGTCTTTGAATTAATAACTGAAGACGAATAATATTTTTTTTTATATGGCCGACTTATTTTTTAAAATTTAATGACTATTTTTTTAAGTCTTTCAAGTTAAATTAGACTTCGCTTTCAAAAATGTTTGGGTACCTAATTATCCGCATTAGAATTACAAATATTTTTACACCAGAACGAACTTTGTACTACTTTTCGTTTTCGAGTTATCGTGGGTATCGGAATTCATATACAATCAGAAAAAAACTTATGGCTGAAAACGATTTTTTTCTCCACGTTTTAAACCTTTTTATATACAATTAGAAAAAAAATAGCCAATACTAGAGCCGCTCGCCAGGAATATCGAGTAAAATTGGAGAGAATTTAATTTAGTTAAAATTTATTTATTTAGATGGTTATTTCTTTAGTAATAGATGAGAATCTATTGCTATTTTTGATTTTCAGTCGATTCATCCAAATTTTCAACAAAGGTAACGAATACGATAACAACGCAATTGCTATGGTTACTTATAAAATTTATTCTCAAATTTAGCATTTTACAAAGAGAAGCCTATCCATTCTTATTTATGTAAGGTTAAATGAGCTATATTAAAACAACCAAGTAAATAAACTTTGAAGAATTTAAAACTTTAAAATGTAATTTTAGTAAAAACTTTATATAATCTAATTAATTCTAATCATTCTAGCATTATGAAATTTCGCATAATAATAGAGTTTGGAACACAAATAAAGGAAAAATTCCAAAAACCCAAACTTTCTCTTTCCACCCTTAAAATGATGGAGTGATTTTAGGGTAAATTTTCATCAATTTTATATGAAATTACTCTAGAGAATGCTAAAATTTGACTTGATGGTAGAGTTTGGGGTAATAATAAAGGAAAAATCGAAAAACCCAGACTTTCTCTCTTTCAACCCCTAAAATGAAGGGAAGCGTGAATTTTCATCATTTTTAAATATGTATTGACCCTATGATGATAAAATTTGGAAATTTTATAAGGTTTGGGGAATTAATAAAGATGAAAATTAATCTTATAATAAACTTTACTACCCTTAACCTCTAAAATGAAAAGGTGAAATTTGTAGTGTGAATTAACCCCCCTCAAAATAAATAAATAAAAATAAAAGCTACATATTAGCTTACAAATAGATGACAAATCACACCAAAAACACTTCTCTAAAAAATCAGGCCAAGTTTGACATTTTTTTTCTACATTTTTAATTTAAATTATTATCATGAAACTTGCCTGGTCACTAATTTAGTTATTTTACCCTAAAGACATAATGCCTAACACCCAAGTTTCATGAAAATAATTTAAATTAAAAATTTTAAATCCATGAATCTGAAAGAATGCATTTTCTCAACTTAATTATTCTTGGCGAATTTAACTTGGCTACACCCTAGATTTCATTACTTTATCGAACTTTCTCACAGAAGTGTTTTGGGTGGGATATATTTATAATTTTGATATGATTCAAATAATTTTTGTGACATGATTTCAAGAAGAATCGTCTAAGACCAATCACTGCTTATCTTCATAAATTATGAAGGTGCGTTGACATAAAACAAAGTATTCTAAATGTAATCGATGATGGTCATCCATCATTTGAATTAAACATTTTTTTTCTGTAAATATTGCTATGTTCTAGTAATTTTTATATTCAAATCCTAAATCCATTGCAATTTTTAGCCTTAAAAAGGTTTTAAATATATTAAGGTCATCCGTTTAATTAATTATGTATCATTTTGATTGTATAATAACCATTATTTTTCCAATGTAATGAGCTAACAGTGACCCTCAAAGGATCTAAATTATGGAAAGCCCTCACTCAATGTTGGCTTGCGTAACACTTGTTGCTCTGCGAACTGGTCAGATCATTGCCAGCATCGTTACATTTCACTCGATGATTCATTCCCAATTAATCAGTGATTTCACCAGTTAAAAGTTTTCTGAATTTGATCAATAACAGCTCTTTGGTTAACGAAATAACTTCTATTGCTTTGATTTAGTTAACAATTTGTTTATCATAAGTGAAAATTCTGTTCTCTCTCTTTCTTCATGATACATGATCTCTCTGATTCCGAGGGCCAGATGGCTTGTGTTGAACCTGTCCAGGATGAGTAAGTTTTTTCGTCAAATTTTTCAAATACACCTCTAGATATGTTGACTCATTCTGCAAAAATTGAAATGAACACAAATGGGTTCTTCTGAAATGCACTTGCAAAAGATGTAGTACTAGAACCTTTTTGTAATTCAAGGTCTTATTTCAAGCCACAAAACTGAAATATTAAGATTGGAGGCTTTTCATTTTTTAAAAAAATTATAAAATTAAATACCACATTTGTTTGGTAATAACTATTTTTAATGTATGATTATTAGGTAGATTTCAAAGAAATAAACCTATTGCGCTCACTCTCATGGTGCGCCTTCCGGAAAATGTCATCTTAGTTTTTCCGATCATGGCCCCTAGACCCCAAAACCACCCTCCACTCAAAAGTTTATAGGGGGGGGGGCTATGTATCGCAATTTTGTGGGTGCGCTGCAGGCCGCAACGTTCAACCGATTGCAATAAAATTTGGCACAACATTTAGTCTTGATGTAAACAAGAACTGATTAGTTTTTGGTGATTTCAGCTCCCAAAGGGCTGGAAATGGTGGGGGGTTGAAATCTTAAAAAATTCATAACAACGTTAATATGAATTATACCAGTTTGGTTGCAAATGGCTAATATTCTACTAATTAACCTCTAGAACTTTTGTCTGAAAAGTTTTTGATAGGAACAGTCTAAAGGGGGCAGGGATTTTTTAGATTCAACCAACTATGGTTGGATAAAAAGCAAAAAAAGAAAACTCTTTTTATTGATGTTGGAAAGACTAAAAATATTTTTTCAACACCAAAAACACGGAAAAGGAGAGAAGAAGAAAAATGATTACATACTTCATTCATTGACCTTTTGAACCCTGAAGAAAGGGGGAAGATCCTCCGAAACGTTGGTTCGAAAACTAAAGAGAAAAACTTCCAATAAATCCTCTTTTATTGGAAATAATCTTTTTATTTATTCCTAGAGTGCCTTCCATTAAATTCTCAATTAATGAAGTATATTTTTACAAAAAATGTTTTATTAAAAATCATGTGGCTTGTCATGTTATTAAATCCCACCAAAAACATAAATGTGAAAAGGGGCCAAGTTCGGTACAAACGACATTCGGCGTTGTCGGCGTTGCCGATAAAGGACTTGAGATCAGAACGGGTACCAGGTTCCATAGCAGTTGCCTCAAATCATAGCTATAGGAATAATGTACCATACAACGTTCTTCAAATGATTTAAAAGAAAATTTGTTATGTTCTTTGATATTGAATTTATAACTTGGCAAGTTTTAATAGTCAATAAATTAATGTTATGATATTTTATACAAGCTTAAAATTTATACTACAAACAAGTTGGTGGGAAATAAATTTGCCAAGTTATAAATTCATTATCAATTAACCTAAAGAATTTTCTTTTAAATCAATTGAAGAACGTTGTACATTGCTATAGCTATGATTTAAGGAGGTTCTTTCGCGACAATCCACACAAAAAATTTTAGACTCGTAACCACTCTATAAATATGAACGCTGTTAAAATTTTAGGTTATGTTTTTTAACGTGACTGTACATTTTACGCTACTATATTCTATTTATGAATGGATCGTTTCCAAGCCATTGATATTTTATCCCCTCCACTAAAAATAATCGCCCAAATATGTTTAGTTTTTTCAACAAAACTACGTGGTAAATAATTTCAATTTTTTTTTTAAGTTACTCCGAATATATTATTCTAACAAATATTAGTTTTTCATCAAGATGGTAAAAGTCCTTCAATGAAAAAAAAATAATGATCATTTCCCCACCCTTTCCCTATCTATACCATATGTAAAAAATTTCATTTTTAATCCCAATTATTTCTTTTTTGGTGTGGTAAATCGTCTTCAAATTTTAACAGTGTGTTTATTATGCTTTTAATGACTTATATTCCAAGTTTCGAAGACTTCTTGAATTTTTGCATTTGTGAAAGTACTACATTAAGCAACTGCTATGGAACTTGGTACCCGTTTAGATTTCTACTCTTTTATCGACGAGGCCGACAACGTTGAACCTCGTTTGAACCGAACTTGGCCTTCTTTTCACATTTATGTTTTTGGTGGGATATCATTAATGTTTGAAAAGTTTTTTCCTTTTATTTATCTAAATAAATATATAGCATTTAAATTTCACCTCTTCATCATATGTCCTGAAGAAGGAAAAGTTTCAGTTTTTCGATTTCACCCTTAATTTATTAACGCCCCAAATTCTACCACAATACCGAACATAATGAAAATTTGTCGCACAAAATTCACCCCCCTTCATTTTATGTCATGAAGAAGGAAATGTTTCAGTTTTGCGATTTACTCTTTATTAATGCACCATATTCTACCAACATACCAAATTTCAATTGTATTTTAGAATTTTCAATTGAATATTAGAAAATCTCGCTAGTATTTCAGAAAATGTCGCTTGTTTAGTTAGTTGTTCAGTTAAAAGCGATATATTAATATTATTTTTCATTTTCAATTCAGGTAAAAAGATCGATTTTTATTAGAAGCCAAAATAAAATAAAATTTAATTTATATTTTTGCCAACGTTTACACTCGCTATGGCAATCATCAAATCGTATCACTGGGCACAAAGTTTTGAATGTAATTGCAATTAAAAATAATATATTAATATACACTGAGGTTCTTTCGTTGACCCTTTTAAATCCCGAAGAAGGAGGCACGCTCCTTTGAATTGTCGGATTTTTTAAGAGAATGAAATTGATATTCTAATAAATTATTTTATAAAAAAATGACTTTAATCAATTAAATGGGCAAATTCTAATATATAATATTATTTGTAATGATCGATTTGTGGGATTAAAAAAAAACAATATTTAATTATTAAAAGGAAATTGAATAAAAATGTAATAATACATTTTTATCGAGACAACCACCTGTGAATAATTATTTCAATTAACAAAAAACCCATCAAAATCAACTTAGCCGAAGATGAGATCGTGATAGATCGAATTGTCAACCCAAAAACCCCCTAACCCGTGAATTTCATCCAAATCGTTGGAGCCATTTTCGAGAAACCTATTATATATATACAAGAATTGCTCGTTTAATATAATAAGATATTTGTTTACGAGGGGTGAACCGCGATCGGAATTCGGTGTAACACGTCTTTGGAATTATGTGGAATTATTTTGGAATTCATTAGATAATGTCCCCACGTCTATTGTCTTCTACTTGGAAATAAAACTGTAAGTGGAAGTAGGTGTACACGATATTAGGTCGCGGTTCACCCCTCGTTTTTTTATTTCTTGAAATAAAATTGACAGGTTGAGATTTTCTGAAATACATTTGTGATTTTCTGATATTTAATTAAGAATTCTGAAATTGGGGTTTTCTGAAATCCACATGGAAAAGGTGTAGTTTATGCTCTTCGGGGTAAATAGTAAATGCCTTGGGAGTTGTGACTCGAGAGTAAAAAGTAGTTTGAATGGGTCGAGCTGCTTCCCCTTCGCCCCACTCCGTCCGGCTATCCCTACCCTGTGAGCAACATCGCCCTTCCCCTTCCCGACTACGTCACACGTCAGTTGGCCGCTTAATGCTGCGCCATCAACATCTCCTTGTTCTCTGGATTGCCCGTCTTGCGGCCAGGTGACCATTGCTCAAGTTCTTTTTCTTAAACTGACTACGGCGTCGAACTGGGCCCGCACGCCCTGGAGTCCGGGGCGGTGGGCCGCCTCCGGCATGCGACTCCAGTTGATTGTAGTCGAGACTGGAGAGAAATGGCGCCGCGCCCTCCTCAGGTATTTCACCACCGAACAACCACTCTTCCATTCATACAGCATCCGCTCAATTATTTATTGATCAGGACGACTTGGGTATTACTCCCTCACATGTTCCATCTTTCAACTATCATTCAAAATGAACCAGTGAAACTGATCACTGATGCCAAGTAGATATATTCAATCAGAAAATATAAACAAGTTTAAGAATAGATCTGACTAAGCATTTATATGGATTTTTTTTTCTATAAATGTTTTCCAACACAATCTATTTATTTTTAAATTTAAGCGTTTCAGCTGTCACCACCTAGATTCTAGCTTCGTCATTCAAAATACACTTAAATTTCGACCCCTAATTCTGATGTCATTTTAAGTATTTTTGAAATATCAATATTTGAAAATAAAATACCTATAAGCTAAAGTCATGCTTTGTATTGACACTATATAATAACAATAATTTATTTTTCAAAAGGGCTTAAAATTATAATTCGAAACCTTGTATATTCTGATGTGATCATTCTTTGTTTTTTTATCAATATAGAATATTGATCAAAAATCAAAGTATGTCTCCTTTGGTCCATGTAAATATAATATTTATTTCCGACTATAGTTTTAAAGAGTACCTTCATCTTAGTCTTATATATATATACCAGGTATGTGTGAAATTGAGCAGTAATTGGATAACTGTTCGTATGTACCTATATGGAAGTATGTACTTCACTAGACATAGTGTTGAGACTGTTGTGTGAATTACCACCATTCATATTCAGACAGAAATTCAATTATTACCTTATTTCTGCTCATATAAAAAATTCAAATATACAATTCAGTCAAATTGTGCTCAAATGAGCCCCTATGGTGAAAGTTTTGGGGTAGTTCTGATTTTTTGCATATATATGTTTTTTAGGGCGCTGAAACCAAATCTGAGGTCTCCCACAAAAATTTCGTGACGCAATATTGTAGAAAATGCAAAAAAACGGTGAAAATTTCAAAAAATTTTGAATATCTATAAATCTAAGAATTTTAACAAAAATGTGGTCCAAGTAAACGTTCAAGTCAACAAAATCTCCTAAAGAATGAGATAGGAATCAAGTTTCTAGGAGTGTTTTTCGTTTTATGAAGGAAAAAGTGCGATTTTTTGAAAAAATTGCAGTTTTTCAAAACTTTAACCTCATTGTGGCACGGATTACCATTATCCAATTAAGATTAAACTTTGTTTCAATTGTAGCATATTTAATCTAGTTTAAAAATATATAGAGTGGTCTTTGTTGCTTCATGGTCAAAATGGGAAAAATCGAAAAAAGTCCGAGTTTTTGGGGCTACCGAGGTCGAAGACTTGGATTTTGCGCTTGAGTCCGAACGGTTGGTCGAAAAAAAAACTAAATAATGAAATTTGTAGGAAATTTTATGAACTTTAATTTTGAATAGGAAGTTTATATACGAAAAGTTGATAGTTTTCGAGTTATAAGCGAAAAACCTTTTCACCTTTTTTCCATTTTCTACAATGTTGCGTCACGAAATTTTGGGAATCCTCAAATTTGGATTCAGCGCCCAAAAAAGCATATATGCAAAAAATCAGAAGTACCCCAAAACTTTGCTGATAAAAACACTTTGACACACTTGACTGGACTAATAATATTCAAAATAAGACTAAAAATAAAGCCAATGCATTCGAAACTATATATAATAAAGCTCTCTGCGGTATTTGGTATTTGATATATATATATATCAGGACCTGATTACGATCATTTTCCAGCCATTTGGTTAATAATAAATACATATTTAATTAGAGAAAGAGGAGCCCTCGATAAGATCCAACCCTAAGGGCTAAGCGGGTCTGATCTCATTAATGCAACAAATCTTCTATTCTCTGTCTCAAAAAAACCCTCAATTTTACCTAGGATGTCTAAGCCGCAATTCTTCAACTTCAAATAAATATCCGAATTCGACAATTTATTATACATAGTCACTAATACACATCCTTTATATAATACAATAAATTTGAATATTTTATCTATAAAATACTAGATCCCATTTTATATACTATCTATAAATATTATTTATTTACAAAATAATTTATGTGATTCTAGGTGTCTTTTACACAGCAAATATAATTTATTTAATGTCATGCAAATAAATCAAATATATATATACCAATTATACCTTGTTTCTTTATAAAACTCTAAAGAATTAGGAATAGAAATTGTTCTAAAAAGTTAAAAATTATGTCTAATTCTATTTCTTGCTTGAAATTGCCTAAGAAAGCACAAAAGTGGAAAATTATATTTATGTTGACATTTGACTTTTCCATTTTAATAGACTAATTCATCTCAGTTCGTTGGCATTTGAGAACAAATTGAAAACAGCGTACTATTTGTATGTATACATAGTCCGCGATTAAAGCACTTTAATATTAAAGAGGATCTTTTCTATCCTACTAGTTGGAATTGAAAAGAAATTCAGAATACTTTTCATGCTCCATAAACTAAAGCAAATTTCTCTCTATTTGTACAGAAGAGGATAATTTACGCTGAAAAATGAAAGTAATAAAATATGTATAATAATATAATTATAATGAAGCCTTATTATATTTTAATATATGAATCGTATTTTGTGTAGCTTGTGAGTTTGATTAAATTTCATTTTATATTGATAAATTATAAAACTGTCTACTATGGAAACCCAATTATGCCAGGTTGTTTAGAAGATGTGCCAAAAAGGTACAACCTCTTTAGTCCGGGCTGGGCCCATGCATGCATTGTGATAAGAAGAAGAAATTTTAGGGATTAGGTCATAGTTGAAGGTACTTGCGGATGCAGGTCTAGAAAGAGTGTGGGTTGCCGGAAGATAGTTCCAGTCTCTAAGGGCCAGTTGTATGTCGGTTGGTAGTGTCTTTGTAAAAGTTGACAAGGGTAAAACCTTAGAATTCATCTTGCGCCCAGCTAGATGTCTAATCAGATGACACCCACTTTCATCTGATTGGGCAACCCGCCGGGCACAAGGTGAATTTTAAGGTTTTTACCTTTGTCAACTTTTACAAAGACTTTACCAACCGACATACAACTGGCCCTAAAACTCATAGGGATAAACGATTTGGTGATGGCGTTTGTTCGGTTACTGTCCAATTTAAACTCGAATGTCTATTGAATGTTTGAAAATCGTATATTTCGCAGAAATGGGGCTTTAGGGAGATTAATGATTTTATTTCGTCAGAACAAAGGACATAATATCATAGGCGTGCCGTGCCGTCAATAGAAGCAAGGGAAATACTGTTTACTCAACAATATTAACAGTTCAATAACCGGTAAGATAATTAATAATTCTCTAACTCGTTTTATTATCTTATATATTTTTTGCAAGTAGTTGGTAACTTATTAGTCAAGTGGATACAATATTAGTTGCCACATCCTCATTCACAATCAAGGAAGATGGCAAAACATTTATCATCTCTGCAGCGTCAGGAAACGCCTCCTTTTTATCGAGATTATCGTTTTTGTTTATTCAAATCAGTATTTCTCTTTCTTATAGACATTTTATTTTTGCCTCATCTAAATGAAGTAATTTAACAAATAAATATTGAATAATAAAGCGTTTAAAAATGCACCAAGCCCATGCGAATTCGCTTCCAACACAGAGCAAATGCATTCTTGACGATATATGTAATTCAAGTAATGCTGTAAATATATTTAGATGGTAAAATCATTAACCTTATAAAAGTTAACATTTTAAATGAATTAATCTATAATAATTTACACATAAGATTAATAATATTGCATTTTTCATACTTATCAAGTAATTATATTATTATGACGGCACGTTTCTGGATAGTATCTTAAAAAAAAAATGAAAATCGGATACTGCTTTATGATGGGACAGGGAATGCTGGATCTCCTAGAAGTCTGATAACTCACCTTTGAATTGCATTCCCGGTGGCAAGAGAATGCTTGGAAGCCCCTCTCCATAGATATTCGAGCCAGGAGCGAATTGGAGCATTGAATAGGATGTCTAGACTTAAAAAAGCGTATGGTCTGGAATAGAAAGCCAAGCTGCAGCAGCTTTTGCTACAGAAGTAATTAATTGAGATAAAACATTTTATTAATATAAATAAGTAGTATTTTTTTGTTGTAGCTTTGATAGTCAAGTTGCAAATTTGGATCATTTTTAAATGATTAGAGCGATATCTATCTACCTCTTGAATATCTTTCACAAATTAAAAAGTCTAAACTTGTGTTCGATGATGGTCGATTTCATCTCAAACAATTAAGAATGAATAATAATACCATGATAATTCGATTAAATATCAAGCGATTTTCAAAATTAAGGTTTTATTTTGTTCAGAATAGAATGCTTAACATTTTCTTAAATAAAAGATAATTTGATAAAATTAACAATTATTGAGATATAAAGGATTGAATAATTGAGATGTTGCCATAGTAGTAAATTTTGAGATTTTATATTCACTATAATTTTTTACTCTATCCATAGCGAAACATGAGTAAAGTATTGTAATCGGGCTCTAGTCAAGCGCAGGTTCAAAGGTTCCTCAAGTTAAGACTACGGAACCCATGGTCTCAACCAAAGTTACAAATTGTAGTATTCATTTAGGTTAAATTTTAGGAACTTGCCAAAAATTAAATGTGGTCTCGTCTAGAGCCCAAAAAGTACCATTTTTTCATTTAGTCCATGGGGGATGGATGGATGGATGTTACCCTTTTTAGCATATAATTCTAAAAATCAACAATTTTCAACCCCCTCCCCTCCAAAATTTCAATGACGCACTCTGCGTGGGCAACCTCTAATATTTTTATTAGAGGTTTGCGATCCCAAATCGCATTTGGCCGGCTTATTTTCTTTCATAAAGTTAAAATAAAAAAAAATTAAATGCAACAAATAAAATACACTAAAAGGTATAAAATAATTATTATCTTATTTAGTTACAACTAAACTACGAAATATTAACATGTCATTACTTTTTGAAGTCGGTGTCAAACATATACCTTTTATGAATCGCACTCGACGGATCTTACTTAGTACCTTTGGAGGGTATGCTCGCTTATAGGTATAGTTTGTTTGGTACCGACTTCAAAAAGTAATTTCATGTTAATATTTCGTCGTTTAGTTGTAACTAAATAAGATAATAAATATTATTTTATACCTTTTAGTGTATTTTATTTGTTGCATTTAATTTTTTGAAGTCGGTTTGATTTTTTTCTTAAAAATAATTTTTATTTTTCTCTTTTTAGTGATGTTATTAATAGTGATCATATCATCAGAACTTGACCAAATTAATATGGCACCATCCCTAAGATACCCCCTTTCCAATAAAAAAGAATCATCGAAATCGGTTCATAAACAAAGAAGTTAGGCCTGAACAAACCTAACAAAAAAGGTCTAATACCAATAAAAATCGAAAGCTAGACTGAACCCAATGCAAATTTTTTTTTCAAAATCGGTTCACAATTGGCGGAGATATGAGGTAACATAGACACAAAAAAAATTCAGTCGAATAGAGAACCTCCTCCTTTTTTGAAGTCGGTTAAAAAAAGAATATTGATAAAATCATATTGAAATATGAACTACTTCATGTCATTGAAATTATGATTCGATAAGAATCTTTTATTTTACTAATCGTTACTTCTAAGCGTGCTACTTTTATTTTACCTTCAACTTAATTATTAAATGTTGACTTCTCTATTGCACCCATTTTCATTTTCATTTCTAAATCTAATGTTAATCAAATTTCATATACGAAATAGTAAAAATATTGCATCTATATTCTAAAATCCGTATAATCGATAAAATTGATCTTTTTATTCACAACTTGAAAATGAAGAATTTCATTTGCTCATTTGCATTATATTTTACTAGAATTTATATTATCTACATTCGCATTAAATTTAATCATATAATGATTAATATGCATTATCTATTACAATTATTCTTAGTCACTTTTTCTTACATTTTGTATAGTTTTTATGAATCTTATAAAAATTCAAATAAAATAAACTGATTAAACTGTTAATCTTGGCTTCTATATTATTAAATAAATCTATACTGAATTATTTTGCAAAACTTTATTTTTAAGTTCGTCTTGAAAACTAGTCTGTGATGCCTCAAAATTATTTATTTTTATATTCAAGGTATATAATAATAACATAAATTTCTTCCTAATGTCCTTATATAAAATATGACATTTTTTTAGATATTATCGATTTATATCTACTATAATTTAGTTATTTTATGGCATATAATAAATATTTTTTAATATATATTAATAAAACAATCAATAAATTATTACAAAATATTGAAAAATGCCATTTTTTTATGAATGTTTATTTGTGTACAGTTCCTTTATTATTTCTTCTTAAGCATCTATTTTCCCAAATTTCCATTGATAAAGGGAGACTTTCTTCCGAAACATTTTGATATTTGAAGGAGACAATAAAAGAGTGTGTCTTCGCTGGAATTATAAATTTTTAATTTATTTATAGCGAGACTAGTTTCGAGAGCTTTGCCTCTCTTCATCAGTTTATTACAATTGATTCACAGGAATTAATGTATGCTCTCGAAACTATAGTCTCGTTATAAATAAATTAAAAATTTATATTTCCAGCAGAAGACACACTCTTTATTGTCTCCTTCAATTTATAAAAATTCTGCTACTCTCGACAAAAAAACTTTCAATTTAATTTTGATATTTATAAACTTTTTGAGATTGTTTTTATAAATGAACTGTATTTAGTTATTTACATACGAGGGGTAAACCGCCAACTAATATGATGATGAAGGGCATTATCATTAGAATTCCATAATAATTCCACATAATTCCAAAGACGTGTACACCTAATTTCAATCACGGTTCACCCCTCGTTTACATATAAGTCCAATATTATAATAATAGGACAGTGTAAGTTTCTTTTGAAATTTTCAATCTCATTTGGAGTAGCTCTATTTTTACTTTATATTATATTTTTTGAGATAATAATTGTTTTGTCAAAATGTCTGTTAGTCTGTGCGTTACCAAATTTTGTGGACGAGCAATCTCAAAAACTAGTGTGAATATCGAAACCAAATTTCACACGTAGTTTTGGTCCATTGAGATTAAGAGCTAATTAGATTTTGGTGCACATCGACCCAAAATTAAGGGGGGGGGGTAAAAATTAAAAATCTAGGCCATTTGAGCAAACTCAACCAAATTTTGTATACATAATCAGTGGGCCCCCAGAAGTCTAAAAATGAAAAAAAAACCTCCCCTACATGATTATAAATAATTTTATTAAATATTAAATATAAGTGAGGGACCAGGTTGTATGGTAAAGTCAAGTGGATGGCCACATCAGAAAACGTCAGCTTATTTTTTAATTTAATTTTTCCCTATTCACTTGATTGGTCTAAACTCTAAACTAAAAACTTACATAATCATATTTACCTAACCAACAAAATTCCAAAATAAAAGCTCTATTCTTTCATTTAGATGAAGAATGTTTAGGTACAGGTCTTTTGTTTAGTTGAAGAATGTATAGTTATAGGACTAATACTCAGCCAATTCTTAACCAACTTCACCTTACAATTTCGGCTTAAGTTTTGGAATGCGATTGGCCTTAAGGTATTCGTACGGTTCATCGACAAAAAGAAAGAAAAAAAAGTTCGGAGAGCGTTGAATTCCTCAGGCTGGCTGTCATTGAACTCCTCTTCAGTCCTTCCGCCTCCCACTTAATTAAACTCTCGGAACATATCACATCATATGAATGTTCTACTTCCTATTTAGTTCATCAATCGATGGCTCACCGACACCTCTAATCCAACCCACTCAACAGTTGGCTTTTCAAATGACTCGTTCGATATTTTCTGTTTATTTCAATTAAATTAATACAAAAAATTTAATCAATATATTTTAGTGGATTTAGTTATTTTCATTCGTTAATGTCTGAAATTAAAAACTTGATCAAATATCTCTTTTGAATTCTAGTCTAATGTACTTGTCATTTATGTTTATCAAGCTTTTGCTCTCTTTATCTATCATACGGTCTAAATGGAAAGAAATTAAGGCTTGAAAAAATAATTACCTACCTGTTGTTTACAAGACATGAAAAAATGTTTTTCCCGAATATTTCAAAACAAGCTTTCATTGCAATTGAATTTTATGAGAGCTACTTAATACGAAAGTTAATTCTTATATTATTTTATCTTATTACCTATATCGAACCTTCAGAATTCGACTCATAGTTCTTCTCATTAGATTCTCTATAAATTGTTACTCAAACTCGAACATAATAAATATTTATTTCACACATCTTCTTCTTTTAAGTGCCATATCAGGTCTTCCTGACGTTTCGGCTCCTCTCCACATATACCTGTGGTGAGTGTGTTTAGCTGTTTTTAACCGACTTCAAAAAAGGAGGAGGTTCTCTATTCGACTGAATTTTTTTTTTGTGCCTATGTTACCTCATATCTCCGCCAATTGTGAACCGATTTTAAAAAAAATTTTGCATTGGGTTCAGTCTACCTTCCGATTGGTCCCATTTTTTTTAATAGGTATTAGACCTTTTTTGTTAGGTTTGTTCAGGCCTAACTTCTTTGTTTATGAACCGATTTCGATGATTCTTTTTTTATTGGAAAGGGGTATCTCAGGGATGGTGCCATATTAATTTGGTCAAGTTCTGATGATATGATCACTATTAATAACATCAGTAAAAAGAGAAAAATAAAAATAATTTTTAAGAAAAAAATAAAACCGACTTCAAAATAAACTGCAACGGATCGTTGCTAAACTTTATCCAAATTCATTTGAAATATTAATATGTTTATTCCTTTATTATTAATCAGATATCACTTGCAATTTGCAATTCATGTTGACTTTAATTCAAAAAATTTTGAAAAAATAAAACCGATTCTCAATTAAGTGCAACAGATATAAAAATACACTAAAAGGTATAAAATAATTATCTTATTTAGTTCAACTAACGACGAAATATTAACATGAAATTACTTTTGAAGTCGGTGCAAACAAACTATACCTATAGCGAGCCTACCGCCAAACGTACTAAGTAAGATCCGTCGAGTGCGATTCATAAAAGGTATATGTTTGGCACCAACTTCAAAAAGTAATTTCGTGTTAATATTTCGTCGTTTAGTTGTAACTAAATAAGATAATATTATTTTATACCTTTTAGTGTATTCTTATATTTGTTGCACTTAATTTTTGAAGTCGGTTTTTATTTTTTCTTAAAAATTTTTATTTTTCTCTTTTAGTGATGTTATTAATAGTGATTATATCATCAGAACTTGACCAAATTAATATGACACCATCGCTGAAGACACCCCTTTCGGATAAAATAAGAACCATCGAAATCGGTTCATAAACGATCGAGTCTTATCTAATACTAGAGCTGAATAAACCTTATTGCAAGTTCCATTTTTGATGTTAATCGAACTATTAATGGGACCAACCTGAAGCTGACTGAACCCAATGCAAAAATAATTTCAAAATCAGTTGACAATTGGCTGAGATATGAGCTTTTATAGGCACAACAACTACAAGATAAGAATTGAAAAATTCAACCGAATAGAGAACTTCCTCGTTTTTGAAGTCGGTTAATAATGATCGATTCTTCATTTAACAGTCGAGGAATAACAATATAACATAGATTTTTAACAGGTCGGTATTACTGCTAATCACATGACATCAAGTAAGTGATTCAAAACTAACCAACTGATAATAAAAAAAATTTGTCTTTCCATATTTCGATAACTCGAAAATAGATTATAATAAAATTATTTTTCATTATTGAGGGACCAATCCAGGCCTATAGGGGCTGCACCTTATCGGTGTAACTCCTTACCACTATTGTAAAAAATAAAAATAATCCGAATTGTCGTGTAAGCTTGAATATTTTAACAAATAAATTATTAATTAATATACCGGTGGTCCAACCCGAAAAATTCTTCCAGATCACAATCTGACAACCACAGCGTTAACAAGAAAATTTGACTATAATTCTAATTATACTCATTGCCAACAAAAGATATCTGAAATCTTTCACTCTCTCTCTGATAAACCATCTTTTTTCTTTTCTTTTTTTATTCATAATAATAGAATTTTTTGAACAATGAGGAAATTGTAAGGGCCCGAGGAACCTCTTTGTCCCCTGAGGCTTTTCTTCGTGGCTAGTTGGCTTGCTTGCCATGGGTGCACACGCACTCGCCGCCCTTCGCTGACCCACTCACCACCACTCCCTCCCTGGGACTCGCACTTCCCCTCCTTCCCCTCTTCCTCCCTTCAAATTCTACAATTATCTTTTACGGAGGCGGACTTCTATTATCTTCAGGTAGTTTTCTTTCGCTGACATATAATGAATGCAAAGAAATATCAATAAACATGTAGAATGTACAATGTTTTCTTTTAGAAATTCAGAATAAAAATCAATTAGAACACCCAAGATAATTGCTTACTAATTTATTTTTTACGACATACTAAAGTCCCCTTAAGAAAAAGAAATAAACACGAATCAGTGAATTGAATTACAAATATAAAATAGTACCTATAAAACATTCTGAACGCAGTGAATAGATTTAAAATTTTTAACCAATTTTCTTATTTCACTATGTATATACTCCATATCAAACAAATCTTACAATAATTGTAATTTTTAATTAGAGGAAAAAGTGGAAACTTACTCGATAGTCTTGAGATTGTCACATCAAACGGTTTGAGCTAGAAAGTTGAATCTCAACCAAAAGATTCTGTGAGAAAACAGGCCAAGTTCGAAAAAGTAGTGAAATCTAGTGTGCAGCCAAGTTAAATTCGCCAAGAATAATTAAGTTGAGAAAATAGTAGATCTCTCAACTTAATTACATATTCTTGGCGAATTTAACTTGGTTGCTCACTAGATTTCGCTACTTTTTCGAACTTGGCCTGTTTTCTCAGAGAATTTTTTGGTTGAGATATGTAAGCTATGAGGAAGCCAGTTGGCCCAAAGGGCTAGAATTTTTATTTTTGACCCCCCCCCATTTTGAGTGTTGGTTTTTGCATTTATAGCCTTCAGGGGCCCACAGAATATGTATACAAAATTTGATGAGTTTGGTCCAACGGGCTAGAATTTTCATTTTTGACGTTCCCCCCCATTTTGAAGGGGTTGAAAGATAGACAGTTTGGATTTTTGGAATTTTTCCTTTGTTTGAGTCTCAAACTATACTAGCAGGCGAAATTTCATGATCTTGGGGAATGATTGAAAGTACCCTATAGGTTTTGATGACCTGTCATTGAGTGAGTGCCAAAATTAGCAATTTTCTCAGGTCCATATCTCAGAATCTATTTAAGTTATATTATTGAAATTTACTACTCTCCTCAAGATGGATTACATAATTACATGTTTATAATTTCAGCTCTGTATCTCAAATGGATTCCGAGCTGCAGGGGGATCGAAATTGGCTCGAAATGGTTCGTGTAATTAGCATACAGCGTGTACAGCCAAGCTAATGCTCGAACTTGGCCGGCTCACGCTGTGCGTTTTGATATATTGGCATATTGATCTTCTTTTGGAAATATAAACATTTACGTACTAGAATGAACTTTTTACAACTTTCCGTTATCGAGCTATACTGGGCATCGCAATTCATCGAGACAGAGAGAAAAAATTCAAAATGATTTTTTCACCTTTCAAATATTGTTATATAGTATATTCAAACGCCTTCCAATCGATCACAAACCCAAAGGTTGAAAATTGTTTTGTCTTTACCCTGTGGCGCAACCCCTGCTGAACCTTTTGTCTATAATAAAAAAAATATTTTCTTTGTTCTCTAATTTAGTTGTTATATATGAATAAGTGAAAAAATCTAGTGAATTAAATAGTGCGAGCCACCCGGCTGGCTTCGCACGCCGGGCTTACCCTGATAAGTGAACAACTCAAAATTTAACATTAAAACTCACACAATTTTTTTAAGATCTCTTAAATGTTAGAAAAAAATATATTTCACCTAACACTATCTTCATGATTCATGAAAATTAGTCACATTACATTTTGTATCGTTGACTAATACTTAGTTACTTATAAGACCTGTGCAGTCCACGCGGATCTCAATTTCTACGTCATATTTTTGTCTCTTGCCGGTGTTTTCTAATAATCTTTTATAGTTGATCTATAATTATAGAAGACAAAGCGAGTTAATAGCACGTAAGTTTGTAGTTGAATTTTTGGCAATAGGAACCCTTTATCTATCTAAACACACGGCAGGGTGTCAGCCAAGTTCGGAAAAACGGGCGACGCTCCGGTCATGTGTATATTTACACGGACCATTTCGAGCTACTTTCGACCCCCCCCCCCCCCACATAATTCAAAAACTATTAGACCTGCATACTTGAAATTTTGCATGTCTAATAAGGCCCATTGGATGGAACACCTAGAATCCAAAATTTCATAATAAAACTATTTAGTTCTTGAGTTATTACGCTCTGAAAAGTGCCATTTTTAACACTGACATATCAAAAACCTAGAGTACTTCCGCTGATCCTAGAATTCTGAAATTTGGCATGCTGGTAGAGTTTGGGCTACAATTAAAGGAAAAAATCGAAAAAGTGAAACTTTCCCTTTTTCAGGACCTAAAATGAAGGGGTGAAATTTATTATAGGGTTAATTAACATATAGTGAAAATACAATCAAGCTAGAATGCTGAAATTTGGCATACTGGTAAAGCTTGGCACATTAATAGAGGAGGAAATTGATAAATCGAAACTTTTCCTTCTTCGGGTCCCAAAATGAAGGGGTGAAATTTATGAAAAACCGACCGGGGTTCTTAACAAATATTTTATGAGAAATATTTAATAATTATTAATATAAATGTTTAAATGTAATTATTTAGATAAATTAAAGGATAAAACTTTTCAAAAATTAATGATATCTGCTCAAAAACATTAATGTGAAAAAGGGCCCAAGTTCGGTACAAACGGCTTCGCCGACAAAAGAGTTGAGATCTAAACGGGTACCAAGTTCCATAGAAGTTCCTTAAATTATAACTATAGGAATGTACAACGTTCTTTAATTAATTCAAAAGAAAATTGAATTTGTAACTTGGCGAGTTTTATATCCAACCAAATTGTTTGTAGTATAAAATAGAAAAAATAGCAAAGCTAAATTTTAAGCTTGTATTAAATATCATCACGTTAAATAGGTAATTTATTGACTATTATAACTTGCCAAGTTATAAATTTAATATCAAAGAACGTAACAAATTTTATTTTAAATCAATGGAATGAACACATCTCCTCTGTAGCGAAATCTACAGCAAGGAAGATTGGCCTCTTATTCAGGTCAAGCGATTTTACAAACCCCCACAACTTCTCACCATCTACAAGGCCCAAATCCGCCCCTGTCTCGAATACGGCTCTCATCTATGGAGAGGAGCCTCCAAAATATTCTCTTGCTACCCTTGATGCAATTCAGAAACGAGCCGCAGGCTAATTGACGATTCTACCCTCACCGACTCCCTCGACTCGCTGGCTCATCGAAGAAATGTCTCTGCCCTTTCCCTTTTCTATAGATACTATCACGGCAGGTGCTCTGGATGAGACAAAATCAATAATTCCCCCAAAGCATGCTTTGCACGTAGCACGCGTTTTGCCGACTCCCAACACTCTTTCGCGGTCAAATTAGAAAAGTGCCGGACCACTTCATTCGCCAATTCATATATCCCCATGACTTCAAGGAACTGGAACTCCCTCCCAGCCTCCATCTTTCCCAGCATCTTATAATCTTCAAACCTTCAAAACCGGAGTGCATAGACACCTACGTCTACACCCTCTCACTTAATCAACTTTCCCTCTCTTCGGTAATGCAAGGGTCTTTCGAGATCCATAGGGGCTGCATCTTTACTGGTACACCCCTTCTTGCATTCGATTGCATTAAAAAAAAAAAATCGAAGAACGTTGTACATTCCTATAGTTATAATTTAAGGAACTGCTATGGAACGTGGTACCCGTTTAGATCTCAACTCTTTTGTAGTCGAAGCCGTTTGTACCGAACTTGGCCCCTTTTCCACATTTATGTTTTCTGTCAAATATATTTAACGAAAACTGATCCTCTATTTTTACCTACAAATAATCCCAAAAAAGAAAAAAAATATTAAATGTTTCTAATTGATAACTCTCAACATTCGAAATTTATTATATATAATTTTGATTAAATCCAAATTACTCACTATCCGATGGTGGCAGGCATGTTGGCTCCCTCCCAGGCGGGCTTATGTATGGTATCTAGGGGCAGGGCAGTGCCCAGCTAAGTTCGATTCGAGCTGCCAGACTACCCTTTACAGGAAGCAACACGTCGTTCTCTCCCTAAAGAGAGCATAATAGTTATTTATAGATAATGTGGAAAATCAAAAATCGCATTTTTGGCGATACGTTCATCTGGTTTTGAGCCATCGAAGTATTCTTATAAGTTAACTAGCTGTAAGGCCCGCCTTCGGCGGCCCTCTTGCTAGCCAGGGGGCATGCCCCTGGACCCCCAACCCACGACCCCAACCTGACCCCCCACTTCACCCTGCACCACCCCAACCCGCATCCCCTGGACCCCACCCCACCCCACCCCGTGCCCATCCCCGCACCCAGTGTTTGCATTTCTAGCCTTCTAGTGACCCACAGATTATGTATACAAAATTTGGTTAAGTTGGCTCTAAGGGTAAGAATTTTCATTTTTTGACCCCCCCCCTTTTTTTGGGGGGGTCAAAAGTTGTCAGAAATCACATCCCCTACAACTTTGCTCATAGTAAAATTTACCGTAGAGTTGATAGTTTAGGAGTTATTTGATAATTTTTTTCGTGCCCCCCCCCCCCCCCAAACCCCCTTTTGTGGTCAAAATATCAAAATGTTATATAGCTAAAAACGTAAGTTAGAAGACATCTGATGTAAATATGAAATTTCACAATAATCCCTTCAGCCGTTTTACGTGAATCGTGAGCAACTTTTCACGGAAACCACTGAAACATACAGACAGACAGGATATTTTGTTGATGGTGTTTTCGTTCATAACTTTGCTTGAAACGTGTGCAACAAAAATTTGGCGTGATTTGGAGCAATGTACAGACAAAACCTTAATTTTATATATATATAGATCTTACTCTCGTCAAAAAACTTTAATTTTACTCTCTCCTTGGTTTTCATTAGTAAAACATTCACCCTATACTAGTTTTCCAATGCCTAACATTTTAAATCAATTCTATTAAGTAGTGATATAAAAGATAAAAAACATTGAATCGTTTATAATTATATTTATTCAGGATTAATTATTAAATGATTATCTCGTAATCCCTTAAATTGCAATATACCAATATCACTTCCTACTTTCATTATCTCAAATCAAATGTTTATTCTTGATATATTGAGTTATCTCGATCACAGTTCAATTAAGTTAATTTGATGAAAATCTAAACATGACACTTGAAAAGACTCACTCAATATATCTTTATTTGTTGTGTCGAGGGCTTTTAATTACAATGAACTAATATTTAAAAAATTTACTTTGCTTAATTAGAATTTTTAGTTTTCCCTTATTACTAACGAAATTGAAATTGGAATTATTTTATAGAATAATAAACATGAGATGGATCATGCTTTCAAATGACATTTCTTTATTATTATATCGCTTATTTAATTAATATTTTTAAGGATAAATAATAAAGATTTTAATTTAGCAGAAAATATTTAATCATACTCCATATGATAAAGTAAAGCAAATGGCTGTATCTACGATGGAATTTAGATGTTTCATTATCGTATATGTTGAAGGAGCCACTGACCCATCGGAAATCGAACCTGAGTGTTTAATTCTCTTACGGGGCGTGATGCTCCTTCGAAACAAAACTCCTTCAACATAGTATACCAGTGTATTAGGGAAGATTCAGTCAAGCAATTTAGCCCTCCAAGCGATCTAGTTCGATTTCCTAGGGGGTATTTCTAATATTTGTTCGAGATACAGCCTTTTTTGTTTTACTTTAACTTAAGGAATATGATGAAATATTTTTTTGTTAAATTAAAATTGAATGCTTGAGTCCGTGACCTGGTCGCACTGGTTGTCTTTGAATTTCGGGAGTTATGCCATCGAAAATATGAGCTTTTTGGAAATTCGTGACACTTGACTGTTTGATATTAAATGATTTTTATTTTCTCAATAGTCACTGAATTTATTATGGAAAAAATTTTAAATTTTAATTATTTTTTTGCTAATAACATCTAATCTTGCATAACCTTTTATATTTATTATATTAAATGTAATGAGAATGAATTAACAATTTTCATAAAACTTTTTTTCCCATTTAATTAAGTTTAAACAAGGGCTGTGTAGTCAGAGCCGGAAAACAGAAAAAGTTTTTTAAGTATTTATTTAAAAAATATTAACCATCTTATAAAATATGGTTTTTGTTTGTTTATAATTACCTAATGTTAGGATTTCAGTTTTCTGTTTGTCTGCAGATTTGTGTTCACTATAGACGCCCAAACGCAAGGCCATAATATTCCCCAATTTGTGTCTATCATGTATACAATTATTCTTATCAGAACTACATTTATTTCTCAACGCCAAAAACTAACCACCCTAAATGGGGAGGGGGGGTCAAAAAATGAAAATTCTAGGCCTTTGAACCAAACGCAACCAAATTATGTATACATAATCTGTGGACCACTAGACAACTAAAAATTCAAAAATCAATTACTACTAAATAAGGGGAATCCAGGGGGCAAGGATACGCTTGGTGATTAAAAGAATGGCCGGGGCCAGAGGGTGGGTCCAGGGGGTCAGGTTAGGGTTCGCGGGCTGGAGGAAGATTGAAGCTGTAGGGGTCCAGGGAACGCTCCGCCGTTTGATTAGGAATAGGCCTGCCGGAGGCGGGCATAGCAGCTAGTATTGTATATTTATATATCCAAATCAATCAATATTTTTTATACATATAAATAGATCTCTAAGGATAGCAATTTTTGTGTTTTTCTTTTTCTTAAAATGTTTGTCTGTCTGTTTGAATGTTTGTTCCAATATAACAACTCGTAAACACAGAATTATATTTGGTCTGAGTGTAGCTAGACATTATTCCAATTGAGGGAAGAAATTGTTGACCAGCGAGGGCTGAACCGCGACCTAATATCGTGTACACCTACTTCCACTTTTATTTCCAAGTAGAAGACAATACATGAAGGGGCATTATCTAATCATCTAATGAATTCCAAAATAATTCCACATAATTCCAAAGATGTGTACACCTAATTCCAATCGCGGTTCACCCCTCCCTGACCAGCAACTATACTACTTGATAATGTAATTTAAAAAGGACAATTTTTGTACTCCATTATATTTCTATGTATACCTATAATGTCTAGATATACTGCTAGACTAAATAGATAAATAGATCAATAGAAAAATTACTCTCCAAATAACCACCAAGGTTCGAAAACGAGTATAGCTCAACAAAAAGAAGAATAAGATGATATAATATTTATGATGGCTTTAAATTCACTATATATCCAATATAAAATATATAAAAAAATGGCAGGTCATATAAATAATACTATTTAAGTTTTGGTTTTCGGATATTTAAAGAAGATTAGATAAAGAATTGTAAACCCCTAGACCCCGTAACCTTGAGGCGCACCTTGAATAAACAATCCCAGGGTCATGTGTAATGATTTAGTTTTACAAAAATATCTTTCGATTTGCAAAAAAAATCTCATTTGACAAAATCAATTTTTACAGTTCAAGCTTGAACTATTCATTTAAAAATGAAATCCATTCTTCTTGTTTTAATTTGCACGAAAAGATCAATAATTTTCTCCTTGATTTCTGAATGACAACTGAGGAAATTTTTCTCCATTGAAAGCACTGCAAGTGCATTTAGTCTTTTAGAATGAATTCATAGTGCTTCATAGAAAAGTGTTTAATCTTTTCAATGTTGAAAAGCAGCGTTCTGCCTGTGATGAAGTCACGGGCCTCAAATAGTTTGATTAAATAATTCTGACTGTTAATTCTATAAGTCCAAAAATTATTTTGTTATTTTTTTAAAAAGAAAAAATGATATAATATTTTTATTTAATTCACTTATTGTGTTTGGAGAACAAAACCTTGGTCATCTATTTTTAAACTATTTCTTGATAAACTATTGAGCTCAAGTTCAAGTGAACCGCGAAATTTTAAATAATTTTATTTAATAGTCTGACAGTTAATTCTACATATCGAGAACTATTTAATTATTTTTGAAAAAAATTAAATAGATCGATATGTAGAATTAACTGACATACTATTAAATAAAATTATTTAACATTTCGTGGTTCACTTGAATTAAAAACAAATTAAAACTAATGTTTAAAAGTACATTTATTGTCAAAATGTCGAGCTCAAGCTTGGTTGATGACAATATAAAATAAGCGAAAATCAACTGGCCAAAGTTATGGATAAGGGTTGAAAATTGTAATTTAATTGTCAACTACCCGTTATCAGATTATACATTTAGTAAAATATTAGATATCTGTTGATTCTTGGCAAATAATAGATTATAATTTAAACCAGGCTATGTTTAATAACCATAGGTTATTAAAAAAAAGCTTGGTTCTTATCTTTCTTAAAACAATAAAAGACCTATCTTGAATTTCACATTTCAATTCACTGTCCCTAACATCTAATATTGTTGGTAAGTCTTTACTTTTAAAACGATCTATCAACTTAATACTCAGAGAAGATTATGATTAACAAGATGTCATATTATCTCATTGAAACAATTCATTAAATCAGACATCTTATTTTTCATTCCATTGAATTCAATTATTATTCTCGTGCTTCTTTTTATTTAGGTCCTAGTAAAATATGTTCTGCCAATGCATTTTTTGCCATAATGAATTCACTTGCATTCTTAAGGTTAAACGTTGTGAAACGCTTATTTTACATTTTTTCGCATCTTTTGCCCATCTATTCAGAAAAGATCTATGGAAAAGATTTTCAATCCTCCTTTTTGGTTTAGCCATTTGCATGCTTCGAGTACAATAACAATCTGTCTTTATCACTGAAAAACTTTCAGCTGAAATACCTAGATTAGACAATTTTAATCAAATCCTTTCATCAGAATGCAAAATTAGAAATATATTATCTAGGTGGTTTCCGTTTTTCAGCTTTTCAACTGATAACGGAAAAAACCCAAATAAAAAATATCAAATATTCAAGAACACGTATTTCTTGTTTGCCCATTGCTCAGAGATTATGATATAACTTTGAAATAAATTGATGTGGCCATCAACATAACTTTACAATACTCCTCTCTTATAATTAATATTTAATAAAATAATTTATATTCATTTACCAATTTTTACTTTACCATATAAGTTATGGTCTTGTATTGTAATCGTGTATAAAAAAGTGTTTTTATTTTACCATACAGGGTATGGTCAAGTATTGTAATCGTGCATGAAAAAAGTGGTTTTTTCCCTTCTTTTTTTTCAAAATATCTAAAAAACGGCTGAAACTATTTCGATTAAAAAAATTGAGCGAAACCGTGGCATTTAGGTCTACAAAAAAGCTCTAATAAGTGAACATCGAAAAAATTATATTTTTCGAGATAATAATGGTTGTGTCAAAATGTCTGTTAGTTAGTTAGTTAGTCTGTGCGTTACCAAATTTGTGTACGAGCTAGCTCAAAAACTAGTGTGAATATCGAAATCAAATTTCACACGAAGTTTTGGTCCATTGAGATTAAGAGCTGATTAGATTTTGGTGCACCCAAAATTAAGGGGGTCGAGGGGGGTTAAAAATTAAAAATCTAGGTCGTTTGAGCAAACTCAACCAAATTTTGTATACATAATCAGTGGACCCCCAGAAGTCTAAAAATGCAAAATCTAACCGCCCAAAATAGGGGGGGGGCGGGGGGTCAAAAAATGAAAATCTTGGCCATTTACCAAACTAAACCAAATTTTGTATACATAATCAGTGGGACCCAAGAAGTCTAAAAATGCAAAAACTAACCGCCCGAAATGGGGGGGTCAAAAAATGAAAATCTTTGCCATTTGCCAAACTCAACCAAATTTTGTATACATAATCAGTGGGTCCCAGGAGTCTAAAAATGCAAAAACTAACCCCCCCTACATGATTATAAATAATTTTATTAAATATTAAATATAAGTGAGGGGCCAGGTTGTATGGTAAAGTCAAGTAGATGACCACATCAGAACACGTCAGCTTATTTTGTTTCTTTCGTTCTTTCGAAATATCTAAAAAATGTCGGAAACTATTTTGATAAAAAAAAAATTGAACGAAATCATCGCGTTTTGCATGGTCTTCATGAAGGCTTTTAGAGAAAACGTCGAACAAATTATATTTTACTAGATATTCATATTTTTGTCTGTTAGTAGGTTAGTACGTTATCAATTTTTGTATACGGTCTAACTCAAAAACTAGTGTGAATATCGAAATTTCACATGTAGTTTTTTTTCGTACTGAGATAAGAGCTGAAAACGCTTTTTTCATGATTCGCGATTACAAACTTAATCATACCCTCCCCTCCCCATTGTATGATAAAGTAAAAATAACAATCGCACAAAGATCCCAATTTAATAGGGAAAAAAATAATTTTTTTAAATTTTTAATGCTTTTGTAAATTCTATTATAATTAAGTAATTTCCTTCATTACATTTGTCGAAAACTTTTTCTGATGACTCGCTTTTCACTATCTAAATACCGTTTCATTATATCTGTTACCTACTTTTTTAACAAGCTCGTCTTTGGCCTGCTTTTCTCAATCGCAAATGCTCAAAGTTAGAGGTCGAATTTTATAAAATCTTGAAATCAGTATTTTTTTACAGAGTAATTTTGAAAAAGTTTATTCCGTCTTAGGAATTAAAATTTGCTTAATATTTGTTTTTTTCTTCCCACCACTTTGGCTTTAGGTTTCTAAAGACTAACTGGGCAAAATTTGATTTAGACTGGACAAAGGTCTTTACATATGGTTTTTTAGCAACTCCCCCTCTAAAGATAGCGATATTAAACTTAGCCAAAAGGTTAAATACACTGTCCATTCTTACTATGTCTAATTTTATTGAAATTAGTTAAACCCTTTGAACTGAACAGATCTTCATATGTACACAATTTTACAGATAAATGTAGTTTTTAAGTAGTTAGGGTCGAAATTTAAAACTTCTTAAAAGATTTCATTTATATTATTTTAGAAATTAACTAGGTGTAAAATTTGACCAGATCAAACAAAGGCCTATAGGAAGGCGGTTTTCGCCCCCTCCCCTCTCTAAAGATAGCGAAATTAATCTGAACAGATCTTTAAATATACAAATTTTTTCAGATAAATGAGTAGTTTTTAAGTTATTAAAGGTCGAATTTTGAAATATCCTTAAAACAAATAATTTATATGATTCTAAAGATTAACTGTGCACAATTTGGACATGATCAAACAAAATATGCGAGAACATTTTATAATATACCCAAGGGGTGAACCGCGACCTAATATCGTGTACACCTACTTCCACTTCCACTTTCATTTCGAAATAGATGAAGGGGCATTATCTAATGAATTCCACATAATTCCAAAGACGTGTACACCTAATTCCAATCACGGTTCACCCCTCGAATATACCTATAGAGATAAAACGAATAAATATTAAATTTCCTTTGTATGTTATTTATAATTTTTGTGGTAGAGTGCCCACAAAATTTGATTGACATTAATCGAACCCACAGTGTTCACGAAGAAACGAAAAAACATTTTGACTAAATAATTAATATCTTTAAAAATATCATTTTTTCGATGTTCCCACTTTTTTGGAGGCCTCAACCCCCTTGATTTTGCTTAATTTATTACCCGAATATACTGAAGTATTAAATTCACTCATTTTTTTTCTCTTTACGTGTTTATATATGTATGAAACTTGGAGAAAAATCAATTTCAAACATGATTTTTTCTCTCTCTGTGTCTATTAATAAAATATTCTTCAATTAGATTTTGGTCTTTCTATCTTCAGAATTTCATGTTCAACATGCAGAAAATCAGAAAAAATCGAATCAAACAAACAATTTTAACTAATGACCTGAAATTTTTCATTGTTTGTTTATAATAAACTGCACCTCTTTACTTTTTAGCTTAAACCGTATGCTGACAAAAAAATTGGCAAATAACTAAAATTTGCTGAAAACGTACCTACTTCTGAGAGTTTTCACTTTTCCCTCTAATGATTCAATTAGTTTTATCCATTTTTATTTAAAAATACAACAAAATAAATATATAAATAATTAATAAAATACGTTCGCAACCAGGGGAGGGGGGTTGCTTAGTGTGATATGTGACAAGGGGGGGTCTAAGGAAACGTGACGTTCGCACTTAATCAATTTTATTTTTTATAATCAGGAACGAGGCTTTTTGAATCACAGTAGGAAGATCGAGTCCTTATAGAATGATGGTTATTTTTTCTTTTTTTCAATAAAAAATTTTCATCAGGGTTTATAATTTAATTTTATTTGAAACAAGAGACGTTTCGGCATTAAAATAAATAAAATAAATTTCAAATAAAATTAAATTATAAACCTGATGAAAATTTTTATTGAAAAAAAGAAAAATAACCATCATTCTATAAGGACTCGATCTTCCTACTGTGATTCAAAAAGCCTCGTTCCTGATTATAAAAAATATTATAAGAATCAAATAATTACTATTCCTGAATAATTTTATTTTTATTTTTTTCTTAACTTGTTATCAACAAATCATTAATAGGATGAGGGGGGGGGTCTAGCTTTTGTGTCGTTATATTTGTTAGGAGAGTCCCAGGAAATGCGACGCAGCGTGAGGAAGGGGATCCAAAAAGGAAAAATTTTGCTTGACTTATTTTTTACGAATGGTCCTTAAACAAGTAATGGAAAAAAAAAATAGAAATAAAAGAGAATGTAATTTTTATTGATTTAATTTCGATTTCAATGGTTATAATTATTTTTCTAATATTTTATTTGCCTATATATTTATTGTGTCATTCAAACGAATCCATCCATCATCTTTTAAAGAACGATTTAGGGAAGCTAATTGAATTGTCTGGGTCAGGGACTGGATATTTCGAAGAGAAAGTTGCATGGCTATCTTGCTCATTGGCGATTCGCTCAGCCGTTCAAGAGAGTTGACTTGTACTAATAAAAAACACCTGTTTAACTGAATTATTTGATGAGTTGGCATTTAAACGTTTGACAACCTCTAAATGAATGACTCAGCAAGCGTTCTTCAATTTGTTTATTTCCTTTACTCATAAAATAGCCTATATGAAAAAATGAATCAAACCTACCCGTTACTTAATCTAAAATTATAATTCAGTTATATTATGAATAATCAGATCATTTTAATTGACTAAATTGAATTTTTTTGTAACTATCATCGTCTAGTTTATGATTTTTATTTTACCATACAGGGTCAACAAGTATTGTAATCGTGCATAAAAAATGTTGTTGTTTTATTTGCTTCGTATTTTCGTAATATTTCAAAAACAGCTGAAACTATTTTGATAAAAAAATTAAACGAAACCATGGATTTTTGGTCTACACAAAATCTCTAATAACTGAACATCGAAAACATTATCTTTTACGAGATATTATTAATTATTTTCTCAAAATGTCTGTTCGTTAGTACGTACGATACCAAATTTTGTGCGCTCTAAATAAAAAACTGGTGTGAATATCAAATCGAAATTTCGCATGTAGTTTTGGTGAATTGAGATTTAGAGCTGATTAGATTTTGGTTGAAATCGAACCAAAAATTAACGGGGGGGGGGGGGGGTTAAAATTAAAATTATAAAATTTACAAACTAAAAAAAATCATGAAAATGAAATATAAAAGAGAGTTTTTATTTTTATCCGGACACGCGATTTTTAATCATTCAACGCTCCTTTGAGTTCAAATGAGATACAAGTAAAAAAAAAAACATTCTCAACTCATTTATCTCTATGATTTTTAGAGACTATAATTCGCTTCCTGTAACTGTATTTCCCTCGACCAACAACCTTTAATCATTTAAAACCCGCATTCACAGGTACATTCAACTCTAAGCCAACGCCTAAAATTTCCTCTTTTTTTCCCGATGCGAAATTCAATCCTCGCTTATAGGTTCTGCTTCTTTTTGAAGTGACAACTTTTTGTAAGCATAAATTTAAAAAAAAAATTACATATATATTAGGGTGGTCCTTGTTTTTGGTATTTTCGAATTTTTACGCTGGCAAGGGCTCATATGGTTCGAAATAAATAAAAAAATATCCCCCAAGTTTCAATTCTCTATCTCAATTGTGCCCATAATTATGAAAGTGGACTAAGTCAAAAAATTCAAAAATTAGTTTTTTCATATTTTATGTTCCATCCATTTAAAAAGTACAGTAATAAGTTCTCGGTTTTGAAAAATCGTATAAAATTGAACCATTAAGTGGATTTCTAGTTGTCTCATTATACAGAATTCGAATTTTGTTTATTTTATAAAACTTTAAATATCTCGAAACTAACAAACAATGACTTAGACCACTTTCATAATTATGGGCACAATTATAACCTGTGACCTCAGCGATGTAAGTTTCTCATCTAAATAACATGGGATTTTTGCCATTGAAAGATCAATTTTTTATTCCGGCCAAAGCAATGGTTCAAAAAATTTGAAACTCTGTAGACTTTATCCTTATAATAGTAGCTACCCCTCAGAATTTTTACAGATTTTTAGCTATTATAATTTTGGAGTCTATAACTTAGTAACACTAAGATATAGCAGTATTTTATCTAGTTGTAACCATTGCTTTGGCCGGAATAAAAAAATTGATATCTTAATGCCAAAAACCCCATGTTATTTGGATGAGAAACTTACATCGCTGGGGGCACAGGTTATAATTCAGATAGAGTCTTGAAACTTGGGGGATATTTTTTTAAAATTTATTTCGAACCATATTTCTAACCGTCAGCGTAAAAATTCGAAAATACCCAAAATAAGGACCACCCTAATATATATATACACACACTGTGGACCGAGGGGTGAACCGCGATTGGAATTAGGTGTACACCGTCTTTGGAATTATTTGGAATTCATTAGATATTCTATTGTCATCTATTGTCTTCTACTTGGAAATGAAAGTGGAAGTAGGTGTACACGATTTTAGGTCACGGTTCACCCCTCGCTGTTGACAATAATGACAGAGCTAATTTGGTCATTTTAAGAGAGGTAACAACCAACATAATTTCTTACAAATCTTCAAGGTATTCTATTCCGAGGAAATGTCGCGCCTAGAAATTTCATTCTTAATATTACCAGTCCATCTGAGTTGAAAAAAACAAAACAAAAACAGGACTGTCTTTTTGAGTATGTTCATATTTTTTTTTTATAAATTTTATTAAACTATTTATTTTACATGAATTTATGCATACATTGTTTTTGAGCTTCGACTCCGGAGATTACTTCTCCACCATCGAATGTCCTTGATCATCTTTTAGTCCTTGTTTTTAATATAAGAGGAAAAACTAATTAAATAAAAAAACCTCTTTTCTGATAATTATTCCAATTCCATCATTTTCATTCTTTCTCCCTTCCATCAATATTTTAATATTAATTTTACGAGCTGAATACATTTTCGATTTGTTGTTATTTTTATATATTTCGAAACCTATATTTATACCTTTAGGGCTTGTTTTGCTAAACAAGTGTTGCCATTCATCAGAAAAACATGTTTTTTTTTGTTTTTTTCAGGTGAGAACTGACTTGTATATATATTTCCGCCAAAATAATTTTCTAAAGGGGCGCGTGGCCTTTGGAAAAGGGCACCTCAGGGCATCCAGCAGCTATATATATGGAATGCTTACACTTTCTTCATCGATCGATAATTCTCAAACCGGGGGTACAAATCTCATCTGTTAGGTTAGGGTCTGCTCCTTCAATTGATGACGTCCCATTGACGTCAAATGAACCCGGGCTGCTGACAACCATGCCATCGGAACTGGGACAGTCCCGAGATTCCCTCTTTTTCCGCGGGATCGATGCAGGCCAGACGGTCATTCATGGCTTGAGCAAGCCAATGCTCCCTTTGATCAATGATAACAAATCTTCCCCTCCTCTCCTAATATGTCTGGACCTCTAAGGAGCTCTTTTGAAACATCCTTATAATCACAACAGCATCTCGCTTTGAGCTTTCAAATGCAATTTACTCATCAATTGTGTAGTTTCTTATACATAATTTGTTCTCCCCATTCTTCAAAGGAAACTCTCCCTTCGAAAAACTCAACCTTAAAAAATATCCCTTAATTTTTTTATTTCATATCTATATTTTATATCTATACAATTTGTACCTAATTTAATATTTGTATATAAACAATACCCAATTACGAAATTTTAGTAACAAAATTAACTCTCACAAAAAATGCTCAAAATATTCTCCTTGATCCTGCACGACACCTGCGATTCAATCAGTCATAATCCCGACGATCATATTATTATTATTATTGCGTTTTTGAATGGCAGTATGCGACAACTGTTTTCGAATATTTATTTTAACACTGTGAATCAGGTCCATTACGTGACACTAAAGGTGTTATGGTCTGTTTTTAAACAACATTTTTCATTAATTGTTTTCATTGTTAATTTATTAAAAGTATTAAAAGTATTGGCTTAACCAATTTTGATCAAATTTAAAATATTCTGTTTAAGTATCACGAGGACGTCAAAAAAGGTTATAAAAAGTTCTTAGTAAAATTAAATTTTAAAGTACTTTGAAATGTCGCGAGTATTCGAGTGATTGCGAACAATATCACCGCTCGCTAGCAAATATGTCGCATAAGTGGTATGATACTCTGCAAAATAGCTCTAGGAAAAAATAACGCATTCTATATTATGGTTTGATTAAAAAAAAATTGTTATTAATAATATTTCTATTGTTCTATTATATATAGACTGAAAAGTTTATAGACCATAACATCATAAGCAAACATAGCCGCCACTCAACCCCTGTAGGGTGTTCCTCTTCTGTGCTTCAGAATACATAAGGTTGTATAAATACTAGGCGCAAAATCTGATATGGTTAAAATCACATGTAAATTATACAAAAATTACATAACTTAATATACTAGATTCTATTGTCACCCGCCTCAAAAGTGTGTTCAAAATTTCAGTTCATTTATATACTATATAATATTCATCTAGATTAATTTGTAACAACGCTTAGAGAAATTTCTCTAAAAAAATTACGCTCTTGACTAGAATCGAACCGACGAACTCTTGAACTATAGTCATTGGCTCTACCGATTACTCCATTGGGACATTAATATTTATATCTTGATTTTTCTTACTAAAACTAGATATTTTTGATTTGGACTTTGTGTCGAGATAATATTGTATTCATTTGAACTCGAATGAAAATGAAAAAACACCAATAGATTTTAAATTAAGAGACATTAAATATATAATAATTAACGAGGCAAATTTGAAATATAATTGTCAGCGCGGCTCCAATCGATTTTCATTAACCAGGCAAATTTGAAATTCTAATTTCTAATTTGGACTCGAATTTTGAAATGAAAGACTCCAATTCATTTTGAATTAAGAAACATTAAATATATTGATCATTATTCCTCCCCCCCTCCCCCTCGCCACTCAAAAGTTAAAGAGGCGAAACTTTAAAGAGACGATGTATTTTCGGTAGTTTACCGGTATACATTTGGAGTGTGGTTTTTTAAGAGGAATAAAATTTTTGGACCGAGACGCTGCCCGCCAGGGCACCAGCCCGGAGGGCCGAGCTTCGAGGGCGTGCCGAAGGCACGCACGAAAAGCTCGTTATATATATAATAGAACAATTTTTTTTTGTTTCACAAGGGAGAAAAAGCTAATGCTCGTCAGTAGTTGCACTTCCGGTGTATGGGACTTTCACCCACTAATATACCCCCTAATATAATAGAACAATAGAAATATTATATTAATGTTATTATTATTAACGAAAAAATTTTTTAATCAAACCACAATATAGAATGCGGCGTCAAATTTTCCGGATCCCCTCCAAAGTATATAAAAGTTTTGGGGAACCTGCGATGCTTCCCTGGGTGTGTGCAATGTAGAATTGTTATTCCTCAAGTATTAGATGAGAATCGATGTCTATTTTTGATTTTAAGTTAATATTGACTTTATATAGCCAGTAATATAAGTATAATCAGTGTCGTCAGAAGGCATAGGCGCCTAGAGAGCCAGATTTTTAGGGGCGCCAAATTTAAGAAATAAAGAATATTTTATGTAAACGATAGAAAGGTATTAATAATATTATTTTTTTAGAATCCCTTTCACACTACCTTTTACGTATATAACACACATTAACCCAAAAGGGCATATAATTGTATGACTTAAATTACAAATTTACGGACGCCAAACAAAAACTCCTAGAGCGCCAGTTGTCTTTACTCCGGTACTGAGTATAATAAAGGAATAAACATATTAGTATTTAAAACGACTATGGATAAAGTCTAGCAACGACCCATTGCAGTTTATTTTTTTATCAATATCCTTTTATACGGTTTTTCTGATATTTTGAAAAAAAAAATCAAAAACACCCATCTTCTCTCTATGTTTATCATTACATATTTGTTAAATAACATAGAACTAAGTTATACATAAAGTGGGGACAGGTGTATCCTAGATCCGCTGTGTATTTTATCATGTCAAATTTTTTCTCCTATTTCTCCTTAAGGAGGTTCGGGACAGCTTATCTATCTGGTTGATCTTCGAAAAAATATTTTGCATTCTGCAGAGTGACAACTTTTGCCAACTAAATTTTTAATTAAAAAAAATTGTTAATAATCAGGTTAATTTCGAATAAAAAATCTTTGTTTTGATAATATTAATAAAAAGAATATTGAGATAACTTTTTTCTCATTATAAAAACATTTATTTAACACAAACACGATTTTAAGAAATAGAGTTGGAATTCTACACTAGTGCTTTTGTTATATTCTGTTGGCTGCAAATAACCTTTTATTTTTTACATTTATGAATAACTAATTAACTAGACTGTCAAATCTATTGAAAAATGTATCAGTAAAAATTTGAATTATTGATCTGTATAAATTTGTTGAAAATGGTATAATTTGTATAGAAGTTATAGCCCTTTTAAAAGCTCGGTCCATTTACTTCTATGCGAGGGGTGAACCGCGACCTAAAATCGTGTACACCTACTTCCACTTCCACTTTCATTTCCAAGTAAAAGACAATAGATGACAATAGATTATCCAATAATTTCCAAAATAATTCCACATAATTCCAAAGACGGTGTACACCTAATTCCAATCTCGGTTGACCCCTCGCTTCTATGTTAGAAGGACAATTTTCAATAATTTGTTTCTCGGTAATGGGACAGACGATCAACTTCAAATATCGGGAATAAATATTTAATGCATCAATGATTCGATGGTTAAAATTTGAGAATTTTCTTATAAAAATGATAAACAGTCACGAACCCCCTTAAATCGGTCTATTTAAAACGATTTACTAAATAATCAGATTTAGGAATAACAACGTTGAAATGGAAAAATATATTCGACTTTGACCAACTGTTGTGATAAAAGTGATTATTATAAAAAAATTCTGGTTATTCATATTTGGCAATTGAGTGAATTGAAGATATGAGTCACTAACTGGCCAGAAGCCGTTGGGAGAAGTGGCTGCGGGAGAATTGAGATGATAAGAGTGCAGTCTCTTCTTGAAGCGCTCGCGAGCTGCATCATTGCTGCCAGATGGCCAGGAATCTATCTGGACCGCCGTATAACAGGTGCTTAACCAGGGACCGCCATCTGTTCTAAACCATCGAGCCTTTAGCCCAACCGTTTGATATTGTCTCTATCCTCATAAAACAAATTCTTCTATGCAGTTTGGAATTTGCCGTAAGAACAAAATCACTGGTTGGTTTTTAAGGAAGTGAGGCTTATGCGTTTACTAAGGTTTATTCTTATCAAAAACGCAGCCTATTTTTTTGTTATTGACCAATATATTTATTAAAAAAAAATCCATTTCTTTTGTATTTCAAATTATATTTTCTTGTCTAATAAAAATCTTTGACCGGATATAATCCGGTTAACACATTAATAAAAAAAGTACCATACTATATATTAACTGGCTAAATGAACATTAGCATCCGAGGCAAAATGTATAAACTTAATTTGATAAAAAAATAATATGTATCGTTTTCTAAATAAGTGTAGTCATAAAGCTGACACGCACTTTCATCTGATTGGCCATCCCGCCGGCACAAGGTGAATTCTAAGGTTTTACCTTTTGTCAACTTTAACAAAGACTTTACAAAACGACATAAAACTGGCCCTAAGAGATGTTTTATTTAAATCCAAATTTGATTTAAGATGATTAAAGATCATAGTTTATGTATTTATTTGTGACTATTAGTAGGTTAAATTTTATGAAAATTCAAATTATTTGGAAAAATTGAAAAGCAATAAATCTATCTAAATAAATTTCTAAAGAGTATAATTTGGTATTAATTAACTTATTATGCTATGAAGTATTCCGAGTTCTCACCAATGTCTCGCTTTTAATTTATCTGTGGTTATTTTTAGTCTCAGTAAAGTGATTATGCAATCTTGGTTGTTTTCAAGTACAAAGTTGTATTTAAATTAATTATCTAATTCATTTTTTTTTTCAAATAAATATAATTGTTTTTATTAATCACACTCTTTCTTTTTGACATAAAATTCATATTTTTCTATTAGATCATATTTATTACGATTTTTTGAATTTATTCTTTATATTGAATTTTCTTTTTCTCTTTTTCCCCTATTTAATTTATTTGTTATTTATCTTTCCAATAGACATTTATTTGTGTTATAAATATTTAATGTCATAAGATATTTATTTATTTTTCCACTTGTTGCTCCATGATAGTAAATCACTTAAGTTTAGTATTTGATAGACTGCAATATATTGTCTTAAGCCCTTTAGGTGAACTTTTATGACGTCATTTCTTCCAGGTGACGTCACACCTGACCTGGACCGTGTCCCGATGTAGAGCGAGGTCGTTGGAACCCGTTGTTGCCCCACCTGCACCCTCGTAAATCGAATTCAGGCTATTTCATTTAATGAATAATGTTTATTTTACAAATAATTGACATTATTTAAAAGTCAATGACCTGAAGCATTACCTTTATATCAAATTTAAGGCTGTGGACATTCCTAATAAATCAATAGATTTTCTCACAAAATATCAAATATATACTTCTACTTTTTAATTATATTAAATAATTACAAATGTTTCCTCATCAACTCATTTAAATTATTCTTAAAATTAAAAAAATGGCTTACAAACCCTTGGAATTGTACCTTGAGATCGCAATGACTACCCATTAGGCCATAAGGAATTGTGAAGATTCATATCTTAATGACAACTTTCTTGACACTCTTATATTATAGTATGGTTGATAGTTGAATGGTTCACTTGCCAAAGCGATTAACTCCATAAAATAAAAAGTGATGAAATGCAATGAAATAATGTACATTATTACATTATTTTTATTCATTGGCCAAAAAAATGTTATCATTTAGTGGTGTTAATACTTACTAGATAAATTTGTTTTAAAATTTGTTAAAAATGATAGTTCTTCGCATTATTCAAAAGCCATGCCCTCACAGCTAGCTTGGCCCTTCGGAGGGACTGGTAGCTTTGTCGGGCATCGTCTCAAGATTCCCAAAAGCTTGGCCTGCAAAAAAATAACCAATGTAGTACGTACCTATATATTTTTTTTTAAAGGGATGCGAATTCATAAATGACTTTTTGCAGTTCTACATCATCCAAAGACGGATTTGACTCAACCACTTGCCTCATTTCATATAATTAATTATCTCGGAAAATATTATTTGTATTCCCCTTTTTTCTTATTTCATCCTCCAAAATTTCCACAGGAATCCTCAACGTTTCTATAGTAAGAAAACTGTTTTAATTAAACAATTCTTCCACTCTTAGTAATGGTAAAGCTTCAAAGGCTTAAGGAGTTTATGGAATTAAATGCACTCGAGAAGCTATTTAAATCCAACTTTTGAAATATTTATCCTCATTGCTCGGTTACCTGAAAAGATAGTTAGACAAAATATAACCTAGGATTGCGGCACACAAAATTATTTAGGATATTTTTGCGGGCTCCTAGTATTTAACAACATAATATTTATTAATTATAAATAACGACTCTATTATACAACTTTTAAATTAAACATTAAAACTATTTAAAATTTTTTAAAATATTCTTTATTATTAATGAATGTTTTATTATGTTTTCAGAATGGTACTGGAGCCGAAGAGCTCTGGACACAACGATTATGGCAGCTTTGCATCAAATTCCACCTACCACCATACGAATAGCTACCAGTTGGGAGAGCAAGAAAATGGATCGCTAGATCTTTCTGATGCAACACATGAGCATGGGCATCCAACACAGATAGGTGTCGGACATCGAACCCCGTCCGTCCGCGGAGACGGCGGCATGGCAAATCAATGTGAACTTCTCTACCAAAGGCAGCCACTTCTTCCTGCAAACAACTCGCAAGGAGAGGAAGAGGCAACAGACCTCAATGACGCCATCATTCCAATAATCGACGACGATTCTTCGGATGATGATGATCGTCTACATCTGCCTGGAGCAAGCGGAGCTGGTGGAAATCCAGGAAACAATAGTGCGATTAAAATTGATTTACCTCCACCTTTAAGACAAGAACCTCGATTCCCTAAAGAGAAATGGAAAACATTTATCGCTTTTTTAATTCTGGTAGTGAATTTTATTTTTACAACCTGCTCTTTAGCACTCGTTCATGAAAGGGTTCCTGATAGAGACAAATACCCACCCCTCTCAGACATTGTTTTGGACCATGTGGCTCCTGCGGACTGGGCTCTTAATGTCAGTGAAATTTTGATTATGGTTGCTACCAATGCTGCCGTACTTGTCGTGTTCTTCCATAAGCATAGGTTTATTGTAATGCGTCGCATCTTTCTAATCCTTGCGCTTCTTTATATGATGCGTTCTATAACTATGTTTGTTACTGTGTTACCTGTTGCTTCTCGCACATATTATTGTAGCCCGAAGTCTAACTCTACTTCTGGTGCAATAGTAGCCAAAAGAGTATGGCAACTGATATCTGGATTTGGCCTTAGCATCAATGGAAAACATACCTATTGTGGTGATTATATATATTCCGGACATACTGTTATTCTTGTTATGAGCTATCTCATCATATCGGAATGTAAGTATTATTTTTCAAATTCATATATAATATTTTTAGTTCTCATTTAAGCAAATATTACAAAAAAAGTAATTTTATTAATTGAATGTTAATAAAAGGATATTATTAATTATAATAAAACGATTTATTTACCAAGAGGGTCAGTTGTTCGAGGGTTAGAGTCAGTCTATGGAGCAGGGAGCTCGGTTCAATCTCGGCTCACTCCAAAAATTTGTCCAGCTATAATCCTACACCAATTTACACACATTCATAAATAAAAAAATTATAATCACATAGGATGTGATTAAATGGGCTCTCTTCCCCAAGTCATTAAAAATAAATAAAAAAATTGAAAGTCAACATTTTATGAACCCACAAGTGTCACACAACCTTTATTATTTTTATTCAAAATTATTTTTTAAAACGATTTGAATGTATCGTATCCAATTTATTATTATTAGATTCACTCTTGACCTCACATTCAGGTACAGACGCTATTTTACCAACTTTTTATCCTATACAAGGCTCAAATTCGCTAACATATGAGTTGGGGGGCTTCCAAGCTTTCTCTTGCCATTTAACTAATTGGAAATTCTGCTTTTTACTCGATTCCTTGAACCACCCTTTTCATTTTCTACCATAGTGATTCTAACGCATCGGCCAATTTTCTCATCAACTCACTTTCCACCTGTTTTTCCTACAACCTTTATTCATTTAATTTTCAATTAATAAATATTTATTTTTTAACAACGAAATTATTTATCTTATTATCTATTTTTATGCTTCAATCTTTTCTTGCTTTAATTTACATGATGATTTCATTTTGGAAAAAAACTATTTTCGAAAATCACGATAGCTTGTCATCTCTTTGATTAATTATTACATATAAAATCAAGCTAATTCATCCCTCCTGATATCGATTGGCAGAAAGTTATCGTGGAAATAAAATCTATTCCCATATAAGAATAATAGATTTACTTAACCTAACTAGAGCTTCTGATTTTTGCCAATATTTTTTAAAAATTCAAAACACTCGCTTGTTTTTAAAAAAATATTTTCTAAACTTTATAAATTTAGTCAAAATTGAAAAATGAGTCTAATAAATTCATTTTCTTTGAGCAAATATAAGCATTATTAAATTTTCTGCTTTAAAATATACTTCCTTGATCAAAAAGTTTCAGGAATTTGTTCAGAAAATCAAAAATACAAATTTATTCATCAAAATCGATATTGTCCCCTTCAAAGTACTCCTCATCGACTGTAACTCAGTCATGCCAGCGCTTGATCCAATCCTCAAAACATTTTTTATATTCGGTTTGGCCATCAGAGCCGTCTTCAATTTTTTCATTATCTCCAGTTGGCTGCTAAAACGCGTTCCCCGGAGCGATTTTTTTAGTCGACTGAACAGGAATAAGTCGCAGGCAGTTCAATTCGGTGGATGTTGGATGGTATTCGTTCCGTTCTTGGTCAAAAAGTCGCGGATAACGAATGCATTGTTCGACTACGCGTTAACTGATTCCCACAAATCCGGTCTTTTTTGGCGTCTCAAAGACAAATCATTAAACAAAATGTCTTGAACGGATTCATAAGTGATGTTCAATTTCGCTGCCATCTCCAATGGTCAATTTACAGTTTTCGGCCATCATTTCTTTTATTTTATCGACGTTTTAGTCGGTTTTCGATGTCGGCTGCGTTCGTCATCCTCGACAGACTCACGAAAACTTGGGCCACACATAAAATTTTGTTTCCGATAGAGTAATACTTCAACATTTTCGCACCGTTTTTAACTCAAAATTTAATAAAAACTCGTTGATGCAAAGACGATTTCATTTTTAAAATCTTAAAAATCGAATCTGATAGTCCATACCGAAAACCGAATATAAAAAATGTTTCGAGGATTGGATCAAGCGCAGGCATAAGTGCGCTGCAGTCGATGGGGAGTACTTTGAATAGGACAATATCGATTTTGATGAATAAATTTGTATTTTTGATTTTCTGAACAAATTTCTGAAACTTTTTGATCAAGGTAGTAAGTATAATATATAGGATTTAGTATATATTATATAGTATAGGATTATATATTAGTGATCCCTGTTCTCGGCCACTTCTCTCCTCACCCTTTCCCGGATTCTCCACAAAATCTCTCTAGAGTTATCGGTCTTCACTACTACATTGTCACAATTAATAGGGCCATAATCCTTAATGTCTCCATACCAAGGCAGGCGGGATGGAAATTGCCTCCTGAGGCGAGTTGTTGTATTTGTCAGTGATGATGAGAGTATAATATTAAAAATATGGAGAATGCCACCCTTACCTATACAATTTAATCTACCTACTATATTACACTACAAATTTATCAATTAACTAATGAAATAAACTAATTTTATTTAAGGACATCAATTTTTAGTATTCATTTATATATTATAACCTTTCATAATAATTATTAATCAATAAATATTTTTCAGATTCTCCACGGAAGTTGTTTCCATTACATTGGCTTTCGTGGGCAGTTTCATTTACGGGAATTATTTTAGTATTGGCTGCTCACGGACATTATACTGTGGATGTACTTATAGCATATTATGTAACAACAACACTTTTTTGGATCTATCACACTTTAGCTAATTATGCTCATTTAAAGGTAAATAATATAACCATTTTCGAAACTTTCTTTGAAAAAAATACAATTTTTTAAAATAAAATAATTGATCTATATTTTTATCAAAATGCAATAGAAATAGTAGATAGTTGCAATAGTTGTAGTAGTTGCAATAGTAGGAAACTGGAAAATTTAAATTAAAAACAGAATTTTACTTTTATTTTATTTTTCCAGTTTCCTTCGATTCCAACTAACAATTATAAAATATGGATACGATTAACGAAACATTTAATATTTATGTAATTTCTCTAAGCTTATAACATTAAAATCGAAATTTTTGATTTCACTGATACCTAGATCATTAATAATTTTTTAATTTGCCACCTCTGGGAAAATTATTAGTTTAATTATATAGTTTTTGATTATTATTCTGGAATAGATAATTTCATATCTTAAAATTTTTGGGTTTCACTAGTGAAGTTGAATCATATTTGAATATTTATTATTATTTTTCAAATCACTTAATTTTCTATTAAAATGTTTGAAAAAAGATATAAATTAAGACTGTCTCTTCTGCTTAATATAATAATATCAACTTATAAATATTTTATTTATTTGAGATTACAGTTACTAAAGCTTTGGTTTCATTCCCATTGGTATTTAATAAAATGTTAGACATAATAGTCATTCAACTAATTTCATTTTTATGTAAGAATTAAATTCTATTATAACTAACATTATGTTAAATATATATTTTATAAAATAGACTGAAGATGAAGGCAAGGCCTTCGAAACTATTCTCAAATAAATAAATAAATTTATATAATGTAAAAATTTAAACATGTTTATCGAAAATGGAAATGCTATGCCTTGTACTTGTTAATTACACCTATAGTAAACCATCTTCTTCACAAAAGTACTGTTATTTTTTCTATGTTTACCATAAAGGCTTACAAAACCGTTAAAAGTTTTAAATTTGAATGCAATACCTCTTACGGTCAGCCCACATGCCAACAAGTTTTTCGTTTATCACTTAAAATTTTGTCTTAAAGATAAAAGTAAATAAATATTTTATGAGATATTAATTTACTATGAGTTAGGTTTTCTAGGTCACTTGTTTCACGTTAAAAATAAAAGAGTTAAATTTTTTCAATATATATATTTCGGGCTATCACCCCATCTTCAGGAATTAAAGAAAACACCACAGTCTTAAGTGGGAGATAAATTTAACTTAAAATACTTATTATGGACCTTCTGGTGTATCTCCTTCTCACATCAATATCATTAAAAAAAAAGTCTATTAATTAAGTTATTAAAATTTTGTTTATCTTAGTTGCAAGCTACAGCTGAATAATCGCAGGGGAAGATTCCGTGTTTGATGCGAGAGAGCAGGATGAGGAAAAGCAGAACAGCTGGACTGAAACGGCTCTTTGCTTTGCGAAATAATAGATTGAGATGCTGAACCAAAAAAACTTGTATTGGCAGCCCTCTGGCGGCAAGTAGCGGACGCCAACTTAGGGGGGGGGGGGAGACAACAGCATTTCCTCGATTGTTAGTTATATTTATTTTATTTCATTTAAGAAGACAGTCTTGATTTATACCATGCAAATTAAACAACTCTGATGTTTTAACTTTTTATTATTTAGATTTATTATATATTTTCTAATTTCATATATTTTTATTTTCAGCAAATAAGTCCGAATAATTTCCTTTCAAGAATGTGGTGGTTTCGAATTTTCGTATACCTTGAGAGGAATGTAGCTGGACCAGTTCCTCGACAATATGATTGGCCATTTTCTTGGCCTAGACGTTTCAAAGGAAAGCATCCTAATCGAAACAGCTAGCCCTGACTCTACACCTTTTTCTCACAGGCATGATATGCCTATAATATTCATTGTTAGACTCATGTGTATTAAGCTTTTTAATAGCGCCTTTTGTAAAATCTCTCGAACTGTTAAGGTTCCGGGAAGCTATTGAAAGGTTGATAAACATAAGTAATTTAACATTTGTCACTGTTGCTTTTCCGCGTGGATTTGATTTTATCAAACATCATTAAAATGACTGATGTCAGTCAATCTGTACATTGCGGAATACTATTGTAAAGAGGATTTTTTTATATTCCTCATTGCGGCTGTGTCAGCATATCATAATTCTTTTCTAGATCTGCTCACTCATCTTCCTCGAGAGAATTCACACCTTTGACCAATTTTGCTTCCCCGAGTGTAGCTCTTTAGCATAACATCGAAAGAAAACAATCCATTTCATCTAAAAGTCACCAGTCTATGTGTCTTGATGTATTTGATGTGTTCCACTCTTCCCTGAAAATTAAATTTCTGAAATTACAAATCTTACTAGTCCTGAATAATCGAACGATACTTTTGATAGAAGTTTTTATTTATTTTGATTAAAAAATTAGTCAACGATTTTGTTACGTAGGGCTAAAATAACACCACAAGAAGATACTTTATATCCTTTATAGATGTTATAAAATAATTCTTATATTTTTCATAACTTGAGCGTGCCTTCTAGATTGTCCAAATAGTTTATTTATCTATACTGAACTGAAAAATATTTTTAATGTTTCTATATATATTTTTTCTTCTTGTTAAAAATATTTATTAGTATTGTAACCCTGCGTATATACATATATATGTATGAAAAATCCTCTCTGTATATATATTTATATATATACATATTCGATTTGATGTCTTCATTCACACAGAAAGGGCAAAAAATAAAATCTTACACTAATTTATAGAATCTCTAGAAAAATTCATTATATTTTTGTTATAAGGAAAATACTATTATTGATTGTATGTATATTCTGTCATGGTGTATGTTCCTTCTCTGAGAGATTTATAAGATAAATTGATTTTACTATTTTTATTTTAAGACATCATTTCGTTAAATTTTTCATAATTAAATTAAACAAGCATTTTACTTATCTTAATAAAAATTAAATGCAACTATAAGAGAAATGAACTATTAATAAATCTTTGTTAAAATTTAGTATGTAAACTTCTTCTGGTGTCTCTGTTTGCTCCGGAAGTTGGCGATATCTTGTAAATTGTGATTAATTATAATTTAGATAATTTTTTAAATAATCATATAGCTATCATTTTTATTAAAGGTATTGATAAGATATTTTACATTCATAAAATCAATTTATTTTTCTATTTTTAAATGCCAAAATATTCTCTAAATTAAATTAGATCGATCCTTTGATAAAAATCTAGTGTTCTCTTTACATATTATATATTTAGATAAATAAAATAGACATTAAAATTATATTTTTATTAAAAAAGAAAATGAAAAAAAAATACAAAATAGATCAGTTGATATTATTATAACAACCAACTTAATGGATCTGAATTGAATCTCACTAATGCGAAAATAAACTATACACAACATATTTTATATTATATTAACAATTTAAAAAAAAGGCAACAAATATAACTATATTTTATATTGAAAATCAGTAAAAGATATAAAGATATTCAATTTCATATATATATTACATGGATTTTTAGATTAATGATATTTTAAAGAGATCTAAATATATTATTTATTTATTTTTCTTGCCCAGTCTGTGTGTGATGATTACAACTTTAATTTTGTAAAAATGAAAATAATCATATATGAGTTAGAATTGTCTGTGTTAAATAAAAAATAAATTTTATTCAAATTTTTTTTTATGATTGCATGATTTCATTCCTTTTTGTTCCTCTAAAAAAGATCATTATTGTTTATAGCTCTGAAGATGATCTAATAAAGGTTCGTAAGCTCGGAAATAAACAATTAAGATGTTATTTTTGACCGAAAACCCCTCATAATTTTCAAGAAGAAGAATATTAATTATTTACATTTAATTCATTAAAGATAATATTTCACTAATCATAATATTTCAATAATAATTAAATGGAAAGTATAAAAAACTCGTAAAGGTCAACTGCAGTTGACTGTTTACCATATTTTATTAACATAAATCTTGGATATTTTAGTAGTATTAATGCTTTAATTAATCAAAAATGTCTATATTTATTTGGATTGTAAGATAAGTATATGGTACGTATATATTATATATACATATATTCTGTGTAACAAAGCTGCAGCCAGAAAAAAATTTCTGGAGGTAGTTAATTTTCCGAGGGGTTAGGGCAGTATGGATATACAAATACATAGATATACTGGACTCCAGGACATGACCTCCCTGATGCCTAGATTGTTTTTTATTATCAGAGTATTATTTTTAGTAAATTTTTATTGAACGTTTATTTATATCCTGTAAAATTTCGATGTTTACCTCAACATTTCAGGGGGGGGGGGGGGGGGGCTGATACCCTAACCCCCTTCTGCTGGCTACAGCCATGGTCTATAAGACAAACTTTGAAGCTGGAGCGGCAATTTCGATGAAAATCACGGTTTAGGTGGTTTTTGGTTCGAGAAATGGATCTGTCAGGGTCTCATTTTCGGGTAACTTTATATAATTTGATTGTTTTTTGTTCTTAATTTAAATTAATTATTTACAATTGGGTGTGTCAATGAAAATTTATAATTAATTTTTTACTAAATAATTTTTCTTTAATTGTTTTTTAATTTTAAAACCCACTAATATTTAATTACAAATATTATATATTAAGATAAGAAATTTATATAATTAGAGGTATTTTCTATCGAGGATGGAGTGGTAGATAACTCAATGCTGAATTAATGCAAAGACATGCTCTAGGTCCTCTAAGATAATGAAAACAACAAATTTCGAATAAAATAATATTATTAGGACGACATTTTAATCCTCTTAAAAACCAGACAATTCGGAGGATCGTCCCTCCTTCAGGGTTTAAATGGTCAACGAGGAACCAACCTGTTTATTAATATTATTTTTACTTGCATTTAATTTTAGAACTTTGTGCATAGTGATGCCTTGATAATGTCAGGAGTAGGTCAAAACGTTGAAAAAAAAAATTGAATTTTATTCAATTCTGGCTACACATGAAATTTGACCTCTTTATCTGAATTCAAAGTCTTAAAATAATATTAATATATTGCTTTTATCTAAAGAATAGGCTAGGAAAGCTGTCCGCCTGTATCTATGCAATCAAAGTACGCCTCTGGATCGTACTAGCCTACCCTACAGGTGACCTTGTTAAATGAATAATATTCATAATTGAAGGAGACAAAGATTCTGCTACTCTCGGCAAAAACTTACAATTTAATTATCCATAATGCTTAAAATTAATTTGACGGCCATTTCCCATGAGCTCATTTTCTATTTTTCTAATTAGCAGTGGCGGTGCTAGGGGTGGGCGCGGCTGGGCGAACGCCTAACCTAAATTGTTCTCGCCCATCCTGCTAAATTGAGCATTTAACCAAAAAATATTGAAAAACCTAGTTGATAAGATTAAAAAAATGTCAACCATCGCTTTCAATATTATAGACTATATAATAAAATAACCAAAACTTAATAGTTTAAGGAATATCTAATAATGGACATTTTTGCTGCCCACCTCAGGGTATAAATAAATTAGGCGTGTCGCAAAATAAATATTTTAATCGTTCATATCTTGTTTACGGTATGTCGCAGAGCTTTGGGATTTGAAACTTAAGCTATCTAGAAGCTATAAGAATCACCTTAGGAATTTGGCTAAAATGGAAGAACCTGAAGTACATGTTTACTTGAAGAGTTTTGGTATTTTGCAATTTCGTCTTTTTTCGGGGTTTTTCAAAACAGCTTGGGGGCAACTCAAATTGAAGTAATTTGAATTAAGAAAATTGGTATCATGATAAGGGAGAAACTAATGTGAAAGTCGTGTGGTGCCGACATCAGTTGATTCTAAAACGTCTCCAAGGATTTTTTTAATCGGTGTACTTAGCAAGTGTCATAAGATGTTAGTCGTGTATAAATTTTAATCCGATTGAAATTAAGAAAGAGGATGTAGACTGCCCACAGGTCGAGGTCATTTGCCATCACAGCCCCACGACTATATGGGACTCAATGCCTACTGCCCTAAGACAACCATCTTCTGCTGCCCAATTCTTGTCTGGACTCAATGAAGCTGTATCATCATGTTAATAATATTATATCCTGTAATTTTGTACATATTTTATATTTTTGTATATTTTTAATTTCTATATTTGTCTTTTTTTTCTCTCTTGAATGTACACAACAATAATTTTTATAAAAAAAAATAAAACTGACTTAATAAAAAATAAATACAACAAATAAAATAATATGAACTAAAAAATAAAATAAAATGCACTAAAAGGTATAAAACCACCCTAGACGACAAGGGACTTGACCCCCCGCCCTATACCCCTAGCACCAATATTATGTCGGATATTAAATTCAGAATACCAAAAACATTAAAAGTAATAAAAAACCTAAATGTCAATTCAGCCGCTGGCCCAGACAACATTCCCACCAGTATAATCAAAAATTGCGCGCCTGAACTTGCTCCTATTCTCTCAAAAATTTTCAAACTTTCATATACCACTGGCTCATTTCCGGGGAGCTGGAAAACAGCAAGAATTCAACCAATTAAAAAAAAGGAGATTCTTCAAATGTAGCCAATTATCGTCCGATCGCCATAACTTCGGTTCTTTCTAAAATCATGGAAAAAATCATTAATGAGCAAGTTCTTCACCATTTAGAATCTAATAAACTAATCCATGATAGTCAATACGGCTTTAGACAATTTCGGTCCACCGGCGATATTTTAGCATATATAACTCATATTTGGAATAAAGCACTAGAGACTGGTAAAGAGACTTTCGTAATAGGCTTAGACATTTCAAAGGCCTTCGATCAAGTCTGGCACAAAAATCTTCTTGCCAAATTACCTGCATTTGGCCTCCCCCGAGTCTCTGCAAGTTGCTTGAGAGCTTTCTCTCAAACCGCTCTATTAAAGTCGAGGTTGACGGAATATCATCCTCGTCCTTTAATACTAATGCTGGAGTTCCTCAGGGCTCAGTCATCTCTCCCACGCTCTTTATTATCTATATTAATCACCTATTAAATCTGCCCTCCAATCCAATACATTGTTACGCTGACGATAGCACCCTCCACAACGCTCAATCCTTACTAGACAATCGCGCAAACCTTAGGTTCTGATCTCTCTTGGAATGACCATATTATCTCAGTAGCAAAAGCTGCAGCATGTAAGCTTGGCTTTCTTTTCCGAACCAAACGATTTTTCACCCCCACTCAACTCCTTATATTATACAAGGCTCAAATTCGCCCCTGTCTTGAATATTGCTCGCATTTGTGGAGAGGAGCCTCCAAGTATTCTCTTAATACCTTAGATGCAATTCAGAGGCGAGCTATCAGACTGATAGGCGATCCTACATTAACTGACACTCTCGACTCCCTAGCCCATCGTAGATCTGTCTCCGCCCTTTCCCTTTTTTATAGATATTACCATGGCTTTTGTTCTGACGAAATAAAATCGATAATCCCACCAAAGGCTTCATTTGCGCGAAATACACGATTTTCTAAAATTCAACACCCCTACGCGCTTAAACTAGATACTAATCGAACAAACGCATTCGCCAATTCATTTATCCCTATGACATCTAGAGACTGGAACTCTCTTCCCCCGACCGTCTTTCCAGCAACTTATAACCTTCAATCTTTCAAGACCAGCATCCAGAGGTACCTTCGACTGCTACCCAATCCCTAAATCTCCCCTTATCTTCACGTTACAAGGGTCCACCAAGGACTACAGAGGTTGTACCTTCTTGGTGCAACTTCTGTATCAATATCATAATAAAAAAATAATAATTATCTAATTTAGTTACCACTACACGACGAAATATTAACATGAAATCACTTTTTAAAGTCGGTGCCAAAAATATACATTTTATGAATCGCACTCCACGGATCTTACTTAGTACGTTTCACTTGTAATGACAACACAGCGTAAGCTCGCTTATATAGTTTGTTTGGCACCGACTTCAAAAAGTGATTTCATGTAACAATTTCATCGTTTAGTTGTAACTAAATTAGATAATTATTCTATACCTTTTAGTGTATTTTATTTGATTTTTGAGTTATTATTATTTTATTTGTTGCATTTGATTTTTTTGAAGTCGGTTTTAATTTTTTTTTTTTTTTATAAAAATTATTTTTATTTTTCTCTTTTTAGTGATGTTATTAATAGTGAATAAGATAATATTATAGCTTTCATCTCGTAAGAGAAAGCGTCGGGCGAATGAATCCGAAAATGATAATAAAATTCAATACATAAATATAGAAATTCTCTCTAAAACGTTTCCGGGTTTTAAATGAATGTTTTAAGATTTTTTTATAAAACATTTTAATTATTATAATTTCGATTATTTTCTCATAAGAATTGGATATTTCCGTTATTTTGTCATTGATCATATCATCAGAATTTGACCAAATTAATAGAGGATTACCCCTAAGGTACCCCCTTTCCAATAAAAAAAGAATCATCGAAATCAGTCCACGTGACAAAAAGTTCTAGCTGAACATACATAAAATAAATAAATAGTTAGGTATCTTGACTATCTTGGAGCTATACTGATCCAAACGCAGAAATAATCATTAAAATCGGTTCATAAACAAAGAAGTTATGCGTGAACAAACATAACAAAAAAGGTCCAATTCCAATGAAAAAATAACGGGACTATACTAAACCCAATGAAAAAAATCATCAAAATCTGATCACAATTGACGAAGATAGGTAACATAAATACAAAAAAAATCAGTCGAATTGAGAACCTCCTCCTTTTTTGAAGTGGGTTAAAAAGGGTCTGGTGTAGACCAGTGGTTCCCAATCTTTTGTGGCCCATCTCCCCTTTCTGGAGGTTGACTAACACCTATCGCCCCCTTTTTATTTTCATTCTATGCCTAATTTTAATTTGAAGTAAAGTGTAAATAATAAAGCAGTTTTATTATTTTCAACAATTTTATTGCCGATTATAAAAATAACCAAAGCAGTTTTATCCAGTCACTCTTAAAACAATCGAATTCATAAAAAATTTCTGAGAATTTTTTTGCCTTTAAAATTTTTAAACGTCTCTATCTCCTTTAATAAGCCGTTTGTGCCGAAAGTGGCCTGTCCAATTTTGAAAAAATGAGTTAATGGCAAATTTAGTTAGACCTAGATATCTTCTTATAATATTTATAATTTCACAGCCAAAGGAGTACAATATCCTCATGAATTCGTCAAAATAAATACATAAAATATATATAAAATATATGTATTTATGAAAATATAAATATAAATATCTCAAAATAACAAATAATGGACTTACGCCTCTTTCAAAATAAACGGCTCAAATAATGGTCTGAGAGCCTTAAAAAAATAGAAAAAAAAATTAAAATTTTTTACCGATTTTTTTTTAAGAACAAAGAAGTGAAATAATTATTTTAATTTTTCCCCCTTTGAATACTCACCCCCCCCCCTCACTTATTTATTGCCCCCTGATAACCCAAATTGCCCCCAGGTTGGGAACCACTGGTCTACACTGACCTATGTACATTTCATTATAATAAATAAAAAATAAATAGGGGGGGGGTCGGATAGGCTAGGCGGTAGCGTGTCATCCTGCTAACCAAGTGGACCCGGGCTCGAATCCGACTCGAGGCATCCGGCTAAAATCTGACCCCCGGGGTAGGGACAAATTTAAATAAAATAAATAGTATCGTAAATGGCTTATGGCTAGAAAGGCCGAAAAGCCAAAAATAAATAAATTAGGCGTGAAGATTAGTATCATGATTTCAAATAAGGGAAAAACTAATGTGAAAGTCGTGTGGTGCCCACACCAGTTGATAAAATATTGTTTAATTTCTTCCCGATATAAATAATTAAAATTGGTTGCTGGGTTTCCTAACATTTTCAGGGCTGAATTGTGGTCAAGCCTAGTTGCTACACGGACTGCATTTCCAATTAATAATCTTCAAGGGCAAATAATATAAAAAATATCTCGTTACGATTCGGGTAATTAGACTTATTACATTTAAATATTGCCTTATATAATTCTGGCCACGCCTACATTCTTTTGATTGGTCGGCATGGTGCGGATTTTTATAACATAAAAACAAAAACAAGTTTATTAATTGACTTGTAGATGTCAGTGTATTTCTCTAGTTGTCAGTTTAATAAAAATTGAAAAGTTTTAAAATTGCTTTCCTGGTGCAAAATTTGCAAATTTCTTTAATATCTAATTTTGATAACGTTCATTTTATTCAATTAGTAAATCTAAAAGGACAAGAAAAGTAAAAATCATATGTTGTATAACCTCTCTTTCATACGTCACACTAATACTAATAATTATCTCAATTTTCTTCAGAGCAGTAGAAGATAAATTATTTATTGTTTGAAATTATTACTAATTAAGAACATGTCATATTTAACAAACAATTTTAAGAGGCTTTGTTTTTCAAGACTCAAAAATAATAGATTATTTTCAAATTCATCTCCTTTGAAAGAAAAATCGGTTCAAAATTCTTCTAATAAAGATGAAATTACACAGGGAATGAGCAGTAAATATTTCTAATTTTAACACATTATTTACTTATATAGATAAATGTATGATTATATTTTTATATGCTTCAATTAATTTTAGCCATGACAAATATGAGACCTAATGCTCTAGAAAAAAGATTTTTAGTGTGGGCTAAAAAATACAAAACTATTGATGAGATACCTCCTAACGTATCGTAAGTCTCTAAATTCATTTTCTATTTTTTTTAACTCTAAGATTTTTAAAATATTAAAAACAAAAAAATAATATTTGAATATGTTTATTTTATTCTAATTAATAGTTTCGGTAAAAATATACACTGTGGTGCAAAAAAAGTGGAACACTTAGGGTCAGTTGTATGTCGGTTGGTAAACTCTTTAAACGTTGAGAAAGGGTAAAACCTTAGAATTCACCTTGTGCCGGTGGGATGGCCAATCAGATGACAGGCACTTTCATCTGATTTAATATCAGATGAAACAATCAACATCATAAGTTTTTACCCTTTGTCATCGTTTAAAAAGAGTTTACCAACCGACATACAACTGGCTCTTAGATGGATTCGTTGTCAAAAGAGGGCCTGTTGGTGGTCTCCCTCTTGACATCAACCCGGAGACGTCTTCAGATAGTCCAAACCGAGTGGTGAACCGCGACCTAATATCGTGTACACCTACTTCCACTTTCATTTCCAAGTAGAAGACAATAGATGAAGGGGCATTCCAAAATAATTGCACATAATTCTCCAATCGCGGTTCACCCCTCGGTCCAAACACTTAGGTTGACTTGTCGAGTTTGTAGAAGGCGCTGTTGAATTTGAGCTGCTGTACAATGTCGATCCCTCAATACCTCGAATAGGATGAATCGGTCATCTCTCTCATTTTGAAGCTCTAATTCGACCAGATCCCGGTCTCCTGGCATAAGAGTTTGTTTCTCTATTTCGTTTTTCAGCTCTGTGGATACTTCCAACCGTTGCTTTAAAGGCCAGTTGTATGTCGGTTGGTAAACTCTTTTTAAACGTGGCAAAGGGTAAAACCTTAGAATTCACCTTGTGCCCGGTGGGTTGGCCAATCAGACGAAAGTACCTGTCATCTGATTGGCCATCTCACCCGGGACAAGGTGAATTTTAAGAGTTTACCAACCGACATACAACTGGCCCTAAGGCCCGGTTGTATGTCGCAAAGTAAATGCTTTTTAGCACTAACCAAGGTAGATGGTAAATGGAGCCACTGGGATGGCCAATCAGATGACAGCCACTGAATGTACCTGTCATCTGATTGGCCATCCCAGTGGCTCCATTTACCATCTACCTTGGTTAGTGGTAAAAAGCATTTACTTTGCGAGATACAACCGGGCCTAAGTCGTTGAACGACATACCGATACAATCTTCCATCATTTATTAGAGCTACACAGCTTGAGCTACTTGCTCGGTCTTTAGAGGCATTATGCTTGGACAATATTTCAAATTAAATTAAATTAAAAGATGAGATATTTAAATCGAACTGATAAACATTAAATTCTTCAATTTAATTCGATATTAGACGATAATCATTTAATACAATTCAATAAAGGGATCAGAGATTTCAAACCTGAAAATTTATGCTAGTTAAATAAATTTAATTTTAAAGGGTTTAAATTAAAGAAATATATAGTTTTCACTCTAAAAATGTTTAAAAGTATTTGTACAATCACAGAATGTATTAAAAGTTTAAATAAAATGTATTTTTTCTGAAAATTATTTGAAAAAAACTAAATTTTTCTAAGTGTTCCACTTTTTTTTGCACCACAGTGTATTTTAAAATATTTTTTTTTTATATTTATTGCAAATTTATCTCGGCAGGAAATTCGTTATCAACATTTCAGAAGATATTAATTTAAGTTAACCAATCAACTTCATCATCCTGTGACGTATTTATAAATTCTTTTATTATTTTTCAAACTAACATTTTCTTATAATTTAATAGGCAGAAAATTTTGGTTGGTAAGGATGGGGTTACCCCCCCCCCCCATATCACCAAACTATTTTTCAATATCTCATTACACCTTACATGATTAAAAAAAGTATTTATTATTTTATAATCCGACGACCATAATGATGCAAATGTTTGTTCTAGGTTCTTGGTGAAACATTTTAAATAAAGTGAAGAAATTTTTTTTTTTTAGTTTCTAAAAAAAAAAAATCAAAAATTTTCTTTCAATCGTGCTTGAACTCTGATACGGTCAACATCTAATATTCTTCTCCTAATCATATAAGAGCTTCCAATTTTATACTTTTATTTATACACATATATATTTTTTTCTTTTTTTTAACTTTTAATTAACATTTAAATAATTAAACTGTATTCATTTAAATATTTTAGTCAATTTATTTATTATTTTTGGGCCTTGCAGGCCCAATTACTCGGAGCATGGCTGAGGAATTAAATTTTCCTTCGTTAGCCCACAAGAGGCTTAAACCCGACTTCAATCAACAAATTGAATCGATTGTTAGCCTTAATTCCATCCAGATGAGAGAAAAAACATTCACAAAAACAATTGCCACGTTTCTTGGTTCTGAGTCACATCGATAAAAATCAGAGACTAAATAAAGTCTCTCCTTTTATCATAAATAAAATTATTACTTACCAAGCAGGAGAAGTGAAAACAATTAAGATGCTTATCAATGAATCAATCTTGATAGAAACATATAGTGATAAGCAAACTACGGCTTTAATGAAACTAAAATGTCTTACACCCGATACTCCGATCAACGTAGACCCCCACTATCAACTAAACACCTGTAAAGGCGTTATATACTGTAACGGCCTAATTCACTTATCCAAAGAAACATTACTGGATGAGCTTAAAGATCAACACGTAATAGATCTCTATAAAATAACGAGCAAGGAGAATAATCAATTGATAACTACACCTTTAATAATTCTAACTTTTGGCACTCCAACCCTTCTACTTAAGATCAAAGCAGGCTTCTGTAGTCTCTCTTTCAGGAAATATATTCCAAATCCTCTTCGTTGCCATAGTTGCATGTCATAAATTATCTTTACTTTATTTTGAAAGGTCAGTGAAGGAAATCCAATGTCACATTCCCCTCTGTCTCCTCTCTCAGTGGCAGTAACAATATTATATCATATTTCAGCAGAATTTAGTGTAGTATGTTTCCTTCACTGTCCTTTCAAAACCCTTAAGAAGGAGTGAATTAAGCCTCCGAAACGTCGCCTTCGGTTTATGAATAAAAATAATAGTTTAAATTATCTCTTTTTTTTTATTTTGGACTGCCTCATCATTATCGACTCACTACTCTTAGTTAGTAGCCCATTCAAATTAAACTTTATATCGAAATTAATTCCCAGATTCAAGAAAAAACAAATAATCTACTTGATCATCTAATCTTCAAAAATAAATTGTTAAATTAGTTTGGAGTTATGAAAATTAACAAATTTTAAAAATAAGTGAAGGTTGCGGAAAATTGGACTTTTTTTTAAAAAAAATTAATAAAAACACTTTATTTTATTTTTTTTTGGCTTATTTGATTTATATATTTTAATTTCTGCATTAATGTATAGTAATGTTCAATATGAGTGTTTATTTTAGTGCTCAGAAGTCTCAATAGAGTCGAAACATAGCAAAAAAAATAAAATAATAATAATGTGGGAAATTATTTAATTGAATTTTCTTATAATTTCTCTTTAAGATTAAATGTTTGGCAAATGTGTGTGTGGGCTTTCTACCCTTGTACGCAGGGCATTCTGTAATAAATATTATGACAACTTGTTTTGATGCGTTGTCGATTGACAGTTCATCCCCACTACCACTCATATGCATGTGTGAATGTGAGTTGCAAATGAAAGACAGGCAGTTGACAATGAGAGTTGCTAGTTCTTAATTGATTTTTAAGATGACATGATTGTCGATTTGAGTTGACCCATTACGATGTATTAATTAAAAGACGATGATGTTTTAAGATGATTTACCCCTAGACAAAATCTCTAAACCCCCCCTTTTTGTAAATAAATACTTTTACTTATAAATACGTGTGTTATTTGACCCCTACGAGCCAATAAAACTGAAATTCCCCCTACAATAATAACATGTTTTTATTTAAAAACGTCCAATTTACAGTAAACTTATTAATAATTAGTAGAGATTGTGGTGTTGGTGCAAGGTGAAACATACTATATATATTTGTCTAGATTAATTTGTAACAACGCTGAGAGAATTTTCTTTAAAAAAATTACGCTCTTGCCTAGAATCGAACCGACGAACTCTTGAACTATGGGCATCAGCTCTAGCGATTACACCAATGCAACATTAATATTTGTATCTTGATTTCTGTTACTAAAACTATATATTTTTGATTTGGACTTTGTGTCGAGATAATATTGTATTCATTTGAACTCGAATGAAAATGAAAAAACACCAATAGATTTTAAATTAAGAAACATTAAATATATATTAATTAACGAGGCAAATTTGAAATATAATTCTAATTTGGACTCGAATTTTGAAATGAAAGACTCCAATTCATTTTAAATTAAGAAACATTAAATATATTGATCATTATCCCCCCCCCCCCCCCTCGCCATTCAAAAGTTAAAGAGGCGAAACTTTTAAGAGAAGATGTATTTTCGGTAGTTTACCGGTATACATTTGGAGTGTGGTTTTTAAGAGAAATAAAATTTTTGGATCGGGACGCTGCCCGCCAGGGCACCAGCCCGGAGGGCCAAGCTTCGAGGGCGTGCCGAAGGCACGCACGAAAAGCTCGTCTTTAATAAAGATAAGAGTAAATATAATATTTATTTACTCTTATCTTTAGTAAACTTATTTAATAATTATGGGCCCTAACTATTTAATTTATCTATAAATAAGTTTTCTTTTAAAACTAATATTAATAATTCAAATACATTTTAATTGTTTCAGGCAAGCTACAATGGAGTATGTACGAAATAAAATGAGAATTCGTTTATCAAATATCATGATGTTTTTAACTGTATTGGCCTGTATTGGATATATTATCAGTGGGAAAAGAGCTGCCAAAAGAGGAGAGTCCGTTCAACAAATGAATCTTGATTGGCACAAAAAATATAACGAAGACCAAGCAAATTTAGAGAAATTAAAAAAACAAAATTAAAATGCTATTAATATATCATAAAATGAAGAAAAATTTTAGTAAAATTAAATACTCGTAATTTTTTGAGAATTATTTATTTTTCAGTCTTAGATTTGATTATATTGTATAAAAATGTAAATCCAAAAACTATAAAATAATATAATTTAAAAAATTTAATATTTTACATATATTTTCTACTAACAACTTTTAATATTATGTCAATTTGGCCTTAAAATAATTTCTACAACGTTCCTGATAAACTTTATTTGTTCTCTCTTTAATAACTTCTTCGACATTTAATTCGGATTGAAGTAGTCTTAACTAAAAAAAAAACAAATTATTAATATTTCATTTTATAAGTTGGAAATAATTAAATTATATTACCATAAACTAGAATCAATCGAATTTTTATGAAAAATTTAAGTTATATTGATTCCACAAATCTAAAACTACTTAACTACTTACAGGAGAGAGGGGCTTTAAGCCTTACAGGTAGAAAGCTAGCTATCTGTTCTGCAGCTTTGCAAATGATGCAGTTAGAAAACGGAGCGATTCAAAATGTTTTTTTTCTTCAGCGAAAGTTTATTCTTGTAAAATAATTTTTAATGGTAAGTAAAATTTTCTTTTTTGAAAATTTAAATTAAAAAAAATAAAATAAATAAAATTCGTGTTATGAGGTTTTAGAATCAAGATATCAATATATTTATTTCATTCATATTTTTATGTAATTCTAAATTTATATTATATATATTAAATTACTTATATATTATTAAATATTAACTACCAAAAAATTAAAAAAAAACTGCTATATTAATTATTCCCATTCTTTTAATTTTAATTACAAATCTTAATGAAATTAAAATGCTTTTCCTAATAGTATCAGAGTTGTTGAATTTAAACGAATGAATCAAATTGTGGTATCTGCTTAACGTAGTTGTTCCGCCAAATGGGTTTTCTTAGGATTTTTTTGAAATTTAGACAGATTATTATTTAAATACTTCTGCATCGATTGGTGACAAAACAAAATTTATGAACAATATAGTTCCGGAGATATTAAATTACAAAAATAGTTTTTCAGACTCTTAACAATAGAACGCCCGGATGCCGTCAATTTGACGACTTGCATTTTTCAACACTCAAACTAAATAAAATCATTCTGTTTCCTTTTATTTAATATTTTTTTTATTTTTTCTAATAATAAATATAATTCTATTATCAATTTATATATTAAAAATACATATTAATATATTACATTTTAATAATGATTATGATATAACATGAAAAATTAACATGCTATATTTATCGAGTATTATCATTAACAAAACCAGTAGTTCTATATTGTATGTTATTATTATAAATATTATATTATTATAAATAATATTGAAATAAAAAAAAACAAATATACGAAAAAAACTCACGAGAAATTGAGAGAGAAATTTGTTGTTGATAATTCTAAGGGCAGAACAAAAATGAAATGGCAAGACTAGGGGCTCGACATATATATATATATATGGATTTCAAAACACTAGGTTCCCTCGAAATGTTGTAAAATAATAAAGTGAATCATCAAAAGATAAAAAAATTGACATAAAGAAACATAATTTTTTTATTTTACCCCAAGTTTTTCAAGGAAGATTGTAAATTAAAAAAACAACAAATCCGAGGGTCAAAAAGGATAGAAATGTTCCAAAAAAATAATGGGAATTATTCGTACTTGAAAAATTAATTTAAAATATAAAAATTGGGGTAAAAAAGTGTTACCGTCAAATTGACGGCTTTTGGGCGTTCTTGGTAAATCCATAATTTTCTCCTAAATAAAAATTCATAGGGTGCTATTTTTTGTTTATTAGAAAGCTATTCAAAAATGATTAAAAGTCAGCGAGTTTCAAAGTTCTAACTTAAATAGTAACGAAATGAAAGAGAAATGAAATCTGAAAACCGTCAAATTGACGGCTTCGGGCGTTCTAGTGTTTAACATTACACTATACGGGATATCGGAAAGTTTACATACATATTTAATTATAATTAAGAAACCCTTACCATTTTTATAAAAAACTAAACCAACATTAAACAATAACCAATACATATTTTAAGACAATTTTGACTATAGTTACAACACAGTTTCTGAGATAATAATGAAAAATAGTATAAAAAAAATTACACTAAAAACAATTTGGCAACATCGCATTTATTTAACCAGCCAAAGATGTATAAAGCGCGCATGAGCTAGATTTTTTGAAAATTATAATTTTCATAAGGTGTAACGTAGGGTTGATTACATTTGTTAAAAAATAATAAAACGATTTTTATAGAAATTTTTTAACTTTTAAAATGTATTTTATCTGTCATTTTAATATAAAAATATTCAATCTCTTACAATGGTGCCAGATTTGTCAAACGAGCACGGGATTGGCTAGAATCGGTACATAAACAGCAAAAAGTTTTGGGCTTATGAATTATGAATCCTTATTGTCTGTTCTATATACTCTAGCATTAACTTTTTGCTAGTATTGTCGCGAAACAACTACCTTAATGTAAATAAAGAAGCAAGGGCGTAGCCAGAAATTTTTTTGGAGGGGATTTAGCTACCCACCGAAGGGTAGGGATAGGAGACGGATTGCTTTTTTTACCAGAATATTATTTTTACTACTTTTTTATTGAACGTTTTATTTATATCTTGTAAATTTTAGATGTTTAAAGTGAATGTTTTGCCGAGAGTAGTTTTTAAAAATTGAAGGAGACAATAAAAGAGTGTCTTCTGCTGGAATTACTATACTCGTTATAAATAAAATAAAAATTTATAATTCCAGCAGAAGACACTCTTTTATTGTCTCCTTCAATTTCGATGTTTACATTTCGGAGAGGGATTAATGCTCCCCCCCCCCCTGCCTACGGCCATGAATAGAAGGAAAAAAAGTTTTTACTTTTTCAAGAATCGGCGCTCTTAGCAAATTTTGGCAATAGAAATTATGTCATCGAACTATTAAAATGTTGAAACTTGGCAAAAAGGTGAACCAATATATTTTTTCCTCTTTGTGGGATTTCCCCGGTTACTTTTGCCCCCCCCCCCCCCCCCCACTTATTATTTGTGCTGTGCAATTTCCCATGCAATTTTAATCGCGAATGGGTGATGAATGTTTAAAAATCGTGTATTTGAGGCTTAACGGGAGATTATTGAATTTTATTTCGTCAGAACGAACGCCTTGGATTTAATATCTATAAAAAATGGAAAGATGAGACGCCTTTACGATAGGCCATGAAATCGAGGGGTTTAGATAATGTTGGATCTATTAGTCTGATAGATGGCCTCTGGATTGCTATCATGGTGGCAAAGGAATGCATAGAGGCCTCTTTCGACAGATACGAGCCACTTTCAGAATATGGGCGAATTTGAGCCTTGAATCAGGTAATAAGATGAGTAAACATGAAAAACCGTCTGGTCCCAAATGGAAAGCCAAGCTTACATGCTGCAGCTTATGCTACAGAAGTAATGTAGTCATTCCAAGAAAGATCAGATCTCAGAATGACATCCAACATTCATAAGTTGTCACACGATTCCAATGAGTGCAAATTAAAGGAAATGTCAGTGTGTCCAACCTTTTAGCTTCCCTGGGCCACATTAGAAGAATACTAGTTTTTTGGGCCACACATAAAATACACTAAAGCTAATGAATGATAGCTGATAAGCAAAAAAACATAGTTAACATATTTAAGTAATTTAAAATTTATTACTTTATGAATTTTTTTATTATAAAAGTAAAAGACAAGTCAAAAACATAAAATTAGTGAGATGTTTGTCATTGTTGTTGAGACATTAATTCGTCGATATTTGGTTCAAAAGAATTCTCAGTGAGTTCTTATGGCGCTCATTAAATATTTTGGATCTAGGTTTATTCTTTATGTGCTTCATACGTGAAAATAGTTGGATGAATAAATAAAATAATTTAAGAATCACTTTATGAATAGATAATCGCTAAATCTTTGCAATTTGGGCAAAAGGGGTTAAGTCAAGTTTTTATCATTTTGAGGTTTTGTACCGAAAAAATCCGCTCTTCACATAGTACAAACGGTTTAAGCCAGTAAATTTTTCTTCAAACGTGATAAATGAAAAACGGCATATTTTCAAGAAAAATAGTTAATTATTAATCCGAAACTAAGCTTTTTCATATTCACCCTGAACCGAAAACATACCGACACCTGACTTAACCCCTTTTGGCCAAACTGCATAGAAATACCAAGTTAAATTCAAAAATCCATTACTCATAAATTAATAGCAAGTTAAAATTATTGTATTTTTAGTAATATCACTGGTATTTTTAGTCACAATCTCATAAAGTTTGTAATTTTTTGTTGGGCCATATTGAGAGCCGTTGGAGGCCCGCGGGTTGGACAAGCTTGGTTTAGATATTAAATAACATTGTGTCATACCTGCATTAAAGTTTCACCAAGTTATATGAGATCCACAATTTTTAAGTCTGCATAAATTAAGTTAAACGAAGAGGTAATATCTGCGCGATTATTTTGCAAGGATTGTACATTATCATGTGATTTGATCGGAGGTCATAAATACAGAGGCATCGAGAGCGGAAAAGGAGCTGCAGTCCTAGGGCCCAAAGGATGGTTTCCTTCATGACAATAATTTAATAAGATGGGACCTAGAATCGGCAGCCCTGCATAAATATAGATAAAAAACAGCGTGGAAGAAACCGAGCCCAATGGAACCAAGTCCGTAGCCAAAAGGGTGCCAGGTCGGGCAGTGCGCCTACTGGAAGATTTTTTTTGCTCATACTAAGATTCTCTTATGTTTTTTTTTAATTTTCATTTATAAATACGTTTTCTCGTTTAAAAGGAGACTACCATAACTCTTCAGTTTAAAAATTCACTGGGATAAAATAATATTACCATATTATAATACTAGCTGCAAGGCCCGCCTTCGGTGGGCCTCTTGCTAGCCAAGGGGCTTCGCCCCCTGGACCCCCCTTCACTTGAACACTCCCTCTCCTCCATCTCCCCTGTCTCTGATCACACTCCAACTCAGTAAATATACCCCTGGACCGCCACCTCCCAACCCCTGGGGGGACGGACATAGGTAGGTAATTACAGAGGCAGGAACAAATTCCCTTTAGTAGTATCTGATTTATTAATTATCTCTATAATATATTAATCTAATTATATAAAATTGTTGTGTTCGTCATATTAGTAATATACCATATTAATAACTCAAATTAATGTGGAATGAACAATCTTTAATTTATAAAATATGCAGTCAACATCAGAATCACAAAACAATAACAATTAACAATAGCAATCGTTGCCATCGAAACCTCTATCATCTATCCAATAATAATAATAATATTACAATAATATAAAAGGACGTTTTTGCTTACGCATAAAATAACTTCTGTATCAAATTTAGTATCTATTAAAGCCCTGTATTCTATTAAATGAATAAACTGTATAATATTCGTGAATAAAGTTTAGTTGCAGATTACTTTGTAAGTTAAAGAGATATTAGATTTAAAAGCTTATTTTCTCTCTCCACCCCCTTACAAAATCCGGAGCACTATCTAATTAAACATTAGAGTTCGGGCTACAGGTCTGTGTGGAACTAGATGTTATGAACATGGTTAAACATTTAAAAACCTTAAATTATTTTCTCTAGTTTTTTCTACATATTTTCAACTTAAGATGTCCATCCACTGAGCTCTTCAATTGTGTGAATGGGAGTCTGAATAACGTGTTCGATTATGACTTGAAACAAAATTAAATATATCCATGTATAATATTTATATATTAGATTGAAGATGAAGAAAGGCATAGGTTTTAAAATTGTATAATGAATTGAAATAAATAAAATGTGTATATATGTATATGTTGCAGTAAAAACCTGTTTTTTAGTAAGAACGGGTTCTTACTAGTTAAAAAGCGTTTCACTGAATACCTTTGTCGCAAATAGAATTTACTGATGTTGGTTGAGTTTGGTTCAAAGGTTTAGAATCTTCATTTTTTCGCCTCATTTTGGGTGTTTATTTTCAAACATTTTTAAACGAAAATGTCAAAAATGACATCCTCTACAACTTTGTTTCTAATTAGATGTGAAAAATCAGAGGAAAAAAGGAACAATTAAACACCGTGTTAAAACATACGATCAATTACAACGTTTCGCCAATTGATTGTGACTTTATCAGGCTCTTGAGCAAATTTATAAAACACTTCGTCATTTCTTTTCGTGAGTCGAAGGTGTACAGTTGGTCTGGTTGAATCCATTGCTACTCTAAATAATAATAATGGTGTTGTATAAACAAGTGTGTTCATATTGATATATATATATATAACGGGTGAGTTTTTTTATCTTGAGACAGTCTTTTAACTCAAAAATAGTGCATTATACGAAAAAAAGTTTCAAATAAAAGTTTATTTATATGGAGGGGGAAACTAAACTACGCTATTGTTTGTCGACCTAGAACAAGCTTTCAAGGGTATTTCAATGTCAAGTTCTGTTTTTTAAATGGAAACCTATATATTTGTTTACACATTCTGAATCTACGAAAAAAACTGAACAACTTTCATAAGAACTATTTTTTTATTCGACATAAAATAAACAAAATATTAAATTAATTAGATCTCAGGAAAAAAACCCTAATTATTTTAACGTAAAAACGGCTGAAGGGATTATTATGAAATTTCATATTTGCATCAGATGTCTTCTAACTTACGTTTATAGCTATATAAGGTTTTGATATTTTGACTGCAAAAGGGGGTTTGGGGGTGCGAACCAATGAAAATTAGCAAATAACTCCTGAACTATTACCCCTACGGCAAATTTTATTATGAGTAAGTTGTAGGGGGATGTGATTTCTGACAACTTTTGTTTAAACCCCCCCCCAAAGGGGGGTGGGTGGGGGGGTCAAAATATGAAAATTCTTGGTCTTGGACCAAAATCAACCAAATTTTGAATACATAATCTGAGGGTCACTAGAAGGCTAGAAATGCAAAAATTAACCACCCCGGGATCAAAAAATGAAAATTCTTACCCTTAGAGCCAACTTAACCAAATTTTGTATACATAATCTGTGGTTCACTAGAAGGTTAGAAATGCAAAAACTGGGTGCGGGGGGTGCAGGATGGAGGGGAGGGTTTAGGTGAGGGCCCAGAGCCTTAGTGGGGGGGGTGCAGGGTGGAGTAAAGGGTTCAAGTGAGGATCCAGAGGCTTAATGGGGTGGTGCAGGGTGGAGGGCGCGGGGGTGGTGTTCAGATGAGGGCCTAGAGGCGTAGTGGGGTGGTGCGGGGTGGGGGTGCTGGGTGGGAGTGGGGTTCGTGGGTTGGGGGCCCAGGAGGTGTTCCCCCTGGCTAGCAAGAGGGCCGCCGAAGGAGGGCCTTGCAGCTAGTTTGTAATCTAATTTAGAATTTGTTTTTTTAATAATATAATTTTATTGAAAAGTTTTTGTTTTGCCGAGAGTAGCAGAGTTGTTGATTCCAAAGAGAAACAAAGAGGTTGTCCTCTACTTGATGCAAATAAACATACACACATATATATCGAAATTATATATCGGTATATATATTATTTATTTGTTTGATATATATGTGTGTGTTTATTTGCATCAAATAGAGGACAACCTCTTTATTTCTCTTTGTGAATATTTCAGTTATATAACCATAGTTACTTTGGTTTGTTCTGCTTTCAGTTGTTTTATCAGGCTAATATTATCGAAATCCTTTTCTCGCTCTTGTTTCAAATTTCTTAATCGTTCAGCTCCAACCGAAATACATTTTTTAATTGCAGAATCTCTATTCTTGTAATTTGTTTCTAACTGAAATAATGAAATAAAATATAGATAGAATAATTATTATTGTAAGTCATGAGTTTCTTACTCATCATATAATTGCTTACAAGTCGTAGATGGATCTATTTGAGATTTAAATGATTCTGTTGGAAGTGAAGTATTTAAGCTATAAATTATTTTATCATCGAATAGCCTCATTCTTTTTAAAGCATCCTAAATAGATAGCAAATATTACAATTTTAAAATGTTATTAGTAATTTATAAATTAAAAATATGTTGACAAATTGATTTCAAAATAGTGATTGTTTCCATAAAAATTAATTTGGATTTATACCTGAAAACCTAAAAAATCATCACACTCATATATTACCGGCGAACTCATGGTTACAATTAGAGATAGAGGTTAGTAATTGGAATCCAAATTTAAACTAGAAATAATTAAAGATTTAAAAAAGAAAAGTAAAATATGTATACACAGTATAGAAAATTTATTTCGAGCAAGATGTAAATAAGATTAAAAGACAATAGTTTGCAAATGAAAATAAGATAAAATGCGGGTTATTTGAAAATTCTCAAAAAATCATTTCCTCTAGATGAACTTATGACTTCCGTAGTTTTTCATTTTATTTTGAATTTCAAATCTCATATGAAATTAAAATATTTGAAAATTTTATCTTTTAAATTAATCTAGAGTAAATTTGCGCCCGGGGCAAAGTCTGAATTTGACGAGCCCCCCCCCCCCAAAAAAAAAATGAAAATTAATAAGATTGGAGTAATTTTTGGAGACGGGCTGATAAGTGAGTTAAGTATGAATAAAAAGATAGTATAAATTATCTTCTTCTTTTTTTGGACTGCCTCATCGATATCCACTTAATGAAAATTAATACTTTTTTAGCCTATCAAGTTCGGCAAAGATAAACGATACAATTTAAAAAACAAAATTGGTTGTATATTCTGATTATTAATTGTAAATATAAAAAAAAATGAATATTATAATAAAATTGTTTCTTTTATTTTAACCTAACTGCAAGGCCCGCCTTCGGCGGCCCTCTTCCTAGCCGGGGGCCACGCCCCCTGGAACCCCCTCCCCTCATCCTCCTCACCCCCTGACCCCAAACGACTTCACCCAACCTTCTGCACTACGAATCTGCTAGCTTTAGAAGAGGAAGAAATTTTACATAAAGTAGCCTTTTTTTTCATCAGCTGCAAAATTGAGTTATAAATTAGATACATATTTAACAGTTTTTTCTTTCTTCAATTGTACCATAATTTTTCACTTTAAATTATAGAATCATTAAATGCGTGGCTGTATGGGCATAGTTCTCTAAAGCCAAAAAAAAACCTTCTGCACACCCACCCCCACCGCTGCCTCCACCCCAACACCCGCCCCGCACCCAGTTTTTGCATTTCTAGCCTTCTAGTCTTTGGTTGAGATTGGTCCAAGAGCAAGAATTTTCATATTTCGACCCTCCCCCCATTTTGGGTGGTTAGTTTTTGGATTTCTAGCTCTCATGGATTATGTATACAAAATTTGGTTGAGTTTACTCTAAGGGCATGAGTTTACATTTTTTCACCCCCCCCCCTTTGTTGGGTGGTTCTTTGAGTAAATTTTTTTAAACAAAAGTTGTCAGAAATCACATCCCATACAACTTTGCTCATAACAAAATTTACCATAGAGTTAATAGTTTAGAAGTTAAGTGTGATGTATATATGTGAGGCATAGTGGGTTGAGATTAGCTTTAAAAAACACTTGAGCCGGCTAGTAATAATTTCACTATGGGGGTGTGTACTGATCATACTACAAGAGTGCGATATGTTCAGTGGCGTAGCCAGAAAATTTTCATGGGGAGGGAGGAGGGGGGGGGGGGGGGTCATCTAGAAAGAAAAATATTTAGTGAGAATTTTTTTTATTAAAACAAATAGTCCAGTTAAGTAAATTGTGTTTTAACCCGGAAAGTTTTGGGGTAGTTGTAATATCTTCGATCCTCTTATGTTTTTTGGGGTGCTGAATCTGAATCTGAGGTTTACTAACAAAATTTGGTCACGAAACATTGTCAAAAATGCAACAAAATGTAAAAAAATCTAATTTAGGTTAGTTTGCCTTAAGAAACAGTTTGTCGTTGCCGTTATTCATTCCATGAGCCCTGCCCTCTGGGGGGTTCCCCGACCCCCCCCTCCCCCGTGGCTATGCCTCTGGATATGTTATTTACATTGTGAAATAATCGTCCAAACTAGCTCTTAAACTATAACATTTTTTGATCGGGTAAACAAAATTTTTTTCTCCCATATAATAAGAATAGGTAAATAGGTAGTTTTACTTTTGCTCCGCTGTCTAGTTAACAGTTGCTGATTTCCGAAAAATGTATTATCATTTTTCATAAAAATTTTCAAAAATTATTCTTTTAAGTTTAAAGGATTGCGTAAAGTTTTTCCATCATTATATAACAAAGTTTTAATTAAAATGAAGCGAAATCTCTAAGAACTAAAATTATATTTTTCAACCGAAATCTCTAAACATTTCTTTATAGGATAAAGTTTTAATTTCCATTTTTTTAGGAAAAATTATCATTCATAAAAATCCTCCTTGTTCTAAAAACACTCATTACTTATGCTTTCTATTTCAGGTAACCTCCGCGAAATCCATAGTTCTAAGTTTTGTTTTTGATTTGGTTTCTATCTTTCAAGGCTATCATATACTTTCATTTCACTAAGTATTAAAAAAGAAAAAGTAAATATTACGATTTTACAGAAAAACATCTTAAGAGTTGAAAGCAATACTTGGACTTGAACATTATTATTACAAGTTTAACTAAAAGACGACTGAATCAAATAAAATACCTTTTAAAATTATGGCTTATTTTGGTAACAAGAATAATTTCAACAAAACGAAGGATATTAGGAGATGTGTTCATAGAATATCAATGAAAATATTTCGAAATTAGTGAGGAAAATCATATATGGTATATGGATAATTTTCATTATTAAGTGCTTTTTCATTTCTTAATCATAATTTTCTTGTTAAAAAATTGTTGGACCACTCTGTAAAATGTTAATTTTAATATGTAATTAATTAAACAAGCAGTTTGGGCAAGAGGATGAAGTATATTTTAGAGAACTAGAAAGTAACCATATTAAGATTATTTTTTTTCTTTTTTTTAATAATGATATTGATACAAGAAGAAGTTGCACCAAAAAGGTACAATCTCTTTAGTCCGCGGAGAACCCTTGTATCGTGAAAATAAGAAGAGATTTAGGGATTGGGTTGGAGTTGAAGGTTGCTGTGGATGCGGGTCTTGAAAGATATAAGGTTATATGTTGCTGCGAAGACCGTCAGAGGACGAGAAGTTCCAGTCTCTAGATGTAATTTACTTATTTTTTAACAAAAAGACGACTCGACGCCTGCATGACACCAACTGAGTTTTGAATTTCAAAGTGAAATAACCCAGCTACTTGATAAAATATCCCATCAGTGAAAATCCCCTTGAATTTCGAAAAAAAAATTTAATTTTTTTTCCAGAGAATCATTTATATTTCATTTATTTTATTAATTTAATATTAACAAATTTAATAAAAATATATACAGAGAGATGGCAAAATCAGTAAAAACGTAATCAGAATTTTTATCGTTGGGGATGGATAGTGCCCTCAATTCTTTTTTTTTTTGAAAAGAGAAAAATTGTGATAACCACGATAATTCAAGACCGGAAAATCGTAGAGTTCAATCTGGTGTCAAAATGGTTGTATTTCCCGAATAAAGAGCTGATTAAATTTGATCATGTTTAACACAATAAATTATTATTAGTGCAGTTAAAAATAAGTGAGTTTTTTTAATTTTAAGAAAATAATTTATTTTTAATTTTATAATCGAGTAAAAACCGAAAGATCTTTTCTCCCTCTTCAGTTCGCGATGATATTAATGGCAAACGACAACAACAAACAATCCCTTTCAAAGAAGAATTCTCTGGTGGTAGTTACAATCTTGCTTTGTTGACTCTTTTTGAAGAAACCTGAGTAAGGAGGAAAATTCCTCTGAAAATAGTTTTTTTTTTAATATTAAAAATAACGTATTTAATAAATTATATTAGAAGTATTTTCTTGGAGCAAGCTGGTAGATTTTAATTTTGATTTGGTGGAGAAGCACTCCAAGGATTATGGAAATCAACAATAACAACAAATCCCTAGTAGAACAATGTTTCAAACTATATAGTAACTATATAGGGGCTATATAGATTCTCGAAATCTATATACCTAATAAAATAATTTATTGGATTGTAATTTTCACTCTTTTAAATACTGATGTATCGGAGTATTTTTTCTCTATCTTCTGGGTTTAATAGGGTTAATTGAACTGCCTCTCCATCAAATCTTCATCTTTAATAAATGAATTTATTCTCAATTTTTTTTTTCATTATCTTTGAGCCGCAACTCCATATTTAAATTTAATCCCAAAGCACCCTGTCTGAGAAGTTCAACCCTTAGTACAAAATTTGCGCTGAGCGTTTTCTCATTTTTCTCTTTATTTATTAGCATTTTATTTGTAAAAGACAGTTAAAAATCCACTCTTGGCAATTCAACCCATTGCTTTAAGATTTCATAATCTTTTTAAACTAATATAACTTTTCTTTTCCCAAAGACTTAAGATTTTTTAATAACTTGAGTAAAATTTTCTTGCTTGACAAAAATCTATATGTCAGAAGGATGTCGTCTCTAAGGTTAAGCCAACTGCCCACAAAGCAAGTTTGGCACTTGGATTTGACTCCTGAGGAGCCTATCCCTTTTGAAATGAATAAATCATCTAATTTAATCTTTGATTCTGTCTTAACTCCTTGATTAAATTTTCAAGTCCGATGTCTCCTTTGTAACCTTAAAGTATGAGTAGGTATTTTTCAACATTTTTGGACTGAACCAACAAGAAGTGCGGCGAAAAAAATGCTAGAGATGATTGCTTAAAAAAATAAAACCCATCATAGTTAGACATTAGTCAACATAGTTAGACCTACCATACAGATATTTAATAGCGAAATTATAAAGTTTATAATGAAAAATTGACTTTGATTGAAAAATGGCATGAAAAGCAGTTTGTATAATCTGAACAAATTCCAATCTAATTTGCCATAATAGCGTTAATGATTTTTTTGATAAAATTATAATTTTTGATTTCAGAGGAAGTTGATACACATAAAGCTTGTAAAATCTAAGTTTGCATCTTATCTAGTTTACAATACTCTAATTTTATGGCCAAACCCAAGTCAATCCCCCCCCCCCCAAGTGGTAAAGTCGTTTTTGGCACTTCTCCCCGTTTTTCTAAAGCAACTTTTTGATTTACATGGGGCACATTTGAAGAAAAAAATTGCATCCTACCGCGGATAAAATATTATAATTCTATTGATATTTGTTAGTGAAACAAGAGAGTTAATAGGTAATGTAGAACCTTTTAATATTACGAATCTGCTGGCTTTAGAAGAGGAAGAAATTTTACATAAAGTAGCCTTTTTTCATCAGCTGCAAAATTAGACACATATTTAACAGTTATTTTCTTTCTTCAATTGTACCATCATTTTTACTTTATCCAATGCGAAGCATGGGAGAAAGTATTGGAATCGCTCTCGAGGCAAGCGCGACTTCAAAGGGTCCTCAGGTAAAGACTACGGAACCCATGGACTCAATTAAGGTCACAAATTGAAGTATTCAATGAGATTGAATTTTAGCACGTGACGGTTTTGCCAAAAATTACCCGGAATCTCGTCGAGAGGCCAAAAAGTGCCATTTTTTTTGGAAGTGCGTGGGGATGGATGGATGTATGTGTGTTATCGTTTTTTTCGTCCACGATTTTTTCCACACCTTTGCGCTGATTGAAATGAAATTGAAAACCTACCATTAGTTTAACAAAATGAAGCGCTGATTAGTTTTTGGTACATATCGGTCCACAAACATTAGTACTTTATTTCAGTACTTTTTTAGTTTTTTCTAAATATCTTGAAAATGACTTAACCAATTTTGATGAAATTTAATATCCTAATTAAGTACCTTGGGGACCACAAAAAAGGTTAAATAAAGTTTTTAGTAAAATTATATTTTAAAGTAGTTTACTCAAGAACATATTAATATTTCAAATGAATTTGGATAAAGTTTAGCAACGATCCGTTGCAGTTTATTTCACTTTGAATTATAGAATCATTAATTGCGTGGCTGTATGGACATAGTTCTCTAAAGCCAAAAAAAGGTAATATAGAAATAAGAACTTTATTATTTTTTGAGCTCATAGTGAGCTTCTAATTTTACTTTTCGTAAATTTTATACTTGAAAATAGCTACTTGTATATGTAAATACATATCTACATACAACATACAAAAAGGGATATCATGTATTAATTTTTGTTTATATTTTTTCCTGGATTGATAATTAATATAATAGCTTAGCAAACAGGAAGTTGCTATTGAAGACATATGTATGGAGCATAGCCATGTACGGGTGTGAAACCTGGACAATTGGAAAAGCGGAGAGAAAGAGATTGGAGGCTTTCGAAATGTGGTACTACAGAAGAATGATGAATATCAAATGGATGGATAAAATTACAAATGACGAAGTTCTTGGAAGAATCGGAGAAAGAAGAACCTTGTGGAAGAGTCTGAAGAAGAGAAGAGGTCAGATGATGGGGCACACACTGAGACATGGGGGACTGCTTAGGGATATCTTGGAGGGGAGGTGGGAAAGAAAAGGGGAAGGGGAAGACCCAGATTAGAATATTTCAACCAAATAATTGGGGATATGGGATGCCAGACATTTAGAGAGGTCAAACAGCTGGCGGGGGACAGAGTCGAGTGGAGACGGATTGTTGCATCAAACCAGTCTTAGGACTGTATATTCGATGATGATGATCTATAAAACAGACAATATTCAATTTTTATTTCAGATTGGTATCAAATTGTTGATCTAGAAAAGGCCTGGCCAACCCGCATCCCGCGAGCCCCATTTGGCATGCATCTCGTTAGAGAAAGCGTCGGGCGAATCAATCAGAAAATGATACATGAATTAATGTATACATTGTATTTTAGCTTCGACTCCGGAGATTGCTTCTCCACCATCGAGTGTCCTTGATCATCTTTAGTCCTTGTTTTTAATAAGAGGAAAAAACTAAATATAGAAAAAAGATATCCGAATATAGAAAGATATTCGAAAGATATCCGATAATTATTCCAATACTATATTGCGGAAATTAATCCATCCAATTATTCTTCTCATTCGAATCACCATATCAGAAAATGATATTTTTTTTTTTTTATAAATTTTATTAAAGCAATTATTTTACATTAATTAATGTATACATTGTATTTTTGCTTCGATTCCGGAGATCACTTCTCCACCATCGAGTGTCCTTATTCATCTTTAGTCCTTGTTTTTAATAAGAGGAAAAATCTAATTAGATAAAAAAACCTCTTTTTCCGATAATTATTTCAATTCCATTATTCCCCAATCAAGTCGATTGGTTGATGATCACTCCCCATTCCATCCATCATTCCATCAGAAAATGATATTTTTTTTTTATAAATTTTATTAAACCAATTATTTTACATTAATTAATGTATACATTGTATTTTTTGCTTCGATTCCGGAGATCACTTCTCCACCATCGAGTGTCCTTATTCATCTTTAGTCCTTGTTTTTAATAAGAGGAAAAATCTAATTAGATAAAAAAACCTCTTTTCCGATAATTATTTCAATTCCATTATTCCCCAATCAAGTCGATTGGTGTAAACCCTCCTTCAATCATTCGTCTCATCAGAAAATGATAAATTTTATAAATTTTATTAAACCAATTATTTTACATTAATTAATGTATACCTTGTATTTTAGCTTCGATTTCGGAGATTGCTTCTCCACCATCAAGTGTCCTTATTCATATTTAGTCCGTGTTTTTAATAAGAGGAAAATCTAATTAGATAAAAAAACCTCTTTTCCGATAATTATTTAAATTCCCCAATCAAGTCGATTGGTATCATCCTTCGCTCCTTCTCAGACCTTTTCATCAGAAAATGATATTAAAATTCAATTCATAAATATAAAAATTCTCTAGAAAAGTTTGCGGGTTTTAAATGAATGTTTTAAGATTTTTTTATAAAAGATTTTATTTATTATAATTTCGATTATTTGCTCATAAGAATTGAAGATTTACGTTATTTCGTCATTGAACTTGACATTGAACTTGTCATCAGAACTTGACCAAATTAATATGGGACCACCCCTAAAGTACCCCCTTTCCAATAAAAAAAGAATCATTGAAATCGGTCCACGTGGCAAAAAGTTCTCGCTGAACATACATAAAATAAAAAAAATAGTTAATTATATTGACTATCTTGGAGCTACACTGATCCAAACGCAGAAAGAATCATTAAAATCGGTTCATAAACAAAGAAGTTATGCCTGAACAAACATAACAAAAAAGGTCCAATATCAATGAAAATAAAACGGGACCAATCGGAAACTATACTGAGCCCAATGCAAAAAATATCCAAAATTGGTTCACAATTGGCGAAAATATCAGGTAACATAGACAAAAAAAATGAGTCGAATTGAGAACCCCCTCCTTTTTTGAAGTTGGTGAAAAATTTGAAATATTGTTTGGTTTTTGCGACTTAACTAATAATTTTGATATTTTCATGTTTATTTTAACATGCAGATACATTTTGTTGTTGGATCAATGTGTGTTTTCATTTCATATCTGGTTGTAGTATTGTTTTTTTTCACATTTACACTGATTGAACACTTTCAGTGTATCGTTACATTCAAATTAATATTAATAATAACTTTAATTAAAAATTGATGAGTATCAAATTCGTTGTAAAAGCAGATTTTGAAAAAAAATTGTAATTATTCTTATTTATTATTATATGTGCGGCCCTCAGAAATTTATAAGTTGTCAATCGGTACGCGGTCCCATTCAGACTGGCCAGGGCTGCATTAGATAGTATTAATACTCAATTGCTCTAGAATTGCCCGTTTTGCTTAATTCCAATTACAAATATTTAATAGATTTTGTAATGATAAAAACTCTAGAGTATTTGTAACGAGTCGATGCACGCATGGACAAGTTGAGACCTGGAATCGAATATTTCGAATTATTTATTTTCTCTGATGAAAAAATATCAATTACGTAAAAAATAAATGTCGATTTATAAGATACATATTATTTTCATTTGCTTTTACCAGAAAGCGTTTCCTGAGAGTACAAAATGCCAATCTTGAAAAGTTTTAGTTAATGAGCTGAAAATTGGTACGCAAAATCTTACAATGCACCAAATTTTAGTTTTTACTTGAAAATGGTTTCTGGGAGTACAAAATGCCACTATCGAAAGACTATAATTAATGAGCTGAAAATTGGTATGCAAATATCTTAAAATGCAACCAAATTTTAGCTTTTCACTTGAAAACGTTTTCTGAAATTACAAAACACCAATCTTGAATATGGATATGTATTTTGCATTACAATGAACCAAATTTTAGCTTTTTATCTGAAACGTTTCCTGATTAATATATATATATATATATATATATATATATTGCATGACTGTAATATTCTTCATGATTATTTTTTTTATATTTGATTGAAGACTAAAAATATATAATTATAAAATGGACCGATGAAATAATAAAATTTAAATTAATAAACACATATTTATTAGCTAGTCTTAGTTGAAAATTTTCCATTGAGAAAGGGAGAAATTCTCCCGAAATTTTTGGCTTTGATTGAACGTTTAAAGATTGTTTTATTCAAGATTTGTATTTATTTTAATATTATCAACTATCTTTTTTGATCAATAAAATTGGTAGAATTAGTATATTTTGAATGCGGCCCGGGACAATTTTTTCCTTTTTTAATCAAAATCGGTGTTTTTTAATTGGGTAATTTTCGTAGACCGCGGGGCCAATCAAAACGTGGGTCGGGTTTAGGCGAACGCGCTGAACCTGCCTTGCCCCGGCACTGTAAATAAGAGTACCTGGAGCCACCGAGCGATGCTCGGCAACTTGTTGCTTCAGTTAAAAGTTATATATTAATATTATTTTTTATTTAAAATTCTGAACCCCCCCCCCCCCCGAACACACCTGTTAATTTAAAAAAAATCATAATTTAAATATAATATAATAATATTTGTTATACCGTATTAGTGGGTTTTAAAATTAAAAAACCAATTAATAAATAAAAGATAATTGAAAAAAATGTAAACAATCTTTTTTATTGAGATTTTCATCTATAAATCATTATTTTAATTAAGAAAAATTCAATTATGATGAATTTTGATAAAGTCCAGACCTAGCCAGATCGTGTTCTCATCCTCAAAACTTATTAATAGAGTTGGTTTCATCAAAATCGGTAGACCGTTTTTAAAATAGAACTAAGATACAAATATACAAACAAATAAATATATATACAATTTTTGCTCGTTTAATAAGAGTAGAGTACCTGGAGGCACCAAGCGATGCTCGGTAACTTCTTCCTTCAGTTAAAAGCTTTATTTTAATATTATTTTTAATTTAAAATTCTGATAAAAAGGTCGATTTTTATTTGAGAGCCGCTTTCAAATTAAAAAAATACAAAAATATATAATATTCGCCCAATGTACCCCCCCCTCCACCCCGCTCGACCCCACCCCCGAAACCTCGCCCTACTCCCGGATTCCCCACCACTGCGCCCCACCTTCTGCACCTGTTTTGATTCAACCATATGATTCATTTTTAATCATCCAATTGTTAATAAATAAAACCTATCAAAATGTGTTGTTTTTTCAGAAAATTGAGACCTGATTATGCGAAATATATTTTTAAATAAATTGTTGATTATTTTTTATTCTATTAAATAAATAAAGTTCTTTATAAAAACAATTATAAAACGTTTATTAATATTTCTAACGTTTAGGAAGAACAAAATATGTTAAAATCCACAATCACAATACTTCTTCAAGGCCTTTGAGAATAAAGGATTAACCCGACCCATTGTCAGGAATCGGATTAGCCGAGAGCTTAAGGACACTAGCCTTCTAAGCAGGAGTCCCGGGTTCGAGTCCGAGTCCCTGCATTGATATTTGACCGGCTATAATCTGATTCCTAGTCACCAATCCGTCTGGCAAGCGTGGTGACTTAATGCCAACCCCTTCCATTTGATGGAAGAGGCCTATATTCAGCAGTGGATTGTCGCTATCGACAGGCTGATGATGATGATTGTCTGTCTGGGTACAAAAGAAAAAGAGTAACCTTTTTTAAAACCCTAAATGGGATTTGTCTACCCGAGAATAATTAATTTGATTACGAAAATACCCATCAAAAACAATTTTGTCGAAGATGAGACCGTGACAGATCGAATTGCCACACCAAAAACCCCCTAACCGTGAATTTCATCAAAATCCGTAGAGTCGTTTTCAAATAGAACCAAGATACAAAAATATATATATATATTCTTAATTAAGAAAAGGAAGAAAAAAAAATGTTTTTCTATGCTTTTGTTAAAAATGAAGAAAGTTTTTGAACACTACTGTGGAGAGAAGAAGGAAACATTTTATTTGTTTCATTCTCCTTTGAAACCCTGAAGAAGGAGGGAAAATCCTCCGAAACGTCGGTTTGAAAGGAAAGGAGGAAGGGAAGGATTCCAATAAATTACACCTTATTTGATGTGTTAATTTTTTCTTTCCTCACTACCTCTGGGCTGCCTTCCATTACATTCAATTAAAATTTCTACCAGTCGGTCTCTCTCCAGAGAAAATTTCGTTGCAAAAAAATATATATATACAATTTTTGCTCGTTTAATAAGAGTAGATAGATAGATTGTACTGTAACGGCAGCACTGGGTTCAATATTGTATTCTGCCTGTGAATCGAGAGGGTAGGCATTAGGCCGCTCTTCCTGCCATTTAGGTTGTCTAGCTTCAAGGATTCCCCACAGTCCGATTTCTTGAAGGAGCCGGAGGGGAAGGGATCTCGGCCAATAGTAATCCCGGCGTCCGCAAAGGTAGACGTCAGTTTGGTCTCGGCGTTCGCTGCATCCCAATCAAAGTTTCTCCCAACACCTGTCTACCTGATTCCCCGGCCTCCGAGTGAGATTTCTTTACGCGTGCCTACACGTGCTACCCCGGCTCTTTATTCTCGGTGCTTTCTAATCAAATAATTACACTCAATATTCTATAACGAATCCGTGTTATTCTAACTAACCCTGGGTCGGTGACCATTTCCCAGTGACATTTGTTCATATTTGTTTTTGCCTTCTACATGTTATGAAGATCTGTTTTATCGTTTGCTGTGGGCACCTACCGCTAGTTTAACAGCCAGGTACGTCCAGAGAGAGTATTGTTTTAACCAACTGTCTGTGGAAACAAGACCTGTTGCCTCAGCACATGTTGACATTATAATCCCCTCCGCGCTCTCCTGAGCTTTCCAATACATCCCTCAAAAATAATGTCATTTTATTTTATTAAAAAAAGGAATATAAATAATTTAAAAGGGTAATTAATATTATTATCCTTTATTTTGGAACTGTCTTCTTTATATCCCAAGTTAAAGTGTTTACTAAGTAACCATCGATTCGCTAAAATTTTTGAAGGGGATCAAAATGTAGATTAAAAATTTTTTTTTAGTTAATAGAGACATATAGGTATTAATATCAAAATACAAAATAAAAAAAAAATATTACCGATAATAATAATCTTGGATTTATATATAAGGTACGTAAAGTGATTTCGCTAGTGGGAAGGATGATATTGATTTGTCACATAGATTAGATATTTCTATCAGAAGTTTTTCTCTGATTCTGAAGCCCTTTCCAAGTACTATTGATTTAATTGCCTTGATTCTGACAAGCATTTTATTTCAGTCAAAATAACTAAAAAAATGTTCAAAATACTTGGGCTTAAATAGATAATTAATTATTGTGATAACTAGATAAAATTCACTTACCAATTTCGATCTAATTTTTATCTTCTTCACTGCATTACACAAATAATAATAATTAGAAATATTTTTTTATCGTAATATCATCATAACAAAAAATAGCTTATTCGAATATATAATAAAAATAATATCGACCTGTTGATTGTTTTATTTTAATGATTGGAAGAGCAAGCACGTTTTGTTTTTTTATTTTATCAATAAAAAAGTACGTGTACACTTCATAATTTTTTTATTTTAATTGATTTAAGTATGGTATTCTACATTCTTCTTCTTTATGATGTTTCCCAGCATTTCTATTTTATAAGAAATTTAATCATTTGTTTATTTTCTTCTTACGAATAGTTTTATTAACTTCAAATTCAACTTGCTTTAGCAAACTCATCATAAATTTTTAATGGAATTAATAATAATAATAATAAGAGTTGGTAAAAAATTTGTTGAAGCTTTAGTGATATTTTATTAAAATTCTTTGATAAGAACCACATTTATTATTATTATAAATACATGGAAAACACATGATTCATCTTCACCTCTACCACAGTAACTGAGCACTATCAGTACTTATCTTTTTTTCAAATAAGACTTATAAGTGCTTCATTTTCAAGGTATATTCCTTTTCTTGCATTGCTATCTTTAAAAAAATGTTATTCATTCACATATTATGTTGTACAGACATATTTTTATATAAATTCATAAATATAATAATAATTTAATATGATCATAATAAAAAATGATACCTATAAGTATAATCCATAAGTCTGGTTAGTCATCCTGAAAAATTTTTAATTCTAAATTTATTCATATAATTTTTGCCATAGCTTATTTAATTTGACTAACTGACCGTTAAACAGCTCAACAATTAATCTATCACATTAATAAATATGAATTCTCTATTATTATAAATTAGCTTAACTATATACTTGTTAGTTAATTAGAAGTAATTAACATTAAAACCATTTTAATGATTCTTTATTTCATTTCAAGAACTAAATAACAATGTGATTGTTATCAATTAGTTTATATATTCATTTATCTCTATGACTTCTATAGACTCGATTTCTTTTTTGCTTTCATTTTACTCAAATACACAATCTTATTCACTCCATCAAAAACCCAAGTGTCTTTCAATATTCTGAAATTCGCTTCTTTTTCTTTCTTAGATTTATTTATAAAATGTATAATAATATATATTATACATTAGTAGAAAGACCCAAATATCCGCTCCGGTTGTTTTACTCGCTCGTTTTCTCACTCTCTTTGGATCTCCAACTCATAATCTACGTAAATACTTTTGTTTACTGTTTTAATTTCTTTCGACAACAGAGTGTTAAAATTTCAAAATTTAGAATTTTTAGGTTATAATGAAAGGAAGTCCATAAATTATTTAAATTTTATTCAATTTCCGACGTTTCGGAGACTTTTTTCTTTCCTTCTTCAAGGCATTGAATAGTTATTGATGTGTGAGTATAACTCGGTTCCCATTTGTCTCTCCTTTCAGTGATAGCAACAATATTACAATATTTTCCAACATTATAACATAAGTGTACTTGGTTATCTCTTATGTTATAATGTTGGAAAATATTATAATATTGTTGCTATCACTGAAAGGAGAGACAAATGGGAACCGAGTTATATTTACCCATCAATAACTAAAGATAAGAATAAATAAATATTATATTTAATATTCATGATGATTAATACTATGAGTTAAGGATTCTAGGTCACTTGTTTCACATTAAAATTTTAATGTGAAACAAGTGACCAAGAATCCTTAACTCATAGTAAATGAATATTAAATATAATATTTATTTACTCTTATCTATATTAAAGATGTTTCACCTTGCACCAACACCACAATCTCTACTAATCATCAATAACTATTCAATACCCTGAAGAATGAGAGAAAAAAGTCTTCGAAATGTCGGAAATTGAATAAAATTTAAATAATATGGACTCCCTTTCATTTTAACCGAGGAGTGAATCGCGACCTAATATCGTGTACACCTACTTCCACTTACACTTTCATTTCCAAGTAGAAGACAATAGATAAATGAATGAATTCCAAAATAATTCAACATAATTCCAAAAACCTGTACACCTAATTCCATTCACGGTTCACCTCTCGATTATAACCTACTTATTTTGCTTACCAGTCCGTCTTTCTAAGAAAATAAATAAAATTTAGAATTTTTAACTGCCCTTTCCCACTTCTCCATATAATCTATTTTTATACTACACTTTTGCGGGTCAAAATTTTAATTTTAATTATTTATTATCTTTCTACAATGACCCTTCAGTTCTTATTTTCACCCTTTACAAATCATATTCCTAAAATAAAAATCCACTTAAAATGGACAAATTTGAAAAATGATAACACCAAGGACATATCTCTAGAATTTTCCATACCGCTAATAAAACATGTTACAAAAAAGTAATATTTTAGGAAATATTTCTATAAGATTACATAATTTAAATTTATATTTATTTTCATTAATAACAAGATATAGTATTCGTATAAATTGAAAAATGTTCTATTCTCGATAACAAACTATTTAATTTGCTTCATATGGGGGCCGGGTTAGGCTAGGGGTTAGCGTACCAGCCTGTTAACCAAGTGGACCCGGGTTCGAATCCTACTCAAGGCATCCGGCTAAAATCTGATCCCTGGGCAGAGACAAGTTAAAAAAAATTATAATAAGTATCGTAAATTGGCTTATGGCTAGAAAGGCCGAAAAGCCAAAAAAAATCCTTCATATATTTGTTTATTACTTTACCATACAAGGTATAGTCAAGTATTGTAATCGTGCATGAAAAAAGTGTTTTTTCCTTCTTTTTTTCGAAATATCTCAAACACGGCTGAAACTATTTTGATTAAAAAATTTGAGCGAAACCATGGCATCCGCTCTACACAAAACCTCTAATAAGTGAACATCGAAAAAATTATATTTTTCGAGATAATAATTGTTTTGTCAAAATGTCTGTTAGTTAGTCTGTCTCTTAGTCTGTGCGTTACCAAATTTTTGTGGACGAGATAGCTCAAAAATTAGTGTGAATATCGAAACCAAATTTCACACGTAGTTTTGGTTCATTGAGATTAAGAGCTGATTGGATTTTGGTGCATATCGACCCAAAATTAAGAGGGGGGGGGGGGGTTAAAAATTAAAAATCTAGGCCGTTTGAGCAAACTCAACCAAATTTTGTATACATAATCAGTGGGACCCCAGAAGTCTAAAAATGCAAAAACTAACCGCCCAAAGGGGGGGGGGGGGTCAAAAATGAAAATCTTGGCCATTTACCAAACTCAAACAAATTTTGTATACATAATCAGTGAGACACCAGAAGTATAAAAATACCAAAACTAACCCCCCCTGCATGATTATAAATAATTTTAAGGGCTATGGTAAAGTCAAGTGGATGGCCACATCAGAACACGTCAGCTTATTTTTAGATCAAATCAATAACTCTTCTATAATATTTAATTGCGTCAAATGATTTTTCTCGATTCTTTCGAAATCTGTTTTTATTTTGCTAAACTTCCTCTTTCGATGTACGGGTTCGAATGGTCGGCCTGAGGCTGAGGCGCGTCTTCAGCTGAGAGCCTCGATGGCTGGATAGCGCTACTCCCTGACGGCTATAATTATAGTTGCCTCTTGATATTTAAGATTTCATTGGTTGAATTAAGACAATTTGGAAGCACAGCCATTACTTCTATTACCTCTCTGAAAAACAAACAAACACCTGCTCTAATTAAAGAGAATAAATACAAGAACAGTGCGAACGATCGCGTAAAAAAAGAGTGGATCAGCAAGTACTGCAAAATATATAGTAAGCTGATGGAGAACGAAGCCCACAGGCAAGAAGAAGAAACGAATTTCTAATTTCGAATTTTTTCCAATTAAGAAATTTTTCATTGATTGATTGATCAAATTTCGCTATTATACGTACACACGAAACACTTTGTATTTAGGACATTAAAAATTAACTAAATCTTGTTTTCGGAAGCTCTTTGGAGCTTGTCGCAATATCATGTTTTTATTTATAATATTTTAATTATATATATACAAATATACTCTTCCTCAAAATTCCTAAATGGTCTAATTATATTTTTTCAAATTAAATATTAATTTATATCCGATTAAATTAGCCTGTTAAATAATAAATTGAATTTTTGATCGAAACATCACATATATTTATCAGCCCATGTCATTTTTCTAGAGTTGATTTCAAGCTAATATTTCTTGAAAGAAACAATATCTGATATGTATTGAACTTTTACCATATTAATATACAACAAATAAAAACGGTTGTAGTGTATATGTAAAGCCTTTAAAAAATTCGAAGTCGATATTTCGTCACAGTTTACGACTTCGCTCAAACCCACGCCGCTATCTTTTTAAAGCTTGAGTTCTCTTAGAACAAGTTTAAGTATATGTATATACACTAAAATGAATAGGAATTCAAATATGAGTTTAAACTTATTTCAAAATTGAAAAAATGACTTTTCACAAAAAAATTGTTGAGATAAATCAAATAATAACTTTTAAGGAGTTAGGTGTTGGTTCTAGGTGAAACATTTTAATATAATAATAAAACTTGAGCAAGATGCGAGGTAGGTTTCGAAAAAAAGAAATAAAACAAAATTGAGTTTTGAATTCGATATATTTCTTTGACTCCTGATGATGGGCTCACCCCTGAAATATATCGAATTCAAAACTCAATTTTTGTTTTATTTCTTTTTTGTGAAACCTACCTCGCATCTTGCTCAAGTTTTATTATTATAGTCTCAAATAATAACTATTAATTAATATTAATAATAATCTTCATTTATTTCGATGATATAAACAATTAGCGCTTATAGGTGTTCTGAATCGATAGCGAGGTTAGCATTATTTTCGATTCAGATCGGCCGTTATCGACATGAGCAATCGATATTAGCTCTGTAAGCACAATTGAGAACAAATTCTAATTAATAAGAATATGACGTCACTCGATTAATTAATAAATATAATATATATATATTTTGGAGTATTTTATTTCTTTTTATATTTTTCAAAATTTTTCAAAAACAGCAAAAATATTTGGTTTGATTAAAAAAAATTGAGATAAAAGGTTTAAGATCTAAAAGAAAGTATATTATGGAAATTATGGTAAAATAAATAAATAAATAAATAAATATTTATTCCTCGACCTGCTTAGAGGCACAAGTCCTCGGATGCTAGGTCCTCCAAACATCAATACAATCTAGCTACAATTCATTAACAAACATCAATACAAATTAACTATAAGAATTTAACAAATAATAAACAAGTACAAAAAAAAGAAAAAGAAAAAAAATATAAATGTATGCTGATTAACAAATAACATGACCATAGATTTCATTCAAAAGACAAAAAGTAATTTAAAAATTCCGAGCAAAAACCCGATACCAGGAGTAAGCGACGCATTAGCCATCCCGGCATTTGCCATAAGTTGTTAAGTAAACTGGTCAAAACCTTAACAAAGATGGTATGACCTCTCTCTACCTCAGCTAATCTCTGCTTGTGAGAACTAAATAAAATTTTGTACAACTCTAGGACTTGACAAAATTTATAACTGATTTAATCATAGGAGACAGAGGACTATAATCCCAAGTAGTACTAAATAGATTGTTCCACAAATCCATGCCAGATTCTACAAATGAATGCAAACCTACATTTAAATCTGAATTAACTAATTTGTAGGAACCAGACCTATTTAAATTCATACTATTTTCCCTAAATCCTTATTATTATATATATAAAATGTAAAACAAAAAAATCAGAGATAAATTATGTGTAACAAAAAAACAATATGTTCGCCTTAAAGTTTTGTTTCCGACTTTTTAGACAGAGAAATTGCAGTAGGTAATAACAATAATTCTTGATGTTATGGAGATAACGTAATGACCAATATTTAATGTTTCGATTTTTCTAACAAATATTAAATATATTTAAAACTAAAGATTTGAGCATCTTTTTTTGAAAATAGTTGGAATATTTTCCAAAAATCAGCTCGGGTTCAGATTAACCAAGATATATTTTAAAAGAGAAAGAATTCAATCAATCTTTTCGGACAATTCTAAGATTTTAGTAGAAATATTATTAAATTGCGATATCAGAGGGGATTCACCCCCTCAGGAGTCGAACCTGAGAACTAACATGCTTTCCGGGCAGTCAGCTCACACCCTCGAGACAAAAAACTCTGATATCGCAATTTAATAATATTTCTACTAAAATCTTAGAATTGTCCGAAAAAGAATGATTGAATTCTTTCTCTTTTAAAATATATCTTGGTTAATCTGAACGCGAGCTGATTTTTTGAAAAACATTCCAACTATTTTCAAAAAAAAGATGCTCAAATCTTTAGATTTAAATTTAAATAAGAGGACTTGTATGAAAAACTTTTTTTCATTTTAAGCTAAATATTTTAATTTCCATTATAGAAGAATGGAGTAAAAAATTTCTGTGCTTATATCATATATTGCGATTCAGAGAGAGGTTTTTTGTCTCGAGGGTGTGAGCTGACTGCCCGGAAAGCATGTTAGTTCTCAGGTTCGACTCCTGAGGGGATGAATCCCTCTGATATCGCAATTTAATAATATTTCTACTAAAATCTTAGAATTGTCCGAAAAAGATTGATTGAATTCTTTCTCTTTTAAATTAAATATATTATTAATAGCTAGATTTAAATTTAATTCATTTTGGCTCGCTTCTATCAGTGCTGGTTCTCTACTCTTAAGGGGTAGTCACTTAGTTGCGTCGCTCCTGGAAATATAAGTCGTAACTCACACCAGTCTCTTTGAGACCCCCTTTAATTAATTCCACCAATCAGCACCAATATGACATCAACACAAGATAAATGTCTTATGATAATAAAACTAAGGGATTCAATTCACATTCATACGACTCAATTTATTTTTCTTTAAAATAAAAATGATTTTTCATATTTTTTAATTAAAATATTTATCTTATTTTGTTTATTTGTAAAAAAAAATAAACGAACATTTATTTGAGCTATTGAGTGGCATCTTCATTATTATTCCCTATCAGCCTAGCGTGGTAAATGGATATAGAAGCTACGATGTTAAGTAAATCCATTAAAATAGAATATCCTACAAAAAGTAATTTAATCAAATTTTTAAATATTTACATCAGTAGCGGTTGGTGACGTTTTAAACAGAGGATGCTGTCCAAAAAAGTTCCCTTCATTTTTTGAAATTTTATTTTAATCTTCGCTTTTTTTGGAAATTTAAATAAGGCATCAATTTGGTTATTTTTCAAATTTAACATTAGATTTAAAAAAATATATTTTGGGACCTTCGCCCCGAATGGATACTGCTTTGTGTGACTGAGGGTAGGAGTTAGAAATTAAATCTTGTGACTTAAACTCCACAGTCCCTGAGATGGAAATCGACCACCTTCCACAATGAATCAGCCGAATCTATAAGACAGTTCAAAATTCCTCCTAATTCTATTGCTATAAGCAAGCTATGACTTGTCTATATAGCACTCTTAGTTATTTCTGATCTTATATATTGAGAGTTATTAGAAATGGATTAGTCCAAAAATTCCCGAATCATCTTTATTTATTCCTTTTTGTATTACTTCTATTTTAATAGTTCCTCAGAGATAATAATTTTTATTCGACCAAAACTCGTCTGGACTTGTCTTTGACATGCTTGAACTGGAAAATATACCAGGCAGGGACTTCAAACCTTCTATCGGCACCCTTTTCAGAAAAACCATTCATTTTAAGTACCCTTTGAAACTATGGAAGATTTTTATTTCATTTCGAGACCCATTATAGGTACTTTTCAAAACAAAAAATGTTTTTTATAGAAATATTTGAAATAACAGATAATAATTTGAAAATTTAATGATCCTCCTGAAATTTTGAAGTCGATCTTATATATTTATGAAAATTATGAAATTTTAGGGATGCGCGCATCCACAGCATCCATGGACCGCATGCCACTGATATAAATACCTATAATATTTACGTTTAAATATACATAGTTTTACATGATTTCTGAGGGTATCTTCCTAGGTATCTATCTCAGAGCTCAGAGTGAATTTCTACACAATATTTCAATCAAATTGATCAAAACAAAATAAGAGCTTCGAAAATTAAAATTTTTATTCAAACACCATATTATTATACTTTAATTTTCGTAAAATATATAAAATAATAAAAATTTAAAATTACAAAAAATCTCGTGTTCTCACAACCTATTATTCAATAAAATAAAATCAATATCACTAGACAAATAAAATTGCAATACCGTATTCAAGAGGAGAATTTGACATAATAAACGTGACCAAATTTTAATGGCCGTAAAAGTAATAAATTAAATTTTAATATAGCCAAATCACTAACTGCTGCCACAGAATGCAGTTAAACCAGTTCCCAGGTGGAAGACCCATATGATGATCTTTGCAATTTCACAGCTCCATCTTAACGTCAAATCTTTGTTGCAAATTTGAAATCAGGATTAAGATTTGCTGCTGTTAGTCCCGGAACTTCATTCGATTCAGGTTTGAGCTTCCGTATTTGGAATAATTTGGAACTCTTTGAGGTAACTCTCCTCTTGGAGACTAATTATCAGAGATATTTATTCAAAACATGTATATAGGATAATTAATTAATCTTTCAAGAGTCATGATGGATGGTGGAGTGGTATACTATGTGTCAGTATAATCAAATAATTATAGATTATACAATCGACAATCTAGAGTTAATTTAGAGATCAAGTCATGTTGCCTTCTAAAATGACCAGATTACATTTTTCCATAATCTATTACATTTACACTATACTTAAATTAAGTAATTCTTACATCTGCGATCGCACCCCTTTATCTGACAATACTTATTCCTTATACTTATAAAACTCTCACTTCTCTTTCTCCAACACATTTTATGATTTTCAAGTAAAATAGTTAAGCGATATTCAAATAAATAAATAAATACAATGTACCCTGCTTTTCTTCCGAAATAAATGCACAATATATATATACGTTATATTTTAATAATTATTCAGGTCAGTAGTTCCTAACCGGTGTTCCGCGGAGATCTGGTGTTCCATAAGCATTTCACAAGTTTTCCGCGGATTTAGTCGCAAATCAGAAGTGTACGACCGTAGATATTAGAACGACCGAATATCACAAAATTAAAATCATAAAATTTTCATAAAAAATTCATATTTTTTTTATTTTAATTTTTAATTTTTTTCCACTAAAATATTATCTCAAAAAAAATAATAAAAACAAATTTTTCATTGAGGGTTTTGGCAAATATAAACAAAACAATTATTTATTCTGAACTTTTTGAGTAATTAATTTAATTTCCGATACGGAGTAAAAATTCGGGCGTGCATATTAAAATAAGCAATCTTCTTAAGTAGATTGATATAAATATATTGTATTATACATATATTATATAATTATAGTTTAATAAAACTTTGTACCCTAGAAATGATGCATAGATCTGTCTGAAAAAATGGCTTCAATAAGTAGTGATTTTGAATTAAAACTGCCCACTTCTAATAAAATAACTGATGATAAGCTTATGTAATTCATGTTAACTTAAATAAGCATTCCGCTAAAGAAAATTGCTCACAAAAGTGTTCCACACCCTAGAAAAGTTTGGGAACCACTGATCTAGATGATGATCTCTTTATATATTTATTTTTTGTGAGTCTGATGAAGAATAACAAATTCAGTAAATTCTGGTTAAATTCGTAGAAAAAGACTCAAAAATTCACATTACATATATATCATGATTATAATCCTCCAAAAATGGCATTTAAAAAAGAAATATCTAAACACTGATATAGTTCTACAGTTCTCTCCTTATTCTCATTGGAAACCTCATTACCTACTTCATTTACTTTAAAGGTAAATTTTGTTAGCTTAAATTACATTATGATCCCTGTTGAAATATTCTCGAAAAATTTAGTATTTTTACAAAACTATACTAAAAAATAGATTATAATAATGATTGCAATTTAGGAGTACAAATATTATTTGAATCATTTTTTACTGATTGACTCATCAAAGAAATCTATACTCGCGCTTCATTTTTTAGGATTTCGTTCAAAACATGGCCCTATTAGTATCCCTACAACGTTTTTGTGTCTATCTGACTATCAGATCATTGTAGATAGGTCGTAAACTAAATAAGATGCAAGCTTAAAATTTATAAGTAATACAAAATCCAAACAAAATTATATTATTTCAATTAAATGATATGATCTAATTTTTTGTGGGTTCAAATATAAAAAAATATTTTTTATCATAAGGTGTAAATGTGTAAAGATTTTTCATTAGAATTAGGTTAAATTATTCAAATTTTTTTGCTTTAAAATAATGGCAAGAGTGAGTCCCGAATTGGCCATTCTTAGGTTGTTATTGTACCTATTGGGGTTTAGAAATGGCTAATCTTAAAATTCTGATTTGCGTCTTTCTCTGCTTGTCAACGACAAATAAGAACAAGTTTGATATCTTACGTATTTGCCATAAGTTAGATATTAATCAAGAGTTGCTTAAACTAAAAGATGATCGACCCAATTAAAAGAGGGTTGTGATGTTTTTATGATGTAAATGGCTGATTCCCAAAAAAAAATCGAAATTGATGTCCTTGTTGATTCCTGTGAAATGGGATCCTAAGTTTTCGTAATAAAGAATTTTTTATGAAACTACATCCCTAGGCGTGCCAAATTATAAAACATATCTTTTTATATTAAATAAAAAATATATGTTCAAGTAAATACCCTAAAAATCATTCCCTCACTGTGTCCCAACCACCAAATTCACATAGATTCAAAGACCTAATTCGAAAAGTTTCTTATAACTGTCTACTATCTTATTATTTATTCATATATAATAGTACTGGCTGTACATAAATGTGTATTTAGTTTAAACACGACAAACGGAAAAGTCCCAAAATATATTTTTAAATTCGTCCTTAAAAAACGAATCATTCCCTCACCCTTGTGTAAAAGTAGGATTAAAACATAATTTCAAATTATATAGTGAACACCTCCTTATTGTTTTTAGAAGTTGTCAATATTGATATTCTAAAAATATGTCAGACTGGACTATGAATTATGAGATTTAGTGTTAAAACTATTAAAAATTTTTTTTTTCAAAGTTTACATTTTGGACTGTCATTCCCTCACCCCGTGTTTTAAAAAGTTAAGTGCTTATTTATTTATCATATGTTTGTGGGTGTTTCTACTATTAATAAAGTATCCTACATTCACATGGGAAATTATAAGGTTATTTTTTCTACTTTTGTGCAATAATATTTTATTTTCTCATTCTCTCACCTCCCTCATGCAAATTATTGGTGTTGGTTTTCTAAGCGACGTTCCAGTAAACCAGTACAAGAACAAGTTTATATTCCATGTTGTCTCTCACCATTTATCATATTATTTTGGAACTATTTTGAACCCATAACTATATGGACCCCCTCACCCCCCTTTAAACTCAAAAAAGTTGGGGACCACTATAACGTTTTAAACAATTAGCCCATGTACTATCAAATTTACAAAAGAAATTCCATAATAATTTAAAAAAATTTCATCAAATTATCAAAGTCATTTTCGATTTTTTTTGAGAATCAGCCAACTATGTATTTTGCTGGAGAGATTGTATGAATTAATTCGTTTGTATGATTTTGTATATATGATCTCGAAACTCGAGAAAGTTTTTCTTATAAGTAAATAAATAATATTAGATAAATTCATTCATATTGAAAATGGTCAATTCATCTTTTATTTAATTCTGATCGGAATGGAAAATAAGGACAACGTATAGCCAAACCTATTTTATCAAGGACGTACCCATCCATATACTTGCGAAAGTTGAGGAAGTTGAAAATAGGAAACGAAATGAATAAGCAATACGGATAGAAAAATTGCAAAGCCTACAAATATTTGTCATATTTCATTCGTAACAATCATTTTGACTGATTGATATAGTTAATCTTGCTTTCTAGTTAATAAACAAGAAAGGAGAAGTTACAATATAATTAAGTTCTCCCCGCGATTTCGTTTCCAAAGGATTCCCACGAGTTCAAAATGATTTATTTTATATAATGAAAGATTAGCGCGGATTGAAGGCCATTAACCGCTACGAATTTTCTTCTTGGATTTCGCTGATCTTTGTCTGGCGACAGAGATCTGAGCTGTGGATCCAAAGTTACATTCACACTTAATTGGATTGAAATAAATTTCTGGCTCGTTTGCATTAGATTAGACATAATCTAAAATACATTTTAAATCGTTTGTTTTACACTATCCGTTTTTCGATAGAATTCAATAATGTTCAGTGGGCTGAAGGAGTTATTTCAGCCAAGGTAGGGATGCACTAGAGCAGCGATTATTAACAGGGGGGCCAACGAAAATATTAGAATTTTATAAGTTTTTATATCTTTACAAGTAAAAAAAATAAATATTATTACTAGTAATTTTAATTGAATGTAATGGAAGGCAGCCCAGGGGTAGTGAGGAAAGAACAAATTAACACATATCAAATAAGGAGTAATTTATTGGAAACCTTCCTCCTTTCCTCTCAAACCGACGTTTCGGAGGATTTTTCCTCCTTCTTCAGGGTTTCAAAGGGTCAATGATTGAAACCCTGAAGAAGGAGGGAAAATCCTCCGGAACTGTCGGTTTGAAAGGAAAGGAGGAAGGATTCCAATAAATTACGCCTTATTTGATATGTGTTAATTTTTCTTTCCTCACTACCTCTGGGCTGCCTTCCATTACATTCAATTAAAATTTCTACCAGTCCGTCTCTCTCCAGAGAAAATTTCGTTGCAAAAAAATTATTACTAGTTTTTATAAGTGATACATATTATGTAAGTGACAGATGAATTTAATGACATCTCAATATTCTAAACATGGTTAAACTAAATGAAAACGTTGAGCGAATAGGTAAATTTGACCCAAACAGACAGACAGACAAATTACAAGTTGAATAAAACCGTGTAAATATTTTTTATAAGTCTAGGTTTACAATTTTTATACTATAGCAAATATACCTATTTTTCAAGAAATATGTTATTACTGACAATCTGATAAAGCATTTTTTGTTCATTAAAAAACGTTAAAAAATATACATATATAAATGTTATGTTAAGTTCTGCTTTTTGATTTATTTATGAATTATCGTTACATTTGAGAGTTTTTTTTGTACGAGTAATTAAGAGTATGTTACCTGATTGTAGGGGGGGGGGGTACTGGCTGCGAAAATATTTTAGTATTTTAAGGGGGCCGCGAGTAATAAAAGGTTAAGAACCACTGCACTAGAGTACAGTACTCTGGGGATTTTATTGTACCCGGTGCATCCCTAGTTTAGCTAATATAACTCCTTCAACCCACTGAATATCATCACAGCCACGATCTCCAACAACATTCAATAATGTTCAACAATAATGATTTCAATTATTCAAACTTGTTGAATTTATTATTTTGTATTGATCTCAGTTTAGTTTGGGATAGATATAATTTAATTTGAGTATAATACATGTGACTATTTTAATTATATTTGCATTGAATCGCCTTGAAAACTTATATTTTACTTTTTTACTAAAAAAATTATTTCTTACGTGATTAACCTATAACGATAGATTGAGAGTATAATTCTTTTTCATGTGTTTTTATTTTGCAATTTTTTTAACATATTTCAACTCTATATAATAGACTTTGCATGCAATTTTATTATTAGTATTAAAATAGTTAGCTTGTGTTAAGGAGAAGTAGACGCTATTGATAAAACTCTTACTATACTTGATTAATAGAAAATTCTTTATTTCGTGTCTGAGCTTGTTTCAATGTCTCCAATGGATATGGACTTGTCTCGACATGTATCCGGGATTATTATAAAAGCGCCCAAGCTTATATTTCGCACCCTTTTCTTTCTATACCAGGGTGAGACATTCTACCCCAATTGCATTTCAGAGAATTTATTATTTTTTAAATTTTTATCTTTAATTGTTTTTAAAATATTTTCAATGAAATAAGGGAATTATTTTTCAAAATTTCGGTAGATTCTTTTATTTGCTTTTAAGGAAAGAAAAAATTATCGAATACTTTTTTCATTAAATAATTATATACAATGAATTTATTTTTATTAGGTAGATTTTTTAATCAAATAAATAAGAATTAACAGATATTTATTATGGGGTGTTCATTTTAGAAAATCAATTCATACGAAATTTGTTTTTAATAAAATTAATAATTTATTTTTTCTAATAAAATTTCCTCGGTAGGCTTGCAAGCTAAAGCCTGCTGGGCGTGTTTAATTTGATAATAAAATTTCCAAATCAAAATGATTTAATTTTTTATTTTTGTAAAAAAAATTCGAATTCGATTTTTTTTCCAATTTTTCAGATACCTTAAATCAAAAAATTGAAAATCTCTCTCTCTATATATCTGTGTGTGTGATCAAATAAAATACAAATTTTTTGGCAATAGAACGAACTGAATGATTCTGCGTTCTTGACTAGTGATAAGAATGGGGAATCCGAACCGACAAAAAAATTATGACTTTACGATTTTGAATTATCGTAGTTTATGGGAATCTACCCAGATCGACATTAGATATTATTACGGAACCTGAATGAACTTTCTACGACCTTTCGTTTTTCCGCTATCGTGGGTTTATTTTATTATATTATTTTTTTATTTATTAATGATGTTATGTACATAGTTTGAGTAGACCCTTATAGTGTACAATCAAAAAAAGAAAAAAGAAACTATTAAATATAGAGATTAACAATATAAAGAAAATGAAATATAAATTAGATACAAAAATACAAGAAACAGAACAAAAACTGTAAAAAAATACAAAATATAAAATACAAAATAGAAATACAAAGTATAAGTATATTACAAAACATACAATTACACAATATGGTATATAAGTTAGAGGCTATAGCATTAGCATGATAGGGCTTCAGTGAGTCCACGCAGAAAGCGGGCAGCAGAGGATGGTTGTCTTAGGGCAGAGTTTAGAAATCCGAATTAATATAAATGAACGAATGAACATTTCTTAGTTTCGGACATTTCTCAAACCAAAACACAAACACTAAAGAAATCAAAATATTAATTACTATTAAAAAAAATAATAATAAGTAACTCCTACATATATTTATTTTGATTTCAAATTATTTATTTCCAGTAATGAAGCTGGTGAAGGTTTTATTTTTGTATGATTAATTTATTTAAAAGTCAAATCTTATTTATTTATTGGCTAACTAGCCAAAAAACAAAGAAGATAAAAATTTATTTATTATTTATTTTTATCTCTTACTTTTACGATTAGACATACTTTTACTTAGGGTGAACAATATTTTTAATTGAAAAAAGTCGCCGCGACTCGCAAAAGTTTGGAAACTCCTGGTGTTGGGAGTTTAAGAAATATATTCGATAACCAGTTGCCAAGCCCGCTTTCGGCGAGCATCTTGCTGTCCAGGAGGCTTCTTTATTTTTTGATCCTGAACATTCGTGGGTTTTAAAATAATAATTTAAATTTTGACATAAACATTTGTGGGTTTTAAATGAGCGGCTTGCGACGGACAGCATAAGGGTTTTATAATAGAAGATATCGAATCAAGTATTATAATCGATGTTGTTATTTTTTTGAGTAAATTTCACTATAATATTAAATGTTTATTTATTTATTACTATGCTTATTGAAGATACTCATGTATAATAGATTGATTTTTTTCGACATTATATAGCCTTACTTATTAACTTACAACCTTCAGATTATCTCAGCATGAAAAAAATAATCACGAAATATGTATATCCATTCGTTCTTGGTCCATAAGATCCCATGTTAATTTAAAAACAATAAACTTTCAAAATATTTAGTGAGATGTTTTATGAATGATTTGTTGAAATTTCAATTAATTATGTTTGTATTATGGTACCTCATCCTTAAAGATTGATGGGATATAAAGAAGTATAACATAAATAAAAAGTATGAATGGCGATCATAATATATATATTTTCACTCGGACTAATAATAATTTTTTTTTTCAAATACATTTTTAATCGACTTCAAAAAAGGAGGAGGTTCTTAATTCGACTGTTTTTTTTTTGTATCTTTGTTACCTGATGATATCTTCGCCACTTGTGAACCGATTTTGATGATTTTTTTTTCCATAGGGTTCAGTATATTCTCCGATTGGTCCCGTTTTGGTATTGGACCTTTTTTTGTTATGTTTGTTCAGTCATAACTTCTTTGTTTATGGACCGATTTTAATGATTCTTTCTGCGTTTGGATCAGTATAGCTCCAAGATAGTCAAGATACCTAAATATTTATTTATTTTATGTATGTTCAACGAGATCTTTTTGCCACGTGAACCGATTTCGATGATTCTTTTTTTATTGGAAAGGGGGTACCTTAAGGGTGGTCCCATATTAATTTGGCTAAGTTCTGATGATATATTCAATGATGAAATAACGTAAATCTCCAATTCTTATGAGCAAATAATCGAAATTATAATAAATAAAATCTATTATAAAGAAAATCTTAAAACATTTATTTAGAACCCGCAAACGTTTCGATAGAATTTCTATATTTATTAATTGAATTTTATTATCATTTTCTGCTTCATTCGCCCGACGCTTTCTTTTAGGAGATGCATGCAAGGTATTATATTAAGTCACTATTAATAACATTACTAAAAAGAGAAAATAAAAATAATTTATATAAAAAAAAAACCGACTTCAAAAAAATTAAATGCAACAATCAAAATAATAATAACTCGAAAATTAAATAAAATGCACTAAAAGGTATAAAATAATTATCTAATTTAGTTACAACTAAACGACGAAATATTAACATGAAATCACTTTTTGAAGTCGGTGCTAAACAAACTATACCTATAAGCGAACTTATCCGCCAAATGGTACTGAGTAAGATCCGTCGAGTTCGATTCATAATATGTATATTTTTGGCACCGACTTCAAAAGTGATTTGATGTTAAAATTTCGTCGTTTAGTTGTAACTAAATTAGATAATTATTTTATACCTTTTAGTGCATTTTATTTTATTTTTGAGTTATTATTATTTTATTATTTTTTTAATTGAAATAAATAATTTATTTTTACTAATTTTTTTATTCCTAATAAATAGTAGATAAAAATTAATTTTTAGACAAATTAGACATATTTTTTCTAGCATTGGTCATTTAGCCGAAATTTTAAATATTAATGAGAATCGAAATAATATATTTTTCTTATTACCGATGTATTTGATAAATGATAAGATGGTTTGAGGCAAGCCATTAAAGATACACGGCAAATAGAATAAGTTGTGTTCTTGTGTTCAGGGCATGAGTTTGAATCCATCCATCTCCATGGGATGCCAACTCCAGGTACACTTTTATAAATTATTATCAAATTACAAATAATTAATCAGATAAACGTCATTAAAATTTCTCTATTGAAATTAATTACTTTAACAAAACTAAACAAAAAAAAACAACAACAACTAATATTATAATATATACCTATATGTGAAAATGTCTATATTTTTGATTAAGATGATATAATTAATCTTTTTTTTACTTCTTGCCATTTGAGAAATTAATTTAACATCAAAACATTACAGTTGAAGATTAATTTAATCTTTCTAAAGGGTCTTATTATCAATTTTAGTGAATCAATTAATTAATTTTAAAGTTATCTTCTTATTATAACTTAATTCTAATTTTTTTCTTTTAAAGCCCCATGGATTTTCTATCATCTTTATCTTTAATTAAAAATAATTTCACCGCAAAAGAAAATTTACTCATTTTTATATAATTAAAAAAGTACAAGCTTCATTTCATTAGAAAATAATTTCAAATGCAACAAAAATTGAAAGCTTATTAGAACTCGTTGGAGCCCCTTGCCATATATAATATGTGTATTTGAAAAAAGGGCACTCTCATTGATTTCTTTTTATAAAAAAATCAATTTATTATCTTTTGAAAAAGTCTTAGATTATAAATTAACAAAAGGTTAAATTGAAATTATTGGATAAAAAATACTTAGTAGGTTTCACATTAAGATATAAATTCGTATTATTTATATATCTTAATGTGAAACCTACTAAGTATTTTGTATCCAATAATTTAAAAAATGTTTCACCAAGTACCAACACCAAATTCCTTAAAAACTGTTAAATTGAAAAGTTATGTCCATCGATTAAATTATTAAAATGACAAATATGCAGGGAAGTTAACTATTTGAGCCCTGAAGAAGTCAACAAAGTTGACGAAACTTTGGCAATAAAATATAAATTATCTGCATAAAAGATATGGTCCTTATTTCCATATAACAACTTTAATAGTTAAATTGAAAGTTTCTTTTTGGCGAGAGTAGCAGAATTTCTATATATTAAAGGAGACAATAAAAGAGTGAGTCTTGTGCTGGAAAAATAATTTTTTTAATTTTTTATAACGAGACTATAGTTTCGAGGGCTTTGCCTCCTTCATCAGTCTATTACAATTGATTAATAGGAATTGATATGTGAATCAATCATATCGATATCATATCGTTTAAGACAACCATAATGCAGTAGATAGAGATTGGTTGTTTTATTTTAAGAAGCTGAAACTGTTTTGTTTCTTGAAGTAACGTTTCTTATTGTTCGAAACTCAGTAAAAAACTGCGATTGATATTAACACACATAATTTATTATAAAATATGTTCATTTTACTAGCCACGATTAGCCAAAAAAGACAAAACAATGTTTTACTTTGCAATATTATTCTAAGCGCCTAGACATTAGGCAACACCTTAACACTTCATATCATTTTGCCATTCAGACATCCAAAATGTCAACTGTAAAAATGAATTCATTTTGAAAGTGCATTTTTCCTCTATGCGCCCTAAAATATATAATTTCCTTCAAATAGCAAATTTCATAAAAAATTCTCACCAAAGGGTGGACTGGTCAAAATATGTAAACTATGTCAAAGAATTTAGTTAAACTACTCAATTTCAAACATCACATTTTAAAAACAACTTTCCAGTGTTAATGTATATATTTCTTATTTAAAATCTAATTACTAGTTTTATTTATAAATATTCAAAGGCCTAGTCAATAATTCTTGCTTAAATTAATTGACAATAACTAAAGCTCTCTGTATAGGGGCTAAGCTGGTTTATGAAAGGAGGTTAAAATTTATCTAAATTAATTTTTATTCGTTATGTTAATTTTGTAACCTCTTGACAAAATTCCAAATATTTTTAAATGTAAGACAATATAAAAAAACTTGCCCATCCTGAATTCGAATTCTATTTATTTATAAATCAATCTCTCCCTTAAATGACCAGATAAATTTCAAAAAACAGTTTCCACTTCTATGCCGGACGTTTTGCTCCCTTCCAGGTCTCTTCTCTCTCTTTTCTCGTTTTCCAGTCAAAACATGAATAAACATGAAGAGGTTCTGCATTCAAGATTTATTCGTTTTAAGGAGACCGACTTACAAGAGAACATTCATATTAATTAATTTGACAAGAGCGATATTAATGGAAAATAATAAATTACACTACCATTTCGAGATGAATTATGCATTCAATTCTCATCAAATTCAGATATAAATTTCAATATATATTTCTATATTCGCCTTCTTTAATTAATATTTGAATATATTGTCCTTTTCAATTTGCTTGTGGCTAAAATATGGCAGTGGTAATTTGTTATGTGTTGTTCTCTGAGAGCTGAGCTATCTCTCTATGAGAGTCATTGAGATGTAGGAATTTATGAGTAAATATTTCGGTTTGTTTTTTAATAGAAACAAATAAATTACCAAACCACAATCTTTTTGTGGTTTGTTGAACATCTAAATTGAAAAAAAACCACTTTATTCAATTTTTCAGATTAATTTTGTTAAGGGAGAATGGTGTAGGTTCTTGGTGAAACATATTAAATAAACTAAAGAAACTTTTTAAAATTTAAAATATAAAATATTAGGTACGTTTCACATAAATAAAAGATCAGATGCTTGTTTAGCACGACTCTATATATATTTCGGGGTATAAACACATCTTCAGGAGTTCACAAAGGACAGAAATAAAAACTCTTTTAAATCTATACCTGAACCAAGATTATTACATAAAGTAAAGAAAATTTTTGAAAATTTTCTTAGAAACTTTTTAAAATTTAAAATATAAAATACTAGGTAGGTTTCACATAAATAAAAGATCACTCCTTTGTCCTTTGTGAACTCCTGAAGATGGGATTATACCCCGAAATATATAAAGAGTCGTACTAAACAAGTATATGATCTTTTATTTATGTGAAACCTACCTAGTATTTTACATTTAAAATTTTAAAAAGTTTCTAAAAATTTTTCAAAAATTTTCTTTAAACTTTGTTTCAGATTAAGTACCTATATTCGAGCCATAGTCAAAAGAGCTGACAAAAATATTTTTATATAATCAGAACTTTGATTGGTAAATTTCTCTATGATATAGGTGGGGAAAATTAATTATACTAGATAATATATCAAATTTTTTTTTAATATTCTTTATTGTCATTGAAAGACGTTTCGACAACGATGTGCCATCATCAGTCTCACAGACAATCTTTATACATAGCTCACAACTAAAATATATTCATCAAAGTGCTTTCATAGTTGTTTGTCTAATCTGACTATATAAAATTAAATAATATATCAGTGGAATGAAGGAAAGTTGAAAAAAATATTTTTATGGTATTTTAAATCAAGAAAATGGACGAAAATTAATAGAACTCTTCATTTTAACCTATAAAAATGTATAAAGCAATTTTTACTTTATAAATAGATATCAATTAGATTGTCCTCTTTGCTTAATACAAAAAATATATATAAATATTATATATGTATATTAGGGTGGTCCTTATTTTGGGTATTTTGAATTTTTATGCTGCCAGAAGCTCATATGGTTAGAAATAAATAAAAAAATATCCCCCAAATTTCAAGTCCCTATCCCAATTTTTTATCCTTTGGAACCGCAGCGATGTAAATTTCTCATCTACTAAATAGCATGAGTGTTTTTGGCATTGAAAGATAATTTTTTATTCCGGCCAAAGTAGAGGCTCAAAAAAATTGAAATTTTAAGTATAGACTTGATCCTTAGAATAGTAGCTATCCGTCAGAATTTTTACAAATTTTTAGCTATTATAATTTTGGAGTTTATAACTTACTAACGCTAAGATATAGCAGTATTTTATCTAGCTGTAAAATTATATTAGCTAAAAATCTGTAAAAATTCTGAAGTATAGCGACTCATCTAAGGATAAAGTATACAGAGTTTCAAATTTTTTGTACCATTACTTTGGCCGGAATAAAATTTTTATCTTTCAATGCCAAAAACCCCATGTTATTTGTTATTTAGATGGGAAACTTGCATCGCTGTTCGGCAATGGTGAAAATTGAGGAAGTGACTTGAAACTTGGGGATAATTTTTTTATCTATTTCAAACCATATATGAGCCTCTGGCAGCATCAAAATTCGAAAATATCCAAAATAAAGACCACACCCTAATCTAAATATACTAGTATATAAAAAATAAATATGTATCTATATAATTTATTTGTTTGAGATAATAGTTTCGAAAGTATGACTATATCATTATCAGTTTTTTAATTAGAAATATTTTATCTGTTATTTCTCATAGGTTCAAATACCCGATTGGATTTGATAAATTCATTTTGTCCAAATAGTAAGCAGGTCACTGAACAAACGAATGCATAAGGACAACCTCATTGATTTCTCTTTATTAATTAACAACTCAGCTACACTCTGCAAAAACAAAATCTTTTCAATTAATTCTTACTTATGTTTTATTGTATATTTCATCAATTTATCTTCAAAATAGAGAGACAGAAATTTCTGTAGTTCAATAAACTCCTCTCTTTGTTTATAAATTAATCAATAGTTTCTCTTCGCTAGAATAAAGGGAAGTAAATGAAAAGAAGATTTTAATTAAATATTATTTAATGTTGAAATAGAGAATATTTAATTAAAAGAATAGATTATTCTACTAGTATATTGGCAATTATAAAAAGAAAAAATAAGATCGTAAATCATAACTGAAAGTTCGAAATGAGTGGGATAATGTTGTTCGTGCCTTATGGGCTAGAAAGGGAAGCTAAGGAAAAGGAAGTGTAAGGTGGGTCAGCCGGTAAGGCTAATAGGGTCAGTCGCGTGGCCAAAATGCAGGGGAGGCTTGCAATGGCAATGGACAAGCGGCCGTAAAAGGGCAGCGGAAAAAGAGTCCCGCTAGCGACCTGCAAGCCCCTTACTTTCGACTTCAATGCAGACAAGCGATGAGCGAGTTAAATTATGTCGATCATCAATCATACGTCCGAATGGGGTGGAGGGTATGCTCGGCAAACTACTACAAGCTATTATTAATTATACCCTTGTTTTATCGGAGCAACTGGCTTCGACCTAGAAACACTTCAATATCTATCCTATTTACCTTATTTTTCTTAATAAAGGTGTAAGCAATTTGGAGTGAGATCAAAATCTGAACGATATATTCTTTTTATACTAAAATTTACTTCTTTCTGAGTAAACACATTTTTCAATTTCTCCGATGACTTTTACATACTTCATCTAAAAGTTTCTCCATTCACACAATTAGAAAGAGACTTGAAATCGCTATGGCCATTTTGGGTATATTTTGTGAACAGATCAACTCATTCGAGATTTCTTTTACTTTCTGTGTCCGAATGTTAGAACTAATAGGTATTGAACATTTTTCGGCGTTTGACCATACCTTCAAAGGTCCCATCTTTGAAGGTATGTTTAGGTAGACCTTTTTTTTCAAAATTTATGTTATAAAACATACACTAATTTTCATATTTATTTAAAATTATTGATTTTTTTTTATAATGATATTGATACAAGAAGTAGTTGGACCAAAAAGGTACAACCTTTGTAGTCCGCAGGGGACCCTGGCATCGTAAAAATAAGAAGAGATTTCAGGGATTGGGTTGGGGTTGAAGGTTTCTGTGGATGCGGGTCTTGAAAAACTGAATGTTATATTATGTAGCTGGGAAGAGGGACAGGGGAAGAGAGTTCCAGTCTCTAGAAGTCATAGGGCCGGTTGTATGTCGCAAAGTAAATGCTTTTTACCACTAACAAACGGTAGATGGTAAATGGAGCCACTGGGATGGCCAATCAGATGACAGGCACTTCACAGGCCTGTCATCTGATTGGCCATCCCAGTAGCTCCATTTACCATCTACCGTTTGTTAGTGGTAAAAGCATTTACTTTGCGACATACAACCGGCCTTCACAGGCCTGTCATCTGATTGGCCATCCCAGTGGCTCCATTTACCATCTACCGTTTGTTAGTGGTAAAAAGCATTTACTTTGCGACATACAACCGGCCCATAGGCATAACCGAAGTGGTGAATGTGTTTGTTCGGTTACTATCCAATTTGAGCGCGTTGGGGTGTTGAATCTTAGAAAATCGTGTATTTCGCACAAATGAATCTTTTGAAGGGATTATTGATTTTATCTCGTCAGAACAAACGCCATGGTAATATCAATAAAAAAGGGAAAAGGCAGACACAAGTTCTACGATGGGCTAGGGAGTTGAGAATGTCAGTTAATGCTGGATCTTCTATTAGTCTGATAGATCGCCTTTGAATTGCACCCAAGCTAGCAAGAGAATGCTTGGTGGCTCCTCTCCACAGATGCGAGCCATATTTGAGACAGGGACAAATTTGAGACTTGTATAAGGTAAGAAGTTGAGTGGGGGTGAAAAAAGCGTTTGGACCGGAAAAGATAGCCAAAAGCTACATGCTGCAGCTTTTGCTACTGAGATAATAATTCTGATTTTGCTATATGCAATTTCGAGGTATTATTAATAAAAGAATACTTTTCCCTTAAGTTGACACGTGCCTGCGTTTACGCTATTCAATATTTCAATATTTTAGAGTCAAATCATTGTCTCATTATTACGGTTGCTCTTAAGAGGCTCCCAATTCTATGCAATAAAATTTTTCTTTAGTAATTTTTTCCGGTCCTGAGTTAACTCTGCTTTACAAACATTTATTATTTCAAAAACTTTGAATATGAACCATCAAGTGAGCAAGCAGATAGAACATTTGTAAATATTGCTAAAAAAATAATTTATTAAAATATCAAAAATTTCTATAAGCAATTTTCAAAAATGTCTAAATTTTTTCTCATTAAATAATTTGTACTCAAGGATTTTTTCCTAAAAACAGTTTGTAATAATTAGTGCCTGTATAGGAAAAATATCACTAACAAAAGGAGATATTGAAGAATTGAATTTTTGAAATAGACAAGTATTTTTTGAAGATCATACATGAAATGGAATAATTTAAATAGTATTTTTTTAAATATTATTAAAAAACATGTTTTAATTGCAGATTTCACCCCCTTAGTATCAACAGGAAGTTTTCCTGATTCGCAAACAATTTTATCTAAAACAATAATAACAGAAATAATCGAGAATTTTCTTTTTTTTTAATTCATTCAACAGTTGGATTTTCTAAATACTATCAACTGAAATGATCTCTTTCATTAAATTATTATATTGGTGTTTTAGACCGCATCAACAGCAAGGGTTATTAGTGTCTCTCCCCAATCAACAATTTCTTAATTATTTCTTGATTTAGCTGACAAATTTGTTTGAAGCTTTGGTAGTTAGAATGGTGATTTGAAGAAATTTCCGATTAGATGATTATGGACCTAATAAAAGATTAAATAAAATGTTTTAGGAAATACAAGACATTTGGATTTCAATTTCTAGAGTGGTTCATTGATAGACAATCAATTGAGATGGTTTCTTTATCTAAATGGATGGAATGAGAGGTGTCAAACCATTTATGAGGTGTAATTAAGATTGAGAAAATAGAATTTTGCTTTTGTCTTTTGAATCAAAGAGAGACCTAAAATAAGAACTATTGCATTTAAAGGTAGTGAATTTATATATTCCTATTTAGACCTTAATGTTTGAGTGAGTTGTACGAGTAGATTTAACCGCAGTCCTATGATCTTTTAAATAGATCTGTCCTTTTATCTGCTTTTCTTCGTATTCTATTCTTGTTCTGATATTGAGATGATTTATCATTTAAATCAGTGGTTCCTAGCCTTTACCCCTATGACCAAGCAAGCCATTTATCTTTAACCCTTTATAAAAATAAACTGCAACGGATCGTTGGTAGACTTTATCCAAATTCATTTGAAATATTAATATGTTTATTTCTTTATTATTAATCTGATATCACTTGCAATTTGCAGTTCATGTTGACTTTAATTCAAAAATAATGATCGATTCTCATTTAACAGCCGAGGAATAACCATTCTACATTCGATTTTTGACATTTCGGTTATTATTGGTAACCATTGGTGAAGACATGGAGGAATCGACTTAAAATCAAAAATAGCGATCGATTCTCATCTAATACTTGAGGAATAACAATTCTACATTAGATTTTTGACGCTTCGATTATTATTGGTAACCATAGCTGAAGACATGGAGAAATCGACTTAAAATAAAAAATAACGATGGATTCTTATCTAATACTAGAGGAATAACCTTATTGAATTCCATTCTTGATGTTTTGACTAATTAATTAATGGCAACCTCTATTGAAAACGTGGATGAATCGACTTAAAATCAAAAAGACTAAATTAAAAATTAAAGTAAAAATCTATTATTTATTTAAGAACTTATATACAGTCTCTCTTTTCTTTAAATGAATTAATATATTATATTTGATTTTTTTACAATCATTAAAATAAAATTTATTTTATATCATTAAATTTTTTAATATTCTAATGAAATATATATTTTTTTAATTTTCTCTTCATTTTTTAGCAAAAAAAAAGAAAATTCTATAAAGCAGTGCTTCCCAAAGTGGGCGGTGGAACAATTCAGGAGGGTGGTAGTGTTCTCAGTTGAATTTGGTGGTGGGGGGAGGGGTTTGAAGGAAAAATTGAGAAAATTTTAAATTTGCGAAATAAATTAAAATTAATTGAAAGAAAAGAAAATTGAAAAAAAATCAAATTTGTCCGAGTTTTTGCTTGGTGTGTGGTTAAGTAAAAATTCGAAATACTCTAGACCGGCGCGGCGTTTTTACAAATTAAAGAAACATACCCTTTTGAATAATAATAAAAAAAGATGCTCAAAACTTTAATTATACTTTTGAATAATGTCTCAAAAATGATTTTAATTTACTAAAGTGGCTTATGATTAAGCTTATTTAAAATTTCTTGAAATCAAAAGTTTTCTTAACTTCTAAAAAGGTTAAGAATCATAGCTGTAAAACATAGGTAAATGTCAGTGGTGGTTGGTGACTTTTCAACCAGGGGATGCTGTCCAAAAAAGTACCCTTCATTTTTTGAAATTTTATTTTAATCTTCGCTTTTTTTGCAAATTTCATCGAATACGGCATTATATTCGTTATTTTTCAAATTTAGCATTAAATTAAAAAAAAAAATATATATTCTGGAACCTTCGCCCCAAACAGATACTGCTTTATGTGAGCGAGGGTAGGAGTCAAAAATTAAATCTTGTGAGTTAAATTCCGCAGTCCCTGAGATGGAAATCGACCATCTTCCACAATGAATCAGCCGGCCCTATAAGTAAATCTTAAATTTCTCTTAATTCTATTGCTATAAGCAAACTATGAGCAAGAAATATTTGAAATATCGGATAATAATTTGAAAATTTAAAGATTCTCCTGAATTTATGAAATTATTCTAAATGTTTGAAATTTTAGAGATGCGCCTCATCCACAGCAGCAGGCCACTAGTAGATGTATAAGTAGATAGAGAAAACAGCGCTAAATTGTTACTAAATCTTTCTATTTGTTTATTTGAAGAAGGTAAATTTTAGGGGGGGAGGAGGGAAGGCGTTGAGTAATTGTTTTTATTTAAAAAGTGGGCGTTAGGTCAAATAAAAAAAGAAACCTATGTTATAAAGTCTTTTCAATTATTTATTTTTCTGTAACAAACCTAATTTTATCATTGGTTTCAAATTTACCATTTGTTTTCTACGGAAAATTCTCAATATATTCTTTCAGTTTCAATTTATGAAACTTCTTTGATGTATAATTACTATTTATATATAAAAATTATCATAGTATATTAATTAGTCTGATTACCCCTTTCAAGTAGCTATTTTGCCCACATGGGGATAAATACCCTCAGGTTAGAAACCCTTGCTTTAAATACTATTTGATTTCGTATCAAGTGAGTTCAGTTCTGTTCAGTTATTAAAAAAAATCTCTATTCCTAACAAGTCCGACACGGTTCGGTTAAATTGCATTTATCGGATCGGAGTAGTCTTAGGTCATCCGTGGATTAAAGTCGAGCTAACCCAACCGTGGCTAATAAAACTTTCAATTAATAACCTTTACATGTTACATCTAGCTTATAAAAGTAAGAAAACAAAATATTTGTCTTAAAGACAAATAACAAGAAATTTATTTCTAGTAACTATGCAATGTTGAAAAGAGCCGTTTTCATTCGTGCATGTTGAGGAATTTTAAATCACTGTTCTCAAATAATATTAAATTTGAGAAGTTAATTTCATTGAACTGGTATGGGATGATCATTTGTCTATCAAGATTGACTTCCTTTGGTTTTTTAAACATGCCAATAAATGTATTCTCGTCTCAGTTTGTTGATTTTAATTAAAACAATTTATTAAACATACAAGAACCACACATTTTATTTAGAATGGATTTGAAAGCTGCTTTAGCATATGGCTCTACATCAGCTGCTTCATTTCGAAGTTCATTTTCGATAAGTAATCAGGGGATGAAATTACAAATAATGAATCAATTAATATTAATTAATGAAATCACTTATTAAATTAATAACACAAGAACAACATAATTTATACCTGAAACATAAATATCTAAGAGATATGATAATGTATGAAAATATATTAGGCATTTATTTTATACATCTGGTAATTTGTTATTATATGATTTAACTTTAGTGAGAGAGCATTTTTTCCCTTTCTATCTCATTAGGTTTCTGTGTAGCTGCGACACCCGCCTTCGGAGGGCCTCTTGCAAGCAAGGGGGCTATGCCCCCTGGACCCCACCCTGACACCTCACCTCCCTACCCTGGATTCCCTGGAACCCACCTCCCTCTCCTGAACCCCCACCTCCTCCACCTGAATCCTCTCTCCTATATCTCCAACCACTCTCCACCCACGAACCCTCTTCCCGATTCCGGAATTATGGTACCTAATCTTGGAGTCAATTTTAATTGTTTTTTGAAAATAAATTTAATTTTTTTATTTTTATGGAGTAATAAAAAACTAAAGATTTGAGCATCTTTTATAGAGTTTGCGGAATTTAACAGAATTAAATGTTTTTATTTTTATATAAAGTGAAACCCCTCAAATCCGAATTAATTGGGGCTGTGGCCTGTTCGGATTAGCAGAAAGCTGGTGATTTGGATATCTTATTGAAGAAAATGGTTCTCTTTCTATCCATGAGAAGCTGAAGAAAGTTACAATAAAAGACATTATTTACTTACTGGGTTGCAGAATCGTGGCAAAATACAAGTCTGAACTTAGTGCGGAGATCTTGGAAGAAGCTTTGGTCTAGCCTCGAGATCGAGAAAACACCTACACAAACTTAAATTTGTCAAAAAAAACTCGTTCGAATTTCCGGGGCTCGGATTTGAGAAGTTTCACTGTAATTTCATTTAAATTGGTAACCAATACGACTAGTTTTGTTGGGGGACGGACATACAAGCATAGGTATGTACAAACATAGATACATACAGAGACAGGCGCAAATGCCCTTTAGTATTATGTGATATACTTAGATTATATTTCCCAAAGAAAATGCTAGTACAGTCATAGGCTGGCCAATAAAGAAATTTAACTCAATTTGTATACTAATGAGAATGAAAGAACAATGATTACATAAACATTAAAAAAAATTATCATTCTATCCTCTTGGTATTAAAACTAGTGCTCTTTCCCAATGACGAAATAGAGTTCTGACTGAAAGAAACTATTCTTTACCCTCCATTCATCTTGCGTGAGCATTTCTTTCGCGGAAGATTTCTGGTTTATTGGGCAGAAAGGCTCGCTTCGACCAGGTTCGATATGATAGGGGGAATGAATAATTTGAAGTGTTTCATTGAGATCGTGAGGGACTTGAAACAAGTTAATGGCCAATCCCGTTGCCTGCAATCGCTGCCTATGTATAGGCAACAGAGACGACGACTTCCCTCTAAGGAAATACGATCGCTACTGGAGTCCATTCATCCAGGCTATCAATCGGACAAATGAACGAACCAAATGAGAGGGTCTTATATTTACTATCAATTTTTCTTTTGATTTTTTATAGAACTCTCAATAGATTTATCAATATATTTAACCTCCGGATTTTCAGACTGATTTATATTTATTTACATGGATATCAAAATATAATTTCAATCAGTGGGTGGTCATTTAGAAACACTGAGTGCTGTTGGCTTATTACAGCTTTCCTTATATATTTTATTCAGGGATAATGATGTAGGTTTGAGGTGAAACAAATTTAATAAAATTAAAAATTAAAATTTAATAAATATAAATTACAAGATATAAAATATCAATTAATAAGTTGTTGTAGGAAATAAGGACAATAGCTTATGCAAATAATTTTTATTTTTTGCCAAAGTTTGACTTCCTCAGGGCTCAACAAAGTTGACGAAACGTTGGCGAAAAATAAAAATTATTTGCATAAGCTATTGTCCTTATTTCCTTACAACAACTTATTAATTTAATCGATGGACATAAATAATCAAAATAATACAAAATATCTTTAGATCTCTTGTAGTATAATAATTATTAAGTGAGGGGTAGTGCATGAGGGCTCTCCCCAGATGAGGAGGCTAATATCCAATGTTAATCAATTTATCTATCCCCTTAAAAATAATAAGCCAGTATATTTATTTATCAAAAGAAATCAATGAGGCTGTTCTCTGCTTGATGCAAATAAATATATACATGTATAGTTCATATTAAATATAAAAATGTATATTATTTAATTTCATTTGTTTGACACTATATTTTGGAAGTTTGACCGTCATCACGAGCCTTTTAATTAGAAATATTTTATCTGTTATTTCTCAGGGGTTCAATTACCTGATTGGATATAGAAAAATTTGTTTTATTATTATAGCAGGTTAGACGGATAACACATGATTATGATTAGTATCAACTATTCTATTATATCAGCAATAATAAAGATATTGCTCACAATAAGATTAAAGTCTAATAAATTCATGAGTTTTTAACGGGTTATAATGGTGTTTCACAAGTAAAAATAAAAATTAAAAAATTCTTTTAATTATATTTTTGGAGTTTTATTATAAAAACTCTATACATATTTCGGGTTTTTACAAAAGACTGAAAGAGTTTTTTGTAAACTCAAACTCCTGATGATGGGCTAAAAACCCGAAATATGTACGTATAGAGCAGTGATTCTCAACCTTGTTTTGTTGCGGCTCACTTTTAACAATTACAAAATTTGGCGGCAAACTAACAATAAGATTTTAAAATAAAAATAAATTTGTCAAAAAAATTATTATTAAAAAAAGACGAATCATATAGATATTACCTTTGAATACGTTTTATTTAAGTTTGAGAACACAATACTGCATAGCAAATATGTATTTAAATTTATAAATTCAACCACACAGCAAGCAAGTAAATAGCAAACTGAAATACACTCGCTTTGTTTTTTTAAAAAATGGCTAAGCCGATATAAATAAAATGTATATATTTTTAAAGTTTAGGTATTTATTTACCTTTACATTAAATTATGTGAATTGAATGGCTGAACTGGCAAAAATAATAATTCATTAGATAAAAGTACATACAAAATAATTTTTATTGTTTGCTTTTCTAAAATTTGGCGGTACACTTCAAGAATTTCGCGGCACAAAAAAGTGCCGCAGCACAGTGGTTGAGAATCACTGCTATAGAGTATTTAAAATAAAACTCCAAAAATATAATTTAAATTTTTACTTGTGAAACACCACTATAACCCGTTAAAAACTCTTATGTTTAATATGTTTCACTATAAACCAACACCGCTTTCTCTAAATGTTATGTCTAATAAATTATATAAGTTATTTATTGTATAAAAGTGTAAATTGTAACTGGGATAACTCCCGTATATTGAATAAAATAAAATCTGAAATAAAATAAAAATAATTTTGAAATGAAATAAATTTAACTGTATATGATATTTCCTAACATTTCTTAATGGACATCAAAATATGCATCATGGCATTAAATGAGAAAAATAAAATCGGGAATCTGACTGCTTCTTTTTATCAAATTCTTCATAATGTTTTAGCATAATATTGTGGTACTGTCCCAGCAATGATTTTTTTTTTTTTTTTTTTTTTAATGCAATCGAATGCAAGAAGGGGTACGCCACTAAAGATGCAGCTCCTATGGATCTCAAAAGACCCTTGCATTACCGAAGAGAAGGGAAAGTTGATTAAGTGAGAGGGTGTAGACGTAGGTGTCTATGCACCCCGGTTTTGAAGGTTTGAAGATTATAGGTGCTGGGAAAGATGGAGGCTGGGAGAGAGTTCCAGTTCCTTGAAGTCATGGGGATATATGTATTGGCGAATGAAGTGGTCCGGCACTTTTCCAGTTTGACCGCGAAAGAGTGTTGGGAGTCGGCAAAACGCGTGCTACGTGCAAAGCATGCTTTGGGGGGAATTATTGATTTTATCTCATCAGAGCACCTGCCGTGATAGTATCTATAGAAAAGGGAAAGGGCAGAGACATTTCTTCGATGAGTCAGCGAGTCGAGGGAGTCGGTGAGGGTAGAATCGTTAATTAGCCTGACGGCTCGTTTCTGAATTGCATCCAGGGTAGCAAGAGACTATTTTGAGGCTCCTCTCCACAGATGAGAGCCGTATTCGAGACAGGGGCGGATTTGGGCCTTGTAGATGGTGAGAAGTTGTGGGGGTTTGTAAAATCGCTTGGACCTGAATAAGAAGCCAAGATTTCGCCACAGAGGAGATGTGTTCATTCCAAGATAGGTCAGATGTGACTGAGACGCCCAACATGGATAGGCTGTCACACATTTTTAGGGTATTCGAATCGAAGTGAATATCAGGGAAATCTTTATTTTCGCGCCTAGAAATTAGACAACATTGAGTCTTGTTTGAATTAAAGTTAACTAAATTTTGAGAGCCCCATTTATTCAGTAATGATTCAGTAAGTGATCTCTTGAATGTTGTTCTGAGTAGTTCGATAGTCTGTACATTGTTGGGCTTAAATATCTACTCTTATTAAACGAGCAAAAATTGTATATTTATTTATTTGTATATACATTTGTTTGTTTATATATTTGTATCTTGGTTATATTTTGAAAACGACTCTACCGATTTTGATGAAATTCACGGGTTAGAGGGTTTTTGGGGTGACAATTCGATCTGTGACGGTCTCATCTTCGACAAAATTGTTTTTGATGGGTTTTTTCGTAATCAAATTAATTATTCTCAGGTAGACAAATCCCATTCTTAGGGTTTTAAAAAAGATTTCCCTTCTCCTTTTATATATCCATGCAGACAATGTTTTTTTTTTTTTTTTTTTTTTAAAATAAATTTTTATATCAATGAGAATTGTTTTGACCGCACAGATATTTTATTCGGATTTTATTCGGATTATGCTATTGAAGTCTGTGGAGTCTTAAGTCTGGTCCAAGAGAGAAAAAAGATGTGATCCACTTAGCTACAATCCAACATCATTTTGCGTATAGCTCGCTAGACATTCGGGCGGATCACCTGGGTTGTTTGTTCCATTGTTCTAAAAGGCCTTGAAGAAGTATTGTGATTGTGGATTTTAACATATTTTGTTCTCCCTAAACGTTAGAAATATTAATAAACGTTTTATAATTGTTTTTATAAAGAACTTTATTTATTTAATAGAATAAAAAATAATCAAGAATTTATTTAAAAATATATTTCGCATAAGCAGGTCTCAATTTTTCGAAAAAACAACACATTTTGATAGGTTTTATTTATTAATTGGATGAATAAAAATGAATCATATGGTTGAATCAAAACAGGTGCAGAAGGTGGGGCGCAGTGGTGGGGAATCCGGGGGTAGGGAGAGGTTTCGGGGGTGAGGTCGAGCGGGGTGGAGATGGGGGGGGGGCTACATTGGGCGACTATTATATATTTTGTATTTTTTTAATTTGAAAGCGGCTCTCAAATAAAAATCGACCTTTTTATCAGAATTTTAAATTAAAAATAATATTAAAATAAAGCTTTTAACTGAAGGAAGAAGTTACCGAGCATCGCTCGGTGCCTCCAGGTACTATTTCATTTAAAGGTGCAATTTCGCTGCCGACCGCAACGGTGGGCAGACGCAGCAAAATTTCACCTACTAATTACACCAACATAACTTTTATTAAAATATTTTTATAAATACCTTCTTTACTTGTATAAAATTGCAATTTTTATTTTTTATTTTTAATACATTCTTGGGCTCTTCAAAAAAGTTCTTGGTATGCGCCTGGTAAATATACCTACATTATCTTTATAAAATTAAAAACAGAAAAAATTAATGGGCCTCTCCCGAAACACATTTTTGGGAACGTGCTCGGTGCATTGTTATATTATAAACAGTTAATTTGAAACACAAAGCTCGAGAAACAGTAGAGGTATTGCGAGACAAATGTCCTGGACGCTCATACAAATACATTTAAAAATTAATCACTTTTGTAGAAATCTGAAATTTTTTTGTATTATTACAATAAAATAGGGTGGGGCATAAAGATGTACCAAATTTTGAAGAGGTATAAAAAAATGAAAAAAATTTTAACTAGAAAAAACTGGATATATTTTTGAAAAGATCATAAAATATATATATATTTTTTTAATGTGTTTTAAACATTATCAGACAAAAAAAGGGGGGGGGGGGGGGTCAAACATGAAAATTCCAGCCTTTCGACCAAACTAAACCAAATTTTGTATACATATCCTTTGAGTCCCAATAAGGCTAGAAATGTAAAAACTAACCACCCAAAAGGGGGAGGGTCAAAAATGAAAATTCTAGCCCTTTTGACCAAACTCAACCAAATTTTGAAAACTAATTCTGTGGACCCTAAGGAGGTTAGAAATGCAAAAACTAACCAAATTTTGTATACATAGTTTGGTTGAAAGAACTAAAATTTTCATTTTTGACTCTCCCCCTCCCCATTTTGTGTGGTTAGTTTTTGCATTTCTAGCCTTCTGGGGGTCCACAGAATATGTATACAAAATTTGATCGAGTGAGGGCTAGAATTTTCATTTTTGACCCTCCCCCCTTTTTTCGTCTGATATAATGTTTAAGACATTAAAAAAAAATATTTTATGTTCTTTTCAAAAATATATTCAGTTTTTTTCTAGTTAAATTTTTTCATTTTTTATACCTCTTCAAAATGTGGTAGATCTTTATGCCCCACCCTGTATTTCTCCATAAAATGAAAATACTCAAAAGCTACTTGACTAGATTTTCAAACTAAATATTTTTGGTTATATTTTGAATGAAATAAAGTCAAAGTCCTTTCTCTTAATGAAATAAACGTAAAGATAGATAAAAAAAGGTGTGAAGAATTAAACACTTTAAAAATATCCCGGCAAGCCAAAGACTGATCACTTGTTCAAATGGAATAAGATAGATACAGTATTTTCTCAATGTCCATCATCAAGAGATGATGATTTGAAAATTTTTCCGAGCATGATCAGATTTTTTTGCTGATAAGAAATGTTTTACAATTTTTTTTTCTTAGACAAGTTCCTGATTAATAATTAAAAAATTTGACAGGTGATCAATTTAAAATAGATATACAGGTTTGAATCTGAATATTATATTTTTTCCTCTTAGATTTAAAGGAATAATTAAAACCAAATAAAAAATTATATTAAGTTGTCTTTGGATATGATATAACAGGGTCTGTTGTCTCTAAAGATATAATATTCAGAAAGAGTGGAAATAAAAATAAAACAGCTATTCGCTAAATTTACTAGATCTAATAAAGCATTTTTCGACTTTTATAAATATTTAATTACCTAATTATTTTTTTATGAATCAAGTCTATATATAATAAAATAATTTTATAAAAATAATTGATTTAAATGATTCTCATTAAGTGTTTAATGTTTTATGATGACTCAATTTGAATAAAAACATTAATTGGAAGAAGGTCAAAGCACGTGTTTTCCATATATGATATCGCTTCTGGAATGTCGAGATGAAATCACGAAAAAATGGCTTCTCGCTCAATTCATAGAACAAAAATCACTTAATCGATTTCTATTACTACTGTTAATTAAAAATAAACAATAACTCGATAAATATATTTAAACCAAAGTTAAATTATGAATTAACTAAATAAATTCTATGTAAAGAAAGATCGAATTGTACCCTGGACATTTATACTAGTATTGATCACGTTTGCCGAACACACACTTCTTATTCCATGTGTTAAACGCACTCCTTAGAATGCACTTTTACTCAACAGTTATCTAAAAAAATAAGCGTGAAAATTCTATGTTCCCCATTGGTGCTTAAAAATACACAGTGTGAATTGCACACTACTGTTTTAGAAGTGAAATGAAGGAAAAAGTGAAAAATTCTCAATACTCGATAAATCATTTTATTTATACTTAGATTATGAGATGTCCTTTTTATTATTTTTTTTGACTTTCTCGCGTTTAACCATTAGCCATTTTACGATATTATATGTTAATTAATTTTTTAATCAAGTAGGGATCAGATTTGCAACGAGTCAGGCTTGAGCCCTAGCTTGAAGGTATGTACGTTACCCACTCGACCAACCTGACCACCATGAGAGGGCCTTAAAATCAACAATGCAAAATTGATATTTTCAACATTTTTGAACCGGAGGGTCTAATTCTAGAGAGAGTTAAATCTAATAAGTTCTCAACATTACTAGTAAAAAAACATTTTGGCACATGACCGAACTTTCTACATCTTTTGAGTATTCGTGATTATCTCAATCCAGACAGACTCACAGATGGAGAGAAAAAAATCACGTTTGTTTGTTTTGATTTTTCTCCACGTTTCAGCAAAAGGCGCACCGAATAATAATTGTAAAAGTAAAATGAAAAGGCCAAGTATTTATTGTCAATGTGTTTTTGATATGGTTAAATGATTGAAATTCCAAGTAAAAGGTAATTTACTTTTATATTATTTACTCCTTTAGCAATCTCTTCTTATATATTTTCTATTTGAGAAATACTACATAGACAGATAGAAATTGAAATTGAATCTGAATGCTTCCTCATTTACCCTAGGTAGGGGAATTTATTATCCTATGCAATAAATCAACTCTTCGCCTTAGAGATAGTCAACAAACATACACATGCATAAGATAGCCAGACTACGCTTTTTAACCCTAGGATGCATGCAAGTTCCACGGTATACATATTTATATGACATCGGTGAAATATACCCATTATGAGAAAACAATAAATATTATTTATAAACCATATTTATTTGACCATTTTAACATTTTGTTATTAACATAACATAAACTAATTATTTTACAGCGTTAAGACAATTATTACATTTATATACAGTGTTCCTTACATATCGGTTTATTACAAAAAATACATTGTCACATTTTCTATCTTTTTTGTTGGACACATATAACAGCGTGCTTTTATATTTAGTTTTATATTAACAGATTGATCTTGAATATTTTCTCTGTTTATAAATTTTTTAATATTCTCCAAAAGCTTGTTGTTGCTTATTTTTTCCTCGAAACGCAAGCAGCTGTTCATCAATAGTAACATTTTCTTTCGGCGCCATAACAGTTTTGCACTGAGTTATAAATAAATTCCAAATATAAGAGATAGGGTGCTAATTTTATTTATCTGTTTTCAATCTCTCAGATCGCGTCTTTTTATCATTGAACCTCTAAAATCTTCTTATATCTTCAAATCTGTTCGTAGACATACATACAATATATATAGGATTTGATAATGTGTCTAAGAATAGTTCCCGTATAGGTACATCCCAACTTTTATCAACAAGTAAAATACCAAAGAATGCATTTATCTCGTCTTTCTCAATAGGTTGCTATATTTTATTTTTCTCGGAGCATATACACGCCTAGCTTCTCGATTAATACAAATGACGATTTCTTCTACAATATTTGGAGTTATAAATTTTTTCCAAGCATCCACATGAGTAAATATTTGTCCTTTTTTAGTAGGTCCGGGTGTAAAACGTATTATATCATATGATCTAAATTTACTTGCGCTCCTTTTAGGATGTCTTGACCATTTCTTTCCACTTGGGGAAGTCAAAAAACCATCGATTGTCTTCATATCCATATTATTCATACTCTCACTGCTACTACTATCACTATCAATTGCATTTCCTGGCAATGAATTATAATTTGGGTCTATATCTTCATCGAGAGCTGCATCTTCAACATCTCTATAATCAGAATCTTCACTTGATTCTGATCCAACATACGAAGTTTCGTCGAGCCATTGCAGCACAGTTTCTTCAAAATCAGGATCGGTATATTTGACAGATTTACTTTTCCTACCACTTGTCGATGCCATTTCTACAAAAGAAGCTGCATGTAAAGCTAAAATAAATATAATAATAGAATAGAAACCTACCGAATTACAAATATTTTCTACGATTGAAAACACAACCACAAAACACAAAACAGCTTCGGCAGATTAAAACTAACTAACGTAGTAAAGGACACAAATTCATGAATGAAAGTGGAAAATCCTTAATAATTAGTATGGAAAATCACTAATAATTAGTATACTAACCAAAATTAAATGAATGCACCAAATTTTAAACTAGAGGAGGTGAATTTGAATGTCACAAATTAGTTCGGGTACAAAATACCCATGTCATGTAAATAATGCTAAAAATAATAATATGTAAATATTTAAATAACAATAAATTTACGGTACACGTTAACACTTCTATTTCATTCATAACTAACCAATAGAGGAATACATGACATTTGATTACATTTCTTACACATCTTATCAGTAAAAAACAGAATTTTATTACAACGTGGGTATAAAATACCCATGTTATGCATCCTAGGGTTAAGTGACTATTTCAGTAAGAATGAACTCGGTTACGAATCTCTTAATAATATATTAAATAAATAATATAATAAAAATGAAAAATATATTTTTGACACTAAAACTAAAGAATAGGAAACCACGACTTGTTATTAGTACGCTTAACCATTGAACTAGTTGTCAATTATTTCGTATAAATAATATGAAAAATTCCTTAATTTCCAGACAGCGTGATAACAAGTCCAAAATTAGAAGTCGATACATAGCATAATCCTAAAAGAAAATATCATAAAACAAATTATTTTCAATAACTTTTAAGGAGATAGGTGTTGGTTCTGGGTGAAATATTTTTATATAATAATAAAAAAACTCACTTGTGCCATCTTTCGAAAATATTAATTCTTACTAGGTTTCTCCTCCCCCTCATCATACCTATTTCCAAAAGATAATTATTTGTAAAAATTTTTCCAATTTATATTCAGTTTTCTCTGACCCCTAAAGATGGGCTGACAACCCGAAATATATCGAATTCAAAACTCATTTTTGTTTTATTTCTTTTTTTGTGAAACCTAACTCGCAATTTTAATAATTTTTTATTATTAAACATTCTATCCAGTGCGGTAACCAAAAGTTTTTTGGAATGAGTTTGTAGTAAAATGTAAGGTAGGTTCAAAAAGTCCATTTCGTGGTTTGATAAACAAAATGTTATTTTTTTCATTTTATTTATTTATTTATTTAATTTTAATCAAGACATTTTTAATAAAAGACCATTTTTTTCTCGAAATTTCCCTCGATTGGGGTTGAATTACCCCATCTTCAACTTTTCCTACTTTGTTATCACTAAATGAAGTAAAAAATCAAATCTAATATAAAAGAGACAGTCAGCTCTTGACTTAGGTTCGAGTTTACTCGAAGCCGAATCTCGCCTTGCTCAGAACAATTTCCAAATTTTCATCTTTCTCAAAAATGCAAACCGCCTCACTAAGTCCACGGGAAGGCAACGGGAAACCATCCCTACGAAAAATTTTCCCAGTAAAATTACAATGATAGGAAACTCTCTCTTGAGTAATTGCCGACGCTTAAAATAGAGTATGGCGCTTGAAGAATAAAAAAAAAATATATATGAATATGAATAAAAATTTAAGCCATCAGGAAGGAAAATTAGAGCGAGTAGCGGAAATTTTTTTATCTCGATAATCTTTGTAATGCTAATAGTCTAAAGCAGAATTTCCAAAAAAAAAATGTTGCTTATATTCGCATATGCAAAACGTCTTGTCAGATAATAAATAAATTCATTAGCGAAATAAATTGTCCCGTTGACGTGAAAGCTTATTAATTTGCCAAGTTAATTAATTTCTGTAACCCTAGAAGCCGTTCATTTTAGAGAAATTTTTCTAATTACTTTTTCTAAGTAAGGTCTTTCCTCTTGATTACAAGCACACGATACCAGGCAGTTCTATTAGTTTTTCGGTTGATGTATGACATCAACACTTTCTATTCAGGAACAAAATGAATTTATTTAACATTATAATAATAATTTCTCTTTTTTTTGAAATGAAAACCATCGCGAGAAAAAGAAGGATGGAAACAATGCAAGATGGTTATCACCTAGGTGTATATCTTCTTGGGTTCCGGCAACGTGTTATTACACCCGTGGTGCGTGAACACAAACAAATCATTGCCGTGGTCCATCGGCCCTTATCTCTCGCCTTCCGCCCGCCCTTCTGTATCTGATGTTATCTTCTCAGCTAACACTCGTTGGAATAAATGAAATTTTCACCTTTCCTCGAAAACAATTGCACTAAAAAGCACGAACTAGGGTCTACTTTGCTTTCTGGCCACCCGCCCTTCTCGATCGTAAACTTTAATTTCTAATTCTTGTATGATCAGTCAACCATTTAAACAATCCCACCCATTTTCTTCTGAACTCCATTTCTGAATTTACCACAAGTTGCTATCTTTATACAGTGGAATCCCGATATATCGTATATCCCGATAAATCGTAAGAAAGTGCTGGTCCCTTGGAGAAATCTCGTTAATTCATATAAATCAATGCATTTTAGTCCCCTAGGTATAATGTATTTTTTTCCTCTCCAAGATCGACAAAACGTCTCATAATTAGTATTTTTCCGTTGAATTAGAGTCATGTTTTGGGAAAATCTCGTCAATTCGTATAAAACCAATCCCCTCGGTATAACGTTATGTAATGTTTATAAAAATATGTACATGTTTATCGTTTATGTAGTTTTAATTTACTGTACAATCAATAATAATGTGAAATTCATACTACTGTATTTACTTAAATACAGTATTTTTGATGTATACATATGTATATATGTACATGTATAAAAAATAAAAATAAATTAAAACTTTCGATATATCGTATTTTTAATTTTTACACTCGATATATCATAATCTCGATATAGCGAACATGTCGTACTTATCCTTTGTCCCCTTGAGGATACGATATATTGGGATTCTACTGTATCATCTTCTAAGGGAAAAGTATGTCCTAAAGTTGATTTTTTACTAAACCACATAAAACTAGCTAAATATGGAATATGTAGAACTAAAAAATATTGGCTGGCAATGTCGGAGACACATTCAAATGTAGAGTACGTCTGAAATTTCAAGGGTGTGTCTAGATTCCGACGTAATTCTATTCCTAAGAAAGTGAATACAACCCTTCTTGCATGCACCTTCAACTCCGAACCAATCCCTGAAATTTCCTCTCTTCTTTTCACAATGCAGGGGTTCAGTCCGGACTAGAGGCTGCACTTTTTTGATGCAACATCTTCTTGCATTGGTAAATTTATAAAAAAAAATTGTTATAATAATTATCCTTGACAGCTCGGATTTAATAGATGGCATTTTCATTAAAAATATTATTATTATTATTATATATTGCATTTATATAAAAGTACATACCCATTTTGGGCTTTGGTACAAATTATACATACAGTTTTATTAACACAATCTAATTCCTCTTTTCCTTTGCGTCATTAAAAATATCATAGACCTATAATAATTAAAACTTAATATTACTCAAATACAACTTTTAATGGCTTGGTGCGTACTGGATATGTTTAGGTATTTATAATGTAGGATGAATAAAAATCATTTACTTGTTTTCAGTAATTTTTATTTAATTAATTGTTCCAAATATTTCGAGGATCTACGACACCTCTTCCTCAGTGGATAGTGTAAAGTGAAGTAATGGCGAATTTAGTGGGTGCAAAAGTCATTAAATGATTGATATTTACAGGTGTTAATATTGAAATGTATACCTACCCACCAGCTCACCAATATGCCAACACCATCAGCTTACACAAATGAAACGAAAGTAAACTTACTGATGAGGTTAGCATATTGGCGAGCTGGTGAGTTGGTACATTTCAATATATCAATCATTTAATGCCTTTTGCATCCACTAAACTCGCCATTACAGCAATACCTCACACCCCATGAAATATTTTATTATTGGATCCCACAAAAAATTTAACTCTTCCCTAAATAATTATTTAATTAAAATTTGAATACGATTGTTTATTTGCTTTAAAACGACTAAAGAGCACTTATAAATTTCAAGTTTGTATTTTATTTAGCCTAGGAGCTACAATGCAGTGGCAGACTGCATTGTAGCTCTTAGGCCGTTGGAGACTTTTTATCCAGGGGATGCTGTCTAAAAAAGTATCCTTTATTTTTTGAAATTTTATTTTAATCTTCGTTTTTTTTTTGCAAATTTCAGCGAAATTTCCGTTATTTTTTAAATTTTACATTAGATTTTTTAAAAAAAATTATATTTTTGAACCTTCGCCACCAAAAGGATACTGCTTTATGTGAGTGAGGGTAGGAGTCAGAAATTAAATATTGTGACTTATACTCCGCAGTCCCTGAGATGGAAATTGACCATCTTCCACAACGAATCAGCTTGTCCTATAAGAAAATCTTAAATTTCTCTTAATTCTATTGCTATAAGCAAGCTATGACTTGGCTATAGCACTCTTAGTTATTTCCGATCTTATATATTGAGAGTTCTTAAAAATGGATTAGTCCAAAAATTCCCGAATCATCTTTATTTATTCCTTTTTTGTATTATTTCTATTTTAATAGTTCCTCAGCGAGAACAATTTTTATTCCACTTTAACTCGTCTGGGCTTGTCTTTGACCTGCTTGAACTGGAAGATATACCAGGCAGGGACTTCAAACCTTCTATCGACACCCTTTTCCGAAAAATCATTCATTTTAATTGCCCCTTGAAATTATGCAACACTTTTATTTCATTTCGAGAACCATTATAGGTACTTTTCAAAACAAAAAAATGTTTTTTATAGAAATATTTTAAATAACGGATAATAATTATTTGAAAATTTAAAGATCCTCCTGAAATTTTAAAGCGATATTTATGAAAATTCTCTAAATATTTGAAATTTTAGGTATGCACCGCATCCACAGCATCCATGGACCGCACGCCACTGTTACAATGCTCTGACAGAGACATAAAGACATTGTAATGACACTAAATAATAGGTTCCAGTTTTAGTTCTTAAACGATACCCTAAAAACTGTCATTAATGAGAAATTATTCGCTATTCTTCTCCAGAGGAGCTTCTCAACAATTTTTCTCCAATTTTAATTTTTAGAATTATGCTAAATTTTTGTCTCTAGTACTTAATAATAATTTGAAGCAGAAAAAGTTGTTTTGCATGCTAATTTACTATTTACCGGTGAGCCAGTCATCACCTGATATAATTATACATAATATAAACAAATATAAAATACTAGACGCCATTATCAAGAAGAAAGTAGATTGTCAATAATATATAAATTTACATATTATCAATCAATTCTTTATGAAAATATTAATATATTAAATTAAACTTGGAAAAAGATATGAGATTAAAATTGTTACAAATATATTATTGAATATATACTCGTATTATATTAAATATTTAGATTTCCTTTCTATCAATCTGTCAAGCTTTAGATACATTTATACCTGTGATGATTAGAATCTTATAAAAAAATTATACCTAAGTTTATTCCAAAACATGAATGATATTGATATTATCGAAAAAATACACTTTTATATAACGATTATCCGACTAAAGTACATTAATCCTAAGCTATTTTTTTTCTTAAAAATTTGATAGCTTGGACTAGTTTCAAAGAAGAATTACCATTAAATTTTTGAAATGATAGATTTGATTAATCCTAACATTATAGGAGACATTTTCATATTAAAAAAAAGATAAATGTATTTAAATCAAACTCTGAGAAGCTTTTCTGCATATACAAAGATTTAAGTAGATTTGGTTCCAATAGTTAGACAGAATTCTTCATTAACTATTTGACAGACAGTTTTTTGGAACTGGCATAGTTGATGACACTTCAAGTCAGACAGACATTTATCTTCTTTATTGTTACAGACTTACTTAAAACTTTTCGTCTTAACAAAACCCGTAAACATCCACCAAATATATTATAGGATGAGGATTTAAAATTAAATTTATATTTATTGGTTAAAAATTGAGTTCAAAAAGTGATAACAAGCTTTGGATAATCATGATAATCTTCTTAAAATAAATATTTTTGGGCGTTATCTTCTCAGACAAATCAAAAGAATACCTTTTTATTACTCGGTACCCTACACTTGATGGGCGATCCGAATAATGAATTGTCTCAAACATTTTTTTTTCATATTCAGGTTTCTAAAATGTGAAAATAAATTATTTTCAAACATTATTTTCTCTGTGTAGGGATTCCACAGCCCACGATAATTCGAATAAGAGAACAAGTAAAATGCTCTTCTGGTGCTATAAGGTTATCCATTTGAAAGAAATCATTATAGTATTTTGGGCTCACAAGCTTCAAAACTTTCAAAAGAAAAAGGTTGGAACTCGGTAAAAAATAGAATAGTTCTCTTGAGCAGTAGTACTAATAAGCTGAAATCTGGAACAAAAGTTTATATTTTACCAAGTTTCAGCTTTCTAGCACAGAATGCAATACAATGGGTGATTTGATAAATGATAAATTTCCTTGGATAGAAAATTAGATCCCTCACATTTGAATTTTAATAAATTTAATTTTTTTTATTCCAAACTAAGTTGTCATCCATAGTTATCTTTTAATGAAATAATTAATCGAAAATTGAAAAGTTTTTGTTTTGCCGAGAGAAGCAGAGTTGTTGATTCACAAAGAGAAACAAAGAGGTTGTCCTCTGCTTGATGCAAATAAACATACACACATATATATCGAGATGATATATCTGTATATATATATATATATATATATATATATATATATATATATATATATTTATTTGTTTGAGACTATAGTTTCGAAGACTTGGTCTTCGTCATCAGTCTTGTTTTAATTATAAATGTTTTTCACGGAGTCAATATCGTATGGATATTGAAAATTTGGTGTTCCTTCTTCACTGGTGGTCAGCTTAGAACTTAGAGTTGATATTGACTCCATGAAAAACATTTATAATTAGAAAAAGACTGATGATGAAGAGCAAGTCTTTGAAACTATAGTCTCAAACAAATAAATAATATATATATACAGATATATCATCTCGATATATATGTCTGTATGTTTATTTGCATCAAGCAGAGGACAACCTCTTTGTTTCTCTTTGTGAAATAATTAATCCAATAAATGCTTAGGCTGAGACAAAACGACAAGAAAAATAAACTCTAACTTATATTTTCGCCCATAAAGATAAATAATATCCAAAAGTGCACAAATTCTTGCAAATCTAGTAGCATACCAAGTCTAAAAAATTTTTCTTTTCTTCCAATTTCTTTATAAAAATCAGTTACGAAATTCTTCCAACGCATGAAATCATATTGTTAGAGTTCGTGGCTGTGATGAAACTGTACTAGATGAAGGAGGAGGTATCAGCCAAAGATGGAATCACTGGGTTCAATAAAACACCTTTAATAAGACGTTTCGGCCTGAATTTTATTTTGCCATCTTCAGTCAATTAGGAGTTATACACAAAATGCGGTACACATATGTGATCGAACCAAGCCTTGTCAAAAATAAAAAATTTTTCGCTTCATATGAATTTATAACGTGCCTGGACCCAAAAGTTTCAGAATGCTAAAAATTTTTTATTTTTGACAAGGCTTGGTTCGATCACATATGTGTACCGCATTTTGTGTATAACTCCTAATTGACTGAAGATGGCAAAATAAAATTAAGGCCGAAACGTCTTATTAAAGGTGTTTTATTAAACTCAGTGATTCCATCTTTGGCTGATACCCCTCCTTCATGAAATCATATTAGTCTTGCCTTTCATCATAATTAATATTACAGATATTCTTTATTCAATTTAACCAATGTTTCCTTTAATAGTATTTGACATAAGACATACAAATTTATTACCTGTCTTTATTTTAATTAAATATTCGGGAAATAAATAAATTTCATGAAATTATCTAACTTGTTGCTATATATTGTCTCTAGCCCACTTTCTAATTTGAATAATGAAATGTACCTCATCAAAAGAACTTTCAATTGAATCAACTCTAACAAGGCATTTTACTTTGGGGGAAATTTATTTTAATGACAAATTTAGAATATTTTCCCCAGATAATCAAGGATAAGGGATGTGGGACTGTGGGAATAAAATAAAAGGAATGTTTGGACCAATATACTTTTTGAGGATGATGGTAAGATCTTTAATTAATCATCGTATTAAAAGAGGTAAATAAGTCTATGGTCGTTATCAAGTATGAGGGGATTTAGCCTCTGTTGTAACTGAAACGTTATTTTGTATATATTTTTTAATAATAATAAAAAAATCAATTTTCTAATCAAATTTTAGTAAACAGTTCAACCACTAAAAAGAAACTTCAACAATTATTTTTGTTATTAAAAAAATAAATAAATAAATAAAATGATATTTGGACAAATATTAGCTGAGTTATCTTCAAATGTGTAAATGTGGGGGAAGTGAAAGAGATGGCATGGGACAGAGTCAAGTGGGGACGAGTGGCTGCATCAAACCAGTTTTAGGACAGTATACTCGAGGATAATGAATAAAATTCATTTTTTGTTAAGGATTACCCGAGGGGTGAACCGCAATTGGAATTAGGTGTACACTTCTTTGGAATTATGTCGAATTATTTTGGAATAATGCCCCTACATCTGTTGATCCTTCTACTTGGAAATGAATGTGAAAGTGGAAGTAGGTGTACACGATATTAGTCCCCTCGGGATTACCTATGTTTTCCTACTGGAGGATTTTGATTCGACAGGGCCTTAGGCCCCGTCCGATATGGGGTCATTTTTGCTTTAGTAGCTTGTAATAATTATTATAATCAAACATCTAATTTACGAATATTAAAAATATTTTATTTTACTAGCAGCAGTGAAACGATCTTAAATTTGCTTTCTAAACAATGAGTAAAATTGCTGATTCTAAATGCTTTAAATTTTTTCGCAGTCCAACAGTTTCAGTTCGTGTATTCGGTTTCTCTTCTGTATTTTCTGCAATAAAGCGCAATCCATCAAGTAATACAGACCATTCTTTTTCTAAAGCATAACATGCATCATGTCGAGCAGGCCAACGAGTTTCAGAAAGAATTTTGATCCTTAGATTTGTACGCTGCACTAAAATCTCCCAACGATGTGTAGATATTGTAAAAAAATTATAAAGTTCTTGAAAAGTAGCGAAAAAATCGACTGCTTCAGATTTAGATTCAGCTGTACATTAATCGTTCTTTAAATTTTGAAGCCTCTAAAATTTTATCGCCCCTAGAATTTTGCCACCCTAGGCCCGGGTCTAAGCGTAAATCCATCACTGTATTTTCCAGTAACTTTGGTAATAAAAGATTCATAATTAAAAATAAATATTTATACTTCTATTTTATGGATATATGTGTATTATGGTGGTCCTTATTTTGGGTATTTTCGAATTTTTACGCGGGCAAGGGCTCATATGGTTCAAAATAAATAAAAAAAAAATATCCACTTAGTTTCAAGTCTCTGTCTCAATTATAACCTGTGGCCCCAGCGATGTAAGTTTCTCATCTAAATAAGATGGGGGTTTTGCAATTGAAAGATCAATTTTTTATTTCGGCCAAAGTAAAGGTTCAAAAAATTTGAAACTCTCTAGACTTTATCCTTATAATAGTAGCTATCCCTCAGAATTTTTACAGATTTTTAGCTACTATAATTTTGGAGTCTATAACTTAGTAACACTAAGATATAGCAGTAATTTATCTAGCTGTAACTCCAAAATTATAATAGCTAAAAATCTGTAATAATTCTGATGGATAGCTATTATTATAAGAATAAAGTCTACAGAGTTTCAAATTTTTTGAACCATTACTTTTGCCCGAATAAAAAATTGATATTTTAATGCCAAAAACCTCATGTTATTTAGATTAAAAACTTACATTACTGGGGACACAGGGTATAATTGAGATAGAGACTTGAAACTTGGGCGATATTTTTTTTTAATTATTTCGAACCATATGAGCCCTTGCCCGAGTAAAAATTCGAAAATACCCAAAACAAGGATCATCCTCTCCCTTTTTCAATTTTTTATCATTGCGAAAAATATAATAAAGCATAAGTTCGCAAACACTTTTGTTGATTATCTTATAACACTTAGTATTACACCAAAATTTAAAAATTGGATCATATATTAACACCCCTTCCCTCTTACAAAATCCCTTAAAGTATTATTTTGAAATCCCTTTAAAAAATACTTTTTTTTGTTGTTTTTAGGTTGCGAAGGGCTTCTTCTAGTGAGGAGTTTGCCTATTTGGAGGAGCTCCGACCGTCACAGTGGGGGGCGGCGCTCGGGGGCCCGTGCACCCCGCGGCGGGGGCGACAGCGGCTATGGCGAATCTGAGCCGGATCCGGGTCGTGGTCCTCGGAGGAACACGAGTCGGCAAATCAGGTTAGTTCATCTCTACCAGCATTATATTCTTTTTTTAAATAATTTATTTTATAGGGGGAGTCGGGATGGCTCAGTCAGCTAACGCATTGGCCTCGCTTCGGCATCGATCGATTATGACGATGTTGAAGTGGGAGGCCGGGGTTCGATCCTAGCTGGCAAATAAAAATTTCTAACGGCTGAAAACTCGGCGCCCTCACTAACCCTACTAACACTTTGCTTATGTGCTGTCTAAATGGGCTTTGTTCCCGGTGACATTAAATAAAAAAAAAAAAAATATTTTATAGGGAAACTATAAAAAAAGAAATATTTAAATTAATTTAACTCTAAGCCCCTGGTAGGGAAGGGCTTCAAACGAAATAAATACGAAAATAAAAAAAATATGTAAATGGGCTAATTTGATTTCCAAGCTTCTTGCTTAAAAAAAAAACAAATGAATGGAGTGAGAAATGAGTTGTTGAGTTGATATAAAAGATAGAAAGAGATGAAGAATGAGAAATTTATCTAAATGAGTTTTTAAAGATCATTCATTATGTCGCCTCATTAAGAGTTTGAAAGATTTTTCAAAATAGAATTAAAATAATCAAACTATAACAAATTTACATATGTTACAATTTACAAAAGTAACATATAAACATTGCATATAAATTAGGGATGTTACGGAGCTTCCGATTGATTTTACACTTCCGACTCAGATAATTTTGAATCAGAGATTATAACGAAGATCGAAAGATACTTGGTAGGTTTCACATTAAAAAAACCTACCAAGTATTTTTTATCCAATAATTTTAAAAAAATGTTTCACCAAGTACCAACACCAAATTCCTTAAAAACTATTGAAGAACGAAAGATTCGACCGCGGCCAGTCAGAGCGCGCACCTACAAGTTTTGACTTGTCGGCCCGGGAATCCCCTCACGCCTGCATATTTTTCTATTATTGCATGTTACTTACGTATCTATGTGTATTATTATTTATATTTGACTGATTAAAGAGATTGTTTACTGAATTATATTTTTATTATTTCAATTAGGTCTGCACTTAACAGTTAGTTAAATATACATGTCTTCTACTTCGCCTACAACTCGAGCTCCAATAAATCAAGTTCCGGTAAATCCACCTCCGTAACATCCCTAATATAAATATTCGAAGTCACTCTAGGCTATTTAATGCTTGTTGGACTATGGCGACAAAATTCAAGCCGGCCCTAAAAATACTCTTTTGAAATCAAATTGTTTACTCATGTGCATTTTCTATAGAACTATTTTTTCTCTAAAATGCGTTAGTTTCTAACTATGTATCTTCATTAAATGGTGGTGGAAAACTTTCAGTAAAAAAATATAATCGAAAAATATTAATCAAAATGATGTTTTTAAGATTTAAGGAATAATTATTCTATTCTTATGAAGTGTTTATTCCTCAACTTTTAACCTTGATTAGGACTTATCAGGCTCAAAAGCTCTAATATGCACTCTTGTCACAAAATAAAACATGACTGAGTTATTATTTGTTTAATTTTCAAACTCTTCTATTAGACTCATATAATCAATGCTACAATTGTTTTGAATAAATAAAAGCTCTTTAAATTTCAATATCATCTAGATTCTACATAGATTATAAGAACCGAATAGAATAATAAATTCGAAAAATATTCGATGAATTTAACATCAAGTTTTAATAGTATACAATTATACAATGAATTCACCCATTTTAGCTAGAAGGTCTGTGGCCTCATTTCCTACGATTCCCTAATGTCTTGGTATCCACATGAGAAGAATTTCACATTCATCCCCTGGCGGATCCCCAAACAAAGATTGAATTCTCTGGACTAAGTGGTGGGGAGAATTGAACATTTGCACAGCAAGAAGGGCACTTAGGCCCGGTTGTATGTCGCAAAGTAAATGCTTTTTACCACTAACCAAGGTAGATGGTAAATGGAGCCACTGAGATGGCCAATCAGATGACAGGCACATTCAGTGGCTGTCATCTGATTGGCCATCCCAGTGGCTCCATTTACCATCTACCTTGGTTAGTGGTAAAAAGCATTTACTTTGCGACATACAACCGGGCCTTAGAGAGTCACTAATGATCATGCTTCTATTTAACTCATGGCCTTTAATGTAGGGGAGCGCAAAAAAAATTCATATACCTAAAAATTTTATCCCATTCGGATTTTAGGGAAATTTTGATCCTGAAAACGAATATTCCTGAGTCCATAATAGTAATGTTTACATTCTAAGCCTACTCTCAAAGATTACTTAGAGAAAGTAGTGTAGGTTTTAGGTGAAGCATGATATTTATTAATAAAGTAAAGGGTGTCTTGTTTCACAGTGAATGAAATCAAACTCAAAGAGGCTTGTTTTATTAATTACTGCCAAAGAGTTTCGATTAATTAATTAATTTCACGTAAAATAGTTTTCTCCCTTAATCTCCTCCATCCTTGTAAGGGCTGTAAGTTTTTTTTGCAATCTCCCTCTCCATTTTTACATGTAGAATGGAAAATATTTTTCTTATGTAACAATGTACATTATGCTTACTGTACGATATATCAATAATTTTTACACATTTTTTAAAAGTACTTTTAAAGAAATATTGGTTAAGAAATGCTTTAGACAGTTGCTTCCCCATTTAACGATTTCCCGGATTCTCCTCAGAGCTTACGTAATTAACACTCTTTTGACGATTACAATTAAAAAAAAATATTTTCCAACACACATTTTTTTTAATTTTTTATTTGCTTATTATTTATAGATTTAAATAAAATATAAATTTAAAATTGATTTAGTACCTGTTACTTTTCTTTTTCTTGGGATACCATGTATGGCCATTTAAATTTTGCGATCATCCTGGGTCACAATATTTTTTAGAATTATCCTATATAATTGATTAATAGAAGACAGTTTTGTTTCTTATGACATTAAGTAAATTTTTGGAGTTACAGAAATTAAAAAAACTTAATCAATATGGAAAATAATCAACTCACAAGCTTCTTGTTTAGAACCATTATCGCTCTATATATTATAATTTAGAAAACATATAAATAAGTACCAGCTCTTAATTGTAAAGGCCACCTTTTACTTTGAGAGGGGTAGGGGTGCTTTGTCACTACATTCTATGGAAATAGTGTCAATTCTTGATCTTGAAAATTGCAACTATTCAAAGTAGAAGGCTGTTTTTGTTATTATAAATAATTTCTAATCTAAAATTCAAATATACATTAAATTAAGAATTCACAATTCACAAATATAGATATCAATTTTTAATATACTATATATTATAACGCAAATACAAATATGTAAGGACACTTTATTTACCTTTCCTGGTCATTTAAAATATATATATATACATAAATTTCCATTTAAATAGTGATTTTTGTCGTAATAAGAGTAGTTATATCTTAATATTAATTAGAAACATTTGATCTTAATTTGACCGGTAATCATGAGCTTTTTCTTGTCTGAAAGATTAAAATCGCATATTTAAAATCGTATTTTTTACGATTATTGTTGTTAAAATGGGGGAAAATAAAAATGCAAATTTTAATTCATAAACATCAACTTGAAGGTATTATTTTCAGCTTATTAAAGTAATTGTCTGTTTAAGATCTTATCTACAAAGAGTTCATAATCTATGTACCTATTTAAAGAAAGTGAGAGAAAGAAAATCCAAGATAAGATAAGTTTCTCATTTGATAGAAAACAAAACAAATTTATTAACTATCTAACCCGGAAAACAACTTTTATCGAGTTTATAAAGCTAGCATTTTTCACGAAATGCTCCTTATATATAGGCATATCTCAAGGCAATTCCAAAATTAAATTCAAATGCTCTTTCTCTTTATTTTAAGCTACCAAGTAAGAATCGGCAAATTATTATCCAATATAAATTGTTAATTTATATTTTCTTTGTCTTACTTTATAAAAATTCGTTTACTTAAAACCAGGATGTTTTGAGCTGAAATCAGAATTTAGTAGCAAATACTTTCATCCGTAAACGTCAGGGGCATGAATCAGTAGCAGTTTTATTATTTCTGGAATCAGATTTGGGAAATGTCTTTGAGAGTTAATATTATTTATGTATATTCATTTTATTTTATATACAATAAACTAAGACGAATATTAATTATTATCTATAGAATAACTAAGATTTTCCTCAACTTACATTGATTTTGTTGAAGCAACTTATAGAATTTCCATTAGTATCGTCATCATTTTATACATATATACCACTCTAGAAAAATCTAGTGAAAATGTAAAAAATACGTTTTTGAAATTAGTTGTTTCAAATTACCGCTTCTATTGGATAAAACCAAATATGAGCAATTTATGTACTATAATAATTAGGCTTAAAACATTGAACTCTAGAAGTCTAAAACAATTGAAAACATGGTGGACTACCTGAACTAATTTCTTACACTATCATACCTAATAGAAGCTGCCTCATTGCACTTAGTAATTGAAGCAAACCGAATAAATAAATATATAAATATATATATATATATTTCAGTGGCGTGTGGTCCATGGATGCTGTGGATGCGGTGAATCTCTAAAATCTCAGAATGCCAAGAGTATCTTCATACCGTGTCATATATGAATCTCGTTTAGCTTGAATTTAAAATTTATGCAACTATTTAACGTTAGATTATGAATAGAATTTTCCAGATTTCATATTTGAATCATTTTCGCAATCTTATGGAAAATACTTTGATTTTATGAGGTTGAAAGTAAATTAGTTTACACCTACTCGTCGTCTGACTTTCATTTAAAATCTATAAATTGAATAAAAAAATTAATTGTGAATTATAATTTATGGTAAAATATGTTTTGGCAGAAATATTTGATTGCACTTAGCCAATTTTTTAATTAATACTTTGTCTACCTTATTATAAAATTGTTTTACAGACAAACTGACTCGAAAGCTTGTCTAACGGCGGGAAAGCATCACCAGGCTCAACCATGTTCAAACCTGTCGCGGCACGCTGGCTGTTTGTCATAGCAGCATTAGCCCAGTCATTTAATTGCCACAACTCGATCCTGGGAACCCCTGGTATTTAGGCAACTGAATTGACATATTAGTTAAGGGTCTGACTACCGCTCGACCGGGCCGCCGCCTAGCATCTATTTGTACACTCAACATAAAAAAAAAAAAAAAAACGAATAAAATCGTTTTGTTTTTTAATACATTATTATGAGAACGACAAAAACAATTTTATAACTAGGTAGACAAAATATTAATAAAAACAAAGAGGTTAAGTGCAGCTCGTACTCACAAACCATAGGTATCGTAATTTTTCCATATTACATCCAAAATTATTATTTTATAGCAACCAATCAAATATTTATTCAAAGTACTCAGACAGAGACACTAAGATAGAAAGGTGGATTATTTTTACTTGTCCCTGGAAGAAGTCAAAGTGAAGATAGACTGTCCACTCTGTCTTTAATTTCAAAAGAAAAAATCTAATGTTAAATTTGAAAAATCATATTAAGCGGTTATCGATGAATTTTGCGAAGAATAAATTAAAATTTTTAAAAATGAAGGATCCTTTTTTGCACAGAATCCTCGGACTGAAAAGTCACCCACCCCTATATGTATAAGGAAAAATGCACGTCATCATTGATATTAAAAACCAAAAAATATCATTTTCAAAGTAACAATATTTTAATTTCTTACGGTAATTTATTTTGTTTAGCCTACAATGAAGAGGCATGAGTTTCGATTCCCTGGATGCAATTCAGAACTGTTCAACAAAACCAATACTTTTTCTTTATTATCATGGCGATTGTTTTGACCCTCTTAAAGCCTCATTTATTAAAAACAATTTTTTTTTAACAAATAACACTCTGCAGCTAAATCGGATAAAATTCGAACAAAAGCATTAGCCAACTCCTTTATTCCTATGACTTCTAGGGACAAGGACTATCTTCCCAACTTCTTCTTTCCTATCTACTATAATTCAATAAACTTCTGAAATTTTTTCCTCCTCTTTCCGCTATGCGAGAATCAAAAATGGAATGCAATAAGGTTATGCCTCTAGTATTAGAAAAGAATCCATCGTTATTTTTGATTTTAAGTCGATTCAACCATGTCTTCAGCAATGGTTACCAATAATAATCGAAACATCAAAAATCTATTATTATTATTATTAAGAATTTAAAGGGGCATCGACGTCAGAAATCTAATGTAGAATTGTTATTCCTCAAAGATGAGAATCGATGGGTATTTTTGATTTTAACTGGACTGCAAATAGCAAGTGATATCTAATTAATAATAACGGAATGAACATATTGATATTTCAAATGAATTTGGATAAAGTTTAGCAACGATCCGTCGCAGTTTATTTTCATTTGGGTAGGTACATACTTACTTTGAGTGGACTGAGTGTAAACACTAAAAAACTTAATTGTTTATTATTGACAAATATTAACTTTTTATTAATATTATTAATTTATTATTTTTATTCTTACTATTTTTTGAAGTAGTTACATTTAAGAAAACAATAGTGTGTAATAATTATGTACCCATCCATTATTTAATGTGTGTCCTGATTAGAATTGACCATTTCTCTTTTCTCTTGATTTGAGATTTTTTGAACAGTTATTTGTAATCTGATTGATCGAATGCTGTTTTGAATCCATGGCGAAATTGGCCTTATGCGTTGAACGGTTTTAACCATCAACTTGAACACGTGAGTTCATCAAACTTGGACGCCAATAATTATTATATTCGCTTGTCGGTCCGTTTTGTGTGTGCATATATACAGTGGTTGGTGCGTCTAACTAGGATGATTTAGGCGCCGACATAACGATGGGCCCCGGGGGCTCAGCGGCATGGGGACCACCTCCTCAAGTCGTCAACAGCCTCTTTCGCTTTGTTTGATCGCGTGTGTAATTGAATGCTGGCCTCAATCATCCTAGGAGGAAAATAAAAGTTGAGCTATTAAGAGAACCTCTAGTTGGGAGAAGGAAGGGGGCTTACCTGAAAATTAAAAGATTGTTTTTATTAATCCTTTCATCGGACTCTCGCGTACACTTTGACTAAAACCACCGTTAACTGAAAACATTAAGATGACATATCCCAAAAAATTAACATACAAGTTTAAAGAGTTAGAGCAGTGTTTCTCAACCTTTTGTAGAGCGAGGAACCCTAGAGCACTTATATTGATTTATTCCTGAGGAACACCCTAGCACTAAACTATGAGATATTTAATTTTTCGTCAAAATATCAACATAATGCTTCTTTTATAGCTTCCAAATATAACTTACCGCCGCCGATGACTGTTTTTAAAATTTGCTAGATTTTCGGGAAATTGGGTACAAAAAACGTACATTTTAACCTAACATTTTTATTTTCATGAATAATATTATTATTAAATTTTTTTGGTAATGTTATTGGGATACCCAATGCCCCTCTCGGATCGGACAGGATTTTTTTACATATTCAATCTACTTATAAATAATATTCTCATCTATTTGAAAATAAATATTATTTCAAACGCCATTAATAACAAAATAATAATAAAACAATTTAAATGATATTTTCATTGTGTTACTAATGTAACGTAATCGTTGTATTAGAAGAAAGTTAAAGAACTTTAGAGCAACAAAAATGAATCACTGAGACAATAATAGTGTTGTTCATCGCATTCTTAAGTATCAATGGTTTTATTTGACTATAAGGTAATGCTTAGACTCTAAATTTAGTATTTTTTTCTTTACATGACATTTTTTGAGGGTTGATATTACAAACTTATTTTTGTTTTTCTAATTTTTTTTTATCGACCTCTAGGCGCGGAGAGCCCCAAACCTTCCTTTGTGGAACCCTGGGGTTCCGCGGAACCCAGGTTGAGAATCACTGAGTTAAAGCATTTTATTTATTTACATAAGTGATGATCTGTAACTAGTTGTAGTAAATTTAAACAACCCTTCAATTTAATATAACTATATAGAAATGTTCAATTGAATATGCAATTTCGAAAAGGGTACATATCTGAAAATTGAACATGTCCAGGAATGAAAAAAAAACAATTATTTTCTAAAGTAGGTACTGTAAAACATATAGAATTTATTTTTGAGTTATATTTTGGGGCCAGTAAAATTAATACCAGAGTTGTAGCTTTTTCAAGAATAGTGCAGGGAAGCTTTTAGATTACATTTAATATATGAAAAAGTGTATTTGTCAAAATAAGCGAGATGTTCCCTTTTCAAAATTGCATATTCAAATAGAAGATAGATACCATCTTTATTTCTTATTTATTTTATTATTAAACTAGGTGGGGCTTCGCCCCTTGCACCACCCTACACCCCATCAACCTTATCACCTCCCCCTGAACTCTTTCCTCCACCTCCAATGGTCCCCACCCCCTGGATCCCCTCTCCACCTTCTTTCTAAAATCATTCTTACAAAAGGCCGATGCAAAATTCAATGTCTATGGCCAACGACATGAATTCAATTTATTATAGGAGCTACATTTTTCAAACTATCGAAAGCAATAGAAGACAGCCATGTTATTAACATTTCATTCAAAACGCCAAGTAGTCATATTAATAGCATGAAAGTCATGTTAGAAAAATAGTGTTTTTTGACCATATTCCCCCCAAATGACGGTTTTTACGTCTTTTAAAACTCAAATTCAAACCTCTGGCTATCACTCAACGCAGAGACTTTGGCTCAAGGGGCTCAAGCAACCCGCATTGATCTGAAAATGAACTGAATGAAAAAATAATCCTGATACTTTTAGACTATTTTTTTTTTTAATATTCGAAATGGTTTATCATTTTTTTATTCACAATGGAATTCAGATAATTCAGAAATGAAAATGTAATTTTTCTGATCTATAACTAAATACATAATAAATTTTCTATTTATTTAAAAATCATTATTATATACCACAATTAAAAGAAAACCAAACCTATTTAGTAAAATAAATACTTTTTATAATGTGTTTAATTTAAATAATAATAATAAATATTCTATAGAACAGTGCTTCATAAACTATGGGTCGCGACCCCATTTGAGGTCGCGAAACTGAATTTTGGTTTAGCGAAACATAGAGCAACAATGACTTCTTAGTCAAATTGGGGTCGCCAATTAAAAAATTTTAAGAAGCAACTGCCATAGAGTATAAATGTGAAAGTAAAAATGTTTATTAACACAATTATTGACTAGACGAAAATAGTTTTATACTCTAAATTTTATCCTGTATTTTTGGTGTAGTAAATATGTAATTCAAAAAAATAAACTCTCATGAGTTTCGAAGAGGAGAGTAAAAATAAAAATTCCAGGCCCTTTGTCCGATCTGGACCAAATTTTAAATATGTACTTACTCTTTAGAACCCTCTGAAACTATTGGTGCTTAAATTAACTACCTACTCTATTTAAGTGGTAGTATTGAAGGAAGAGAAGGGGGGGGCACAAAAATTAAAATTATAGCCCTTTTGCCCGATCTGGACCAAATTTTAAAAACCTATATTAAAAACAAGAAAACTTACCTCCTCCTTGATTTAATACAAGAAAACTTACTATAACAATAATCTTAACAAAAATTTTAAAAACATAGACAGCACTGCATCCTTGCTTGAAATCTTCAAGAATATAGCTTAAAAATTTATATACTTAGAGACTAAAATATAAATTGACCACAATTATTACTATACTATTCAAGCTTCAAAAACAATGATTCCTCATTTTCATTAAAAATGGGACGATTTTTTTAATTCGACATCATTGGAGGCACATTATCAGGAGTTGCATCCAAGTCATATCATAAAAGAAAAACATTTTATAATTAATTGCAAAATCTTAAGAGAATTTTTTCACAATTATTTGTGAGAGGTTTAATAGAACTAATAAATCAAATTAAGACTTGCTTTAGGGAATCCTTCTATAGAGATTTAGAAATTAGTTATATTTTTATATTTATTTATATATATTTAATTTAAAAATATATTTCTCTAGAACACGGTTCCTAATCTAGGGGTAATTCCCCCATGGGGATATAATAGCTATTTAAAGGGGGTAATCAGAATAATAATTAATAAAGTAGCGCGGAAAAATGTTATATTTCTCAAAATATATTTGTTTTTATTGTCATAGTTTAAGCAAATTTTCATATTTAAATAGCAATCAAAGTTATTCAAATTGAAACTGAAAAAACGATGATAATTTTTAGTAAAAAAAAATGATAAAAAATCAATAATAATAATAATTAAAGGAGACAATAAAAGAGTGTGTCTTCTGGTGAAAAAATATATTTTTTAATTTCGAGGGCTTTGCGCTCTCCATGAAAGCCCACGAAACTATATATAGTCTAGTTAAAATAAATTAAAAAAATTATTTTTCCAGCACAAGGCACTCTCTTAAGGAGTTAGGTGTTGGTTCTAGGGGAAACATTTTAATATAATAATAAAACTTGAGCAAGATACGAGATACAATAATCAATTTTATTAGACACCTGATGATGGGCTCACCTCACTTCAAAACTCAATTTTGTTTTATTTATTTTTTTGTGAAACCTACCTCGTATCTTGCTCAAGTTTTATTATTACACGGCACTCTCTTTTATTGTCTCTTATAAAAATTCTTCTACTCTCGGCAAAAAGAAACTCAAAGATAAGAGTAAATAAATATTATATGTAATATTCATTTGCTATGAGTTAATGATTCTTGGTCACTTGTTTCACATTAAAATTAAAAAAAATTAAAAGATGTAAATTTTTTTCAATATATATATATATTTCGGGCTATCAACCCATCTTCAACCCAAAATAACTGTTATTTTCTTTACTTCCTGAAGATGGGTTGATAGCCCGAAATATACATATATTGAAAAAAATCTTTTAATTTTTTTTTTAATTTTAATGTGAAACAAGTGACCAAGAATCCTTAACTCATAGTAAATGAATATTACATATAATATTTATTTACTCTTATCTTTATTAAAGATGTTTCACCTTGCTCCAACACCACAATCTCTACTAATTAATAAAAATAAATTCAATTTAATAATAATAATAATAACTTTTTAAATTTATTTTCTCATATATTTTTAACAAGGTGTAAAAATCACATGACTTACTTGTGCATAGGGGTGACAAAACTGAATAGTTAGGTGCTCTAGAATTATATATTTTTAATCAGATATTATTAATTTTTTAAATAATAGCTGTTAAATGTGATATTGAAAAATTGTTCCTTTTATATAGCTATCAAAAGAATTCTTAAGAACTCATTAAAATAGCATATCCATAATTTATAGAACGAATCGTGTTAATCTCTCGGTCAACTTTCCACTTGATTCTTACATAATTAATGTCTACAAATTTGCAGCAAAGCAGTTGCCGCAAGAAGCAGCCATTAGCTGGCGCCATCGCCATTTCTACCTACCCTTTTTAACAAATCATTAGAAACAAAATGGGATTATTTGGCAACAACTAACAGCTTAATTAATTCTAGAAGGTGATATGCATACAGGAGTCAAGGAAAGTGCCTCTCTACTTTAGATTAAAAAAAATATTATAATTAAATATTAAAATACTAATATTAAGTCTACAAAGTGGGTCTTTTTCAGGATGAAAAAAATTCCATAAATATGTCACTGTTAATTTGAGAATTATCAATTAAAACTTAAATTAGCATGTTTTCCTAGAGAGTTAGTATCTTGAGGCTTAAGTGTATTAAAAAAATCAACAGCACGAACTAATTTTCCTTCTAATGGTCTCTTGGGTTTAATAAATAAAATAATATTACAATTTGATTTCCACAATGCGAGTGATCATCCTAGATCTATACATTTTATTCTATTTTCTGATTGATTACTTCTTAAAGTGTGCCATAGAAGGTCTTCACATAAGAGTAGGTCTTTACGGTAAATGCAGAGAGTGTTACTTGTATTTAATAAAGTAATGTCTTTACATAATCAAGATACTTATATTCTTTTAGATCTCCTTGAATCCTTTCTATATTTCCATTATCTAGATCAAATTACATCTTGATAATTGCTTTTAAATAATATGGAGGTCACCGAGAAATGAAGCAGATCAATTTTTCTATTCATTTCTTTTTAGGATATTTTTTTTTTGTTTAAATCACTTGGTATAATTAAAATTGTTTTATTTTGCCGAGAGAAGCCAAGTTGTTGATTCATAAAGAATTCTAACTGGCTTTCAGCTGAGTAAGAGCAAAAAATTTTCAATATCCACGCGATACTAGCCCCATGAAAAATAATTTTTATAATTAAAAAGTAAAAAAGACTGATGATGAAGGCCAAGCCTTCGAAACTATAGTCTTAAACAAATAAATATATGTTGCAGTAAAATCCCTTTTTTAGTAGGAACTGGTTCTTACTAGTTAAAAAACGTTTCACTGAATACCTTTCTGGCAACTAGAATTTATTGATGTTGGTTGAGTTTAGTTCAAAGGTCTAGAAACTTCATTTTTGACCTTCCGCCTCATTTTGGGTGTTTATTTTCAAAAACTTTTAAACGAAAATATCAAAAATTAGAATTAAAGTTGTAGAGGATGTAATTTTTGACATTTTCATTTAAAAATTTTGAAAATAAACACCCAAAATGAGGCAGAAGGTCAAAAATTAAGATTCTAGACCTTTGAACCAAACTCAACCAACATCAGTAAATTCTAGTTGCCACAAAGGTATTCAGTGTAACATGTTTTAACTAGGAAGAACCCGTTCTTACTAAAAAACGAGGTTTTACTGCAAAATATACATAATATATATTTTATATATATGTTGCATCAAGCAGAGGACAACCTCTTTGTCTCACTCACTTGGTATAGCTTGTATTTATTATCTCACTGTTTTGCAGATATATATTCTTTTCTATTATGTAATCAGACGTGTCATGATACATTAAATTTGATATCAAGATTTATCAGCGTTAAAAATAGTCAACGGCGCAAAATTATCTTAAGCGACCTCCTAGAGGAGAGAAGGAGTTATGGTCTGAGATCAGAAGATCTTTAATTGCAAGTTGATTTATATTTTCTTTTGTTCATATAAGTTTATTGTTGTTTAAAGGTAAAAAATGAGATTAGAATAGGGGGGAATGAATACGGAATTGGAATAATTATCGGAAAAGAGGTTTTTTTATTTAATTAGTTTTTTCCTCTTATTAAAAACAAGGACTGAAAAGATGATCAAGGACAGTCGATGGTGGAGAAGTAATCTCCGGAGTCGAAGCTCAATGTATACATTAATTCATGTAATATAATTGGTTTAATAAAATTTAAAAAAAGGTAAACAATCTTAAGGCTTTCCCTTTTTTCGACTCTCTGTGCAAATTTTGGTGTACTGGCAATTTTTTTTGGCAGCAAATAGTTTAGGACTAAAGATGAAACTTCTCAGATGCAGCTGCCAAATTTCTGTTGATTAGCAACAACCTCAAGAGCCCTCCACAAAACGATTCGATTTTTGTCTGATTTCTGCATTTTCAACCGGTAATCTAGAAAGTCCAAAATTTAAACTGTCATTAGGAAATAAAGGATGTTTTTTTAGAGGTTCACAACTTTAAATTAAAATAAAACAAAGAAAAATATTTTTAATCTCAATGAAACTGGCTTTATTGGAAAGATAATTTTATGCCATTAATGTTTGAATATGATTTTGGCCATGTGGCCGCCACGGATGGTCCACTCTGGATTTCCAATTTTCACATACTTTTCACAGCAATTGCGGCCGTATTTCGCCAATAATTCGCCAAATGTTGTGTTCCAAATGTTCAATCGTTTGGTTTATCGGCGTAGACGAATGACTTGACATATCCTCAAAGCCGATAAACCAGAGAAGATTGAGCACTTGGAACACAACATTCGGCGAATTATTGGCGAAATACGGCCTCAATTGCTGTGAATACACCAGAAGGTGCATCCCCTAAAGGCCTGTATGGGATGGCCACTCTATCGTGAAAAGAACAGAGTAGAAGGAAAGAAGCCGGGATCACGAGCCAAATCTCAGAAAGTTACAATCCAATTTACTAAGTTTTTTAAGGGCTTCGAGCAGTGGTAAATTCTCCGTTTGATAAACATGGCCGAAATCATATTCAAACATTAATGGTATAAAATAATCTTTCCTATAAAGCCAGTTTCATTGAGATTAAAAATATTTTTCTTTGTTTTATTTTAATTTTAATTTGTGAACCTCTTAAAAAAAAACCGTATACTAAAATTATAGCATCAAAACAAATTTTCTAAAAAAGGAGTTGATCAAAAATTTCCAAGCTTAAAAAGATAAATGAAAAGTTGAGAAAAAATAAAAATATTGCGTAAATTCAACACTCGGTGAACTTATTTTATCTTAGCTTTTGAATGGATAATAAGCTCCGGTGTTCTCATTTTAATTTTATTTTTTGAGAAATATTTTTTTCGTCATTTTTTATAGAATTTTTTTTTAATTAGAATATTAAAGAGAATCTGAGCTCTTTTGGTTGGAGCAGCCACAACCATTAGTTTTAGACTTTTTTATAAATCTTTTTATATTAAATTGAAAGTTTTTGTGCCGAGAGTAGCAGAATTTTTATATATTGAAGGAGACAATAAAAGAGCGTGTCTTCTGCTGGAATTATAAATTTTATTTATTTATAACGAGACTATAGTTTCGAGGGCTTGGCCCTCTTCATCAATCTATTACAATTGATTCACAGGAATTAATTTATGAATTCCAGCAGAAGACACAGTCTTTTATTGTCTCCTTCAATCTTTTTATATTCACGCAGGAATGAAATGGTCATCTCTTATATTATTTTCAGCTTATTCTGTATGATGTGATTTGAATCCTTCAGAAAGCTCATTTTTATCTTTAATGTAGGTAGGAATTAATGAATTGAGAAAAAAGTTTACCATTTACAAGAAATAAAATTGCTTCTCTCGTGGAAATATAACTCATTTTATTATTATGGGATCATTATCAATCAGAGATGGAACGTACGGAGTTCTTTTATTTCCATTTGAAGATTGCATTAAGATATGTAACTAAAATGGAAAGAACTTTTAATACACGGAAGAAACAATATACAATCATATAATACTTATACGACAGTAAATAAAACTGACTATAAATTCATTTATTATAGAGTCATTAAAGTCGAGTTATCACAGGTATCGCATCTAATTTGTCTCAATTTCATATTTTCTTTCTTTCTGAATCACTATATATTCTCGTAATCAATAAATAAATATATACAGGGTGTTTCTAAATTGATGCGAAATATTTTAAAGGGTGATTTTTCAGAAACAATTAAGGGGGTCTTTCATATAATTTTTTGTTCAAACCCCTTCCCCTCTAAAGTTGGGGGGGGAATTGTTTTTGTTTTAATATATTCACTATGGAAGAATTTAGAAGAATGAAATTTTTCAGATAACTGATGCTAATAAAATGGCAGTTTTTGTAACCCTAAAATGTTTTCACAAGGGGATGAAAAAATCAATTAGTCATTATGACTTCATTTGACACTAGCCCACTTTATTTTTTTTTACAAATAATAACCAATCTGTGAATTTATTTTGATCAAACAAACAATTTTACATGAAAAAGCCAAGGCATAAAAAAGTTGCATATTGAATCCCTCTTTTTGAATCAAATTTTTAAATAGGAAAATGTAGACGCATTAAAAATGCGATCAGGAACGACCCCAGATTGGCAATGAACGACATATAAGAACGATTTTGATATTTTAAATATTTTGGAATATGTTTTCGTTACTCTTAACAAAAATTGTGACTTTATCTTTAATTTATAAAAAATTAACACAAGTTTGATAGCCCAATGAAAAAAAACATCTGAGTCAAGTATGTAATAATCTTGGTCCAAATCCGATCGAAATTATTTTTTTATTAATTAGGTACGGATCCCACGGTGTTTGAGTCCGACTCGCACTTGCCGGCTTATTTTTCTTATTAGAATGGAAAGAGAGAAGATAAACCCAGATATTAGTAATTGCAAAAAAGTAAAAATGGTGATCGGCTAGAAGATGGTTTGTTAGCGTTGTCCCCTGGGATCTTGGGCGCCGACCTCGCGTTCTTCGCCGATCTGACGCCCGACCGACCAGGAACGACCCCAGATTGGCAATCGACCTCTCCTCTCTCCATCAATGCTGAATGCTAAGTGCGTCAACCTGTGTTAATATTCATAAACGGTCATTAAGTAGCAGTTCCTTGTCTTTATTTAGTCAGTCCGTTTTAATTAACGACTTCACATTTGTGTCCATTCGCAATGATTTTCAATTTGTCTCAGTTTCTTTGAAGTGATGGATTATTTCAAAGCAGAGCGGAACATTTCTATTAACAAAGATGCAAATTAGTAATTATGACGTCGACGTAGAAGAAAATTTGAGAAGAGGTGTATCAAGTTCAAGGGAAACTACATCCATACATATTCACTTCATATTTAGTCATTAGAAATTTTGAAATCGGATATCTAGTATGGATTTAGTATGTATGTAAGTACGTTCATTCTTTCTTTCACAAAATACAGATTATTTAATCATTTCTACTTTTATTAGATAAAGAGATGCTTGGATTGTGTGCACCCAGAAATAAATACATATAAGAAACACCAAGATTAAAGATTTCATTCGAAGCAAACGGTGGTATTGAATTCGATCAAAAATTTTCACTTTTTCTCATAGTCAATTTTGCTCTCAGCGTCATATATAAATTTTTCTCATATACTAGGTGTACAAGTATGAAATGGGGATTTGAGAAACAGATCCCGTATGGAAATAAATAGATTTTCGAAATATCTTTTTTATATATTTTTGAAAATATATTAAAGATATAAAATTTTTGTATTTTTTGTATAAAGTTTATGTTTTCTATATATTCTTAAAATATAAACTTTTTTTATGTCGCTCTAGTATAAATTTTATATAAATTTAGCACAAAAATTTAATATTTTTAATATATTTTCAAAAAATATATAAAAAACATATTTCGAAAATCTATTTATTTCCATGACGTACCAATTCAGTGTGTACCATAAAGATTTGACATAGATAGAACTTTGTTGCTCCATCAACAAGTGTCTAAGGGGCAGAAGTGATAAATTGAAAGTGTTTGCATAGTATTGTTTTGCTGTATTCAATATGTCGAAGAATGTGCCAAATAAGAGTGTTTTGCTGAATTCAATATGTCGAAAAATGTGCCAAATAAGAGCATTCGCGGACAGAATTAATTTTTTCGTTTTCATTCAAAGAGAATCATACCGAATGCTTCGAGAAGCTTATGATGAACATGGTCCATCGCAAGATACGTGTGAAAGATGGTTTCGGTGTTTCAAAAATGGTTATTTTGATGTTACAGACAAGGAACACGAAAAACCGCCACAAAGGTAAGAAAATGCAAAATTTCAAGCATTGTTGGACGAAAACGATTGAAACAGTTAATACCAAACGCTACCAACAACTTCTATCCCGTGCGGCTTACTCACCAGACTTTGCTCTTTCCGATTACCACTTGTTTGCATCAATGGGTCACGCACTTGCTGAGCAGCGCTTTGATTCGTACGAAGATGTGAAAAAATGGCTCGATGAATGGTTCACAGCAAAAGGGGAAGTTTTTTACTGGCTTGGTATTCCCAAATTTCTCGAAAGATGGTAAAAATGTATAACAAGTATACTTTGAATCAAGCACTTTTTATCATTCTTCCGAATTTAACATGTTTTTTTAGAAAAAATTTCATACTTGTATACCTGGTAAAAAAATGTTTTTGGTGAACATCTAACAACTGAAGTTCACCGAAAGTTTTTTAATAAATTGACAATTTTCTTTCTCTTTCTCTTTTTTTTTTGTAGGAAGTCGAATTAAAATGTGATTTTTCATTTCTTTTTTTTCTGTAGAAATTTCCATGTTTCAATTATCTCACTTATGTGATCTAATTGCACATCTACATCTATGGGCCAACATGGGCCACTTCAAACCATCACCAATGTGTGGCTTGAAGTGGCCGATAGTGGTTGAGGATGAAAATGATGATTGCGAAGAATGGCTTTGGTAGCGGGTTTTCTTCGGCACATCAAATAGGTTCAGCATTTACAACGAAAGTGCGGAGTGGTTATGTGGCGTTTCCACACGCCCATCAACACTGTCCAATCATGGGCCATAGTGTAGAGCAGCTATATAATGAAGTGATTGTCTTTAAATTATTTTTTAATTATCAATTAACATTATAACACTTAAGAAGTTATAAACATTTCGCTTTTCGTGGAGCAGGTTAAAGTTGAGTTTTTGAATATTTATATTACAGCAAAACCTCATTTATCCGGATCGGATTTGTAGACATTTTTATTTTAATAAATGTTCACATAGATACTCGTAATAATTTTTAACTCCGATAGGAAGAATGTAATTATAATTTCACCAAAAATTCGCTTTAATTTTGATATTTTCTTATTGACGAAGTCGGAACGGAGTAAAGCAAAAGACAGTAGACCAATTCTTTGAATAAAGTAAAGAAAATTTTGAAAAATTTAAGAAACTTTTTTCAATTATCTGTTTTGCTTTTGGACCCAGTTAGTCCGGATAAACGAGGTTCTACTGTACTTTGTTTATTTATTTTTAATGATATTGATGTGAGAAGGAGATACACCAAAAAGGTGCATCCCCTAAAGGCCTGGGTTGGCCCCTCCATCGTGAAAAGAAGAAGAAGAGGGGATTTTATGGGCTGGGTAGGAATTGAAGGTATCTGTGGATGAGGGTCTTAAACAGCTGAAGGTTATAATTTGCGGGGAAGACAGTAGCTGGAAGTGAGTTCCAGTCTTTGGAAGTCATATGGATAAAAGAGTTGGCGAAAGCGTTGGTTCGGCTTTTATCCAATTTGACAGCGAAGGGGTGCTGAGATTTCGAAAACCGCGTGTTTCTAGCAAGGAGGGCTCTAGGGGGAGATAATTGATTTCAGCTCTACTGAACAGACACCATGAGAATGCTTGGAGGTCCCTCTCCACACATGAGAGCCAATTCAAGACAGGGACGAATTTGAGCTTTATACAGTGTAAAAAGTTGACTAGGAGTAAAATAGCGTCTAGACCTAACTAGGAGACCAAGCTTGCGCCCTTTATTGACTTTTTTAAACTAATTTTCAAAAAATTCAATATGATTGAAAATAGTTACAACATAAAACAATGTGGCTTGCCATATTGTACCTACTCTATTTCTCTCTTAAGTGAATTCGAATGCTCTCTCAAAAAAGAGACCGAGTATAGGGAAATCTGTATAATGAATTCTATCTCACTCTCTCTCTCCTTACCTCTATGCCCTCTTTTAATGTCCTTTTATAAAATTTTGTTGTTACTTCCAATAAAGAAGTTATCACTTCAAAAATAATTATCAATCAAGATTTTTCTATCTATCTGTTATTCACGGTAGTTCAAGAACGGATGGTCATATAAAGCTTGGTCGCTTGGTGCCAAAATGTATTTTCAATCAACTGGTGTGTTCACCACACGACTTTCACATTTTCATTTATTTGAAGTCATCGCGACACTAATAATTTACACCCACTTCCTTTATTTCGTTTTTTTTTATTTTCTCAAAAACATCCGATTGAATTAAAGGAAGGGGTTGTAAATTAGGAGTGTCGTAAAATAAATATTTTAATCGTTCATATCTCGTCTTTGGAAAGTCGCAGAGCCTTGAAATTTGAAACTTAAGCTATCTAGAGGCTACAAGAAGTATAGCAAGATTTTGGATAAAAATCGTATGTTGATGTTTATGTACGTAAGAATTTACCCCCCCCCTGCATTCCGCAACCATAAGTCTCAGAGATACGAAATTCGAAACTTAATCTTGATATAGGCTAGAAGGAGTATATCAAGCTTTTGTGTCATAGTCGCCCGTATATGTACTTTAATCATAAATAGCCACAACATCTGGCATTATTATTTGGACGGCTGATGAGAAGTTGTACTCTGATATGTAAAAAAAAATCTGTTTTCTTTTTGTAAAGGGCTGGCCCCCTCTGCGTGGCACAATAAATCAGTCAATTGAAATCGGAAGACCGGATGTGGACATTTACATGAAAGATTTTTCGTTCTTTTTTGATTTTCTCAAAAACGGCTCCAACAATATTTAAAAAAGATTGGCCATCGCAATACTCCCCCATTATATTCTATAGAATATAAATGTGAAAGTAAAAATAAGAATAAACTTGATTTCCGATGCTCTGAGAGTCAATCATGACTTAAAGATCTTTCCCCTTCTTAGTGATTTTTTTTCAATTAAGATTTGGCATCTCAGAAAAAATTTATGGGAACTTTATAAAATTAATACAAATTTCCTAATTTTCTAAATTTGAAGCTGTTTTCAATTGGAAACCATTCCACTTGAGCTGAATGACTTGAGTTTTGATCAAACCATTGATAGAATGACATTCGAAGAGTGAACAAGTGAACATCGATTCTATAACAGATCAATGACTTGAGTTGACTTTAGCTTTAGCTATATCTTTCATCACTTGAAAATGATTCGAATAGTGATTGAGTCCGTGTCAAATTATACATTGAATTCTACTTGACTTATAATGTTCAAAGAATCGAATTTAGAATAGAACACAAAGTCAGTCTAAAAAGAATCTTCTTGATCTCAATTTCAACCTATTCGAAAACTCCTTTCAAAGTGAAAGGATAATTTTAGATAATAATAAAATATATATTTGTAATAAATATTATATAAATTTAAATAGGAACAATCATAGACGATAGTGGAAGGTTCTGTATCGTTTGATTATCCATGTTTTTCACGATGTTCCAGTGGAATAAAATAAATGTTCTAGCTTTACTGTGGTATCTATAGTGATTCTAACTCAGTGTATTAAAACGTGGGCGCCAAAATATTAAAAACGTTATTTGATTATTACCGAATGTAGTACTAAATCATGTTTCGTAATAATAGAAAAAGGAAAACAAAAATCTGAGTTAATGTTTTCAGAATTTTTCAAAAAATTTCATTATTTTTAAAATATTATGCTTGTTTGTCTTTATATTATAGCCATCGAAATGAAAGTTTCATTAAAATAAACGATGAATACAAACACTATTGTAGAGAATTTCTCATTTTCCTCACGCTTAACTAGATTTACCACTGTAAAACACTAAAAATTTTCATTTCGCCGAGCGTTGTTTAAATTTATAGTTAAAATATGCGTGACACTGTTGATGTCCTTGTTAATGTACTAAATCGAAATTTTAATTAATTTTCATTCTTATCCAACCTGAAACTAAAGGGACAAACAATTTTTACCTTTATACATGAAGAAATATATTAAATATATTATATTTACACAAATTTTATTATCATTTCCGTCCATAATTTGTATTAATTTGAAAGTTTATAATAGGAAAATAAGGACAAGTTTTTATGTGTGACTTGTTTATTTATCAGCCAACGTTTCATCGACTTTGCCGACTTCTTCAGGGCTTCAAATAGTCATGGCATAAATTCGTCTAAATTTTCTTGTTATCTTCGTTACCATTGAAGACCATCAGAACACAAATTTCAAAAAAAAATTATTTAAATTTGAGATTTCTTTATGTAAGGTTCAAAAGAAAAAAATATTCTATTCTGGATTTAAAAACAGTGTTGTCTCATTCTATATATGTTATTTCTGTTTTATATCTAATGTACGTGTTAATATAAAAAAAAAGAAAGAAAAATTGTTTTTGTGAATGTGACAAATATTTTTTGAAATTTGTGTTCTGATGGTCTTCACTGGTAACAAAGATAACAAGAAAATTTAGACGAATGTGTGGCATGACTATTTGAAGCCCTGAAGAAGTCGGCAAAGTCGACGAAACGTTGGCTGATAAATAAAAAAGTCACACATAAAAACTTGTCCTTATTTTCCTATTATAAATTTTCAAAATATACACTAATTTTATAAAATCTTTCTAGAGAATTGTTTGGTTGAATTTTGTTTGAAAAAGCACACAAATTTACAAACCATTTCATGTTAGTTTAATCGATTTCCCCTATAAATCCTAATGAATATTCATTCTTCTTATGGACATCTATTTGATAAACTAATAAGCTAATTAAACGCTTGAAGCAATCAAATCTATGATGAACCATTTGGATGAGTTCGATGAACGAAAGATCTACTTTTTAAAAAACATCAACAAAAAGTCAATTTTAGCAAAGAAATATTTTAAATTAAATTATGTCAATGATTTCTCAAAAATGAGGGTCAATCATAGTAGGTAAAAATATGTGAGAATGATTTTATAAGTTTGAAAATGAAATATTGGTCTAATTTATATTTCTTTACTATCATATTATGTAAATCTAAGTACTTTATACGACTGTAATGTAATTCCTCTGGAAAGAAACACATTTGTCCTCTTTTTAACATGCTGATTTCAATATTAATCGATTGATTACCCCCAAAAAACAAAGAGGTTGTCCTCTGCTTGATGGAAATAAACATACACACATATATATCGACATGATATATCTGTATATATATATATATTATTTATTTGTTTAAGACTATAGTTTCGAAGACTTGGTCTTCATCATCAGTCTTTTTTAATTATAAATGTTGTTTTTCATGGAGTCAATATCGTATGTATATTGAAAATTTGATGTTCCTTCTTCACTGGTGGTCAGCTTAGAACTGACCAAGTCTTCGAAACTATAGTCTCAAACAAATAAATAATCTATATATATAAAATAGAAAAGTATGTGGATATATATGTATGTGGAAACGATCTGATTGGCCAGTGCATAGCCAATGCCAAAGCGTTAAATTATTAGAACGATTCTGATTGGTCAGATAGTGATCGTGCTTAGGCAATGTGTTAAATAAATCTTTCCTTATTCTTCCTTATTTTTGAATCAATTTCATTCAGCACATTCTTTCGATACTTACAGTAAGATTTTAAATTTCAATTATTAAATTGGTATGAACGAGACGCTCCCCGCCAGGGGCTAGGTGACGCCGGGCCGAAGGCCCGGTCGTCAGCTAGTATATATATATTATACAGATATATCATCTCGATATATATGTGTGTAGGTTTATTTGCATCAAGCAGAGGACAACCTCTTTGTTTCTCTTTGTGAATCAACAACTCTACTACTCTCGGCAAAACAAAAACTTTTCAATTTTCAATTACCCCAAAAAAACTATGTGTAATATCGTTTTTCCAAAGATATAAAAACTTCTTATTGAGAAAATCCCCAATTATAGAAGTCACATGTAAGTACATTGTTAGGCATCTCAATCGTCTTTAATACAGACAACTAAGAAAACAACACACAAAAATGTAAAATATATAATGGGTTGTTTTCTAGGTTGTCTACACTACAGGCGAACATGGGGCACATTCACTATATAAATATATAATATAATATTATTTGTTATTTTTAATTATATTCATAAAATATTGGATGGTAAAAAACTTCCAAATAGGATCTTTTGAATCTATATTTTTAAAATATTGTTCAAATAAAAAAAAACAAAAAATGGAGAAGGCCGCCCTCTATCTTGAATTGGGAAAGATTCATTCTTGAGATCTACATACTACCTATTAAGTCAATCACTTGTCACAAAATTCTCAAGTAACATAAGAGCACTGCTATAATAGATTTTTAACATTTTTTATAGTTCTACGCGTGCTCTGAAAAAACAACTTTTTGCCCGTTTGAAGTTTTATTCCTAGTAGAACATTTCACAAGTGTATTTGCGGCTGTCGGAGGATATTAACTATTCTCAAGAAAAAACACTTTTTGTTTATATTTGTCGACATTTAACGAATGCATCGAATAACAAATTAAATGTTATTTTCAAAATACTGTGATTTTTATTTATATTTTTAAATAAGATTCTTCTGACCAATTAAAAATTTATGATATTTTCACATAATGGCAATTATTTTTTTATCAAGTTAGAACAGTTTAAGGTAGTGTTTCCCAACCTTTTTTGTGCCATGTCACACCTAAGCCTTTCTAAAATTCTCATGCCCCCTATGTAACATATATCTACATAATTTTTATATTCTAAAATTTAATTATTATTTATTTAGATATAATTACAATAACAAATTTTGTTGATTAGTATTTTATATGGTTCTACATACATTTAAGTGTATTTTATATTTATATTGCTGAAGCTAATTACGATCATATATATTTTGTTAACATTTATTCATTCAAATATGGGCAATTAATTTTGTAGATTTTTCTATTTATCTGGATGAGCCCATTTTTGAATTGCCCCCTTAACAATTAAATTGTCACCATGTGGAGCGTGGGCCCCACGTTGGGAAATACTGGATTAATGGGTCAAACTATCTCCTTATCCTCTATTATTTACGTATAATGATTTCAAATTAAGGGACAAAAATATTATGTTTATTATGAAAAACAAAAAGAAAAGAGAACAACAGAAAAAGTTTGTCTTAAATTAGTTATAATTATTATCATTTCCGTCCATAATTTAATTTACAATTTGAAAGTTTATATTGGGAAAATAAGGACAAGTTTTTTATGTGTGACTTTTTTATTTATCCACCAACGTTTGGTCGACTTTGCCGACTTCTTCAGGGCTTCAAATAGTCATGTCACACATTCGTCTAAATTTTCTTATTCTTTTCGTTACCATTGAAGGCCATCAGAATACAATTTTCAAAAAATATTTGGCACTTTCACAAAAAAACACAATTTTTCTATTTATAATAACAATTTCATTAATACAACAGAACAGAAATCACATATATACAAAACAAGGTAACCCTGTTTTTTTTTAAACTAGAATAGAATATTTTTTCTTCTCCGTTTTATCCCTACATACAGAAATCTCAACTTCAAGAATAAGAAAATTTAGACGAATGTGTGACATGACTATTTGAAGCCCTGAAGAAGTCGGCAAGGTCGACGAAACGTTGGTGGATAAATAAAAAAGTCACACATAAAAAACTTGTCCTTATTTTCCCAATATAAACTTTCAAATTACTAGTTATAATTATAAATTTTTTTTTTTATTATTATTTCTGTTGAAAAATTGTATAGGTATAGTTTCCAAGTGATCTCAGATTTCCATTTTTTGTGTTATTAAAAAAAAAAATACGCGTAGATAATGGTTCCCTCAAAGAAAAAAATTTAGTCACAGGGGATGCTTCTCTCTATAAAAACCCTATCTAGTAAAATTTTAGTTCACTTCAACGTCGCCAAATGGTAAATTAAATTTAATTATCTATTAAAAAAAAATAATAATAATAATCGCTGTTCTCAAATTTTTTACAATATTATACAAGGAATATAATTTTTTATGATTTACTTGATATCCTTCTAAAATTTAATTGTAAATTCGTTATACTAAGGACATGTTTCATTTAAAAATACATTAACTTAATTTATAGCTAGCCATGTAGTAGAAACTTGTAAAGTAAAACATTAATATGTATCTATTATATATTGGATAATTATAGATACTTTCTTTCCTCTACCCAAATGGAATCATTAAAAGAGATGAAGGAGTCGAATTAATTAAAATATCTCGAACAACCAGCCTTAGTATTTATCATGATTCTTTTTTTCTTAATAATCACTTTAGTTTTTCTTAAATTAAAAAAAATAATTGGATTAAATGGCCTGACAAGATGGATAGCATTTCTCTACCCACTCTAAACACTTTATGACGAGCTCTTGATTCTTTGCTCGATCCGGAGTTAAATTGTCCTCTTTAGACCAATTACAGGCGCCATCAGCACCTGAACTTCTTTTCGCTTTCGGTTTCTACTCTATTAAGACAATCTTAAGAATCAATCTGACACATTTCAGAAATTCTATTCATTAAATTAACAAGACTTCCTCCTCAGGTATGCCTTAATAAAGAGACAAAATGACTCTCTTAATATAGTCGTAATTTCCTTTTTGAAATATTATTTTTCCTTTTAAAGAAATAAGTACAGTTAAATCTAATTTGAAAGGTGACACATTTATGATTCTAATATTAATATATTTACACTTCTTGAATTTAAATAATAATAATTAATACCTACTTTTAATATCTATGTTATTCAGGTGTATCTCCGAGATTAATCTATTTTTTTCACTCGTTTATTTATACTTGTGAGTGTAAATACCTACATATGCATTAAGGATATAAAAACTAATTAGTTTGTAATAAACATACAATAATCAATTAAAAAAATTTCTAACAGTAATTTTTTGATATTATTTGAATATAAAAATGTTGGTTTATTAAAAAAAAAATTAAAAATTCTCACCATACATTTTTATTGCTAACTTTTTTGCAAATTTTATTGAAATTAAATTTTTTATAAATCTAAAATATTCTATGATGATAGAGCTTAAAACTAAACATTCCACTCATTATTAAAATGCTTCCTCGAAGCTCTAACACCAAGAAACCTCACCATGATGACAATTTCCTTCCAGGAAATTTACCATGGAGAGGATACTCTATTTTGCAATCGAAATTGAGTATAGAACACGAAGAAGAAGATACCTTCAACATGGATATTTTTTATTCCAAAATATTTGCAACTACAGTGAAACTTCTCAAATCCGAACCCAGGAAATCCGAAATCCCGGGAAATCCGAACGAGTTTTTTTTTGGACAAATTTTGTAGGTGTTTTCTCGAACTCGAGGCTAGGCCAAAGCTTCTTCCAAGATCTCCGCAGTAAGTTCACACTTCTATTTTGCCACGATTCTGCAACCCAGTAAATAACGCCTTTTATTGTAACTTTCTTCGGTTCTCAAGGATAGAAAGAGAACCATTTTCTTCAATAAGATATCCAAACGACCAGCTTTCTGCTAATCCGAACAAAGTGAAATCCGAACAGGCTACACCCCCAATTAGTTCGTATTTGAGGGTTTTCACTCTATTTCTGGATAGGTATTTAATTAAATTAAAAAATAAATAAATAAATAATAATAAAAACCCCGGCAAGGCTAATGTTTAGAAAAAATACAAATTATAGTAAAATGCTCAGTCTTTTTACAAATCTTATATTAACTTATACTGGTCCTTTGTTTCATGGGTAAAATCTAATAGGTATACGAAATTTCAACCACTTTCTGGCTAACTTCAGCTCTCATGCAAAAGTCTGGAGACAATGGTATTAAGAAAAAGAATGGTATCCATGCTAAAGAGATGGAGAAACATATGTGAAAACCATTCTACATAGCATTTTTGAAGTTTCATCTTTATTGATAACCATGGCTAGAAACATGGAAAATAGTTTACTCAAATCTAATCCAGTGATAAATAATAGAGTACCTATACAAATTTAAAACCAGACTTTTTTGGGGGTGTATTTTTTGTGCATGGAAGGGAGTCGGGCGCGTCGCAGCTAGTTATATATTTATCAACTGTCTATCTTTTGGCAAAAATTCTAAGTTATATAAATTTCAATAATATTAAAGTCAAAATAAAATTTTTTATTTTAATAAAATGGCTTCGAAAAATTGATTACACGATTTTAAAACTAAAAATTAGTGTTAAATAATGTATATCACTTAAAAAAAAACAAATCATTTTTAAATGCACTAAAAGGTATATAATAAATTCTTTTCTGAGATGTTACTAAATAGCTTTAGGGTGCACAGAAAATTTTAAGATTTAAGCTTCATGAATATTAATTAATAGATGTACAATGATAACCGTATTTACTCTAGGTACTTTGTGCAACCTAAAGCTTTTTAGTGACATATCAGAAAAAAAAATTATTTGATACTTTTAGAGGATTCAAAAAGGATTTGTGTTTTTAAAAGTTAAATATACATAATATGATATTGAATCTTCTGTAGCAACCTGTAGGAGTGGCTAATTATAGTAATGAGAAAGGTTTATGACTGATCGCATCTATAAACTAGGATTGTTTTTATTTATTATAAATAAGCTATATACTCGGATGTAAAATCTTATTTTGTTAATGAACAAAAATTCAATACGAAAAGATAATCACAGCTTTGAGGACCTATACATTATTAACTTTCAGCTTAGTATTAAAAAAGCTCTCATTAAAAGTAAATTAAAGGCATTTTCGAAATTACTTGTGACGGAGTCAAACAAGAATTAAATTTCCATTTGTAAAACCAATTCAGTTAAAACCAATTGCTTGTACAATAGACCTAACAAAAGAAAGAGTATAAGAAAATTAATTCAATTAAATACCTGGACTACATTTAATTAGAAAAATAAAGCCACTTTCAGAGAATGAAAGATAAAAGCTTCGGGTATTATGCAAATGAGTGAAAAGATTAACGCTTTATATAAAAGCTTAACCTTTTTTGTAGAGAGAAAAGCCGCTTCAGATACTTTGTTTAGTAGTGACAAGATACAGACCTGGAAGTAAGCTCATTAATTCTACAGACTATTAAATTTCTTTTGTAACGAGAGCCCTTCGCTCTTTTTAGTCTCGGGAGATACATCTATAACTATAGAAAAGTTCAAAAGATCATTGCAAAGAACAATGGCCAAAATTATTATGAAAAAATATCTTGATTGGGTTTTCAACAATTTGGCTGATGTGTGAAAATAAAAATCAAGAAAACATCTCAATAACCTCGTTCTTTTATTCTTTTAAGCTAGTAAATAATTTTTGAGACAAATTAGATAGTAATATATGAAATAGTCATAACTATCATTGAGTCTTTTGCGTCTGCTTCTGAACGTATAGATAGGTTATTTGGGGTTTTTGCTTATTTACCAACGGTGGCCAGCTTATCTCTGAAAATTTGGAAAAGAGAAAGAAAGTAAATTTTTATAAAAATCTTAGGCCAGGTTCACATGAGGAAGGTAACATATACCAGTATCCCTTACAAGTACCATATGAGTAGACTGAACTTTGATGTTTATAGATGGAGTTTTCCAGATGAGACATTTTTGTGCGACTGGTATACGAAATTGAAAACTACTCTGATGATGTTCGTTCGCTTCCTACTTTTACATTGACTTAAGCAGTAGTGTGTTATTCATATGGAAGAGTTAGTATCGCATTCAGGGTTGCATACTGGTATCGTAAAACAACCTCCTCGTGTGACCCAAGTTTCGACTAAGTTAGAAATAAATCGATTAAATTTACTAAATATTTATAGTTTAATAAATAATTAAATAACTTTTAAATTCCTATATAGGTAGCCCTTCTATAACAAGGTAGATAGGTTCCTAGAAAATGCCGTGTTATGTGAAGCCGTGTTATATGAGATTCAGAGCCATTACAAAAAGGGGGTTACCTTCCGAAAACTTATTAAAAACAAACATTTTTTTTTAAATTCTATATAAGCAACTTAATTTTTATTAAAAAATATAAAATAACACAAAACGAAAAGAAACAAAAAATATTATTTTCATTTAAGGCGACCTTAATTTAATAAATTTCTTCCCCGAGAACGTTTTATCGGTTGAACGATATCACCTTCACTTTCAGAACATTTTTCTTCATTTAGATTTTTTGCACCTTCTAACCTCTTTAAAATATCTGTAATTTAGGTTTGTTTGCTGGTTCTTACAAAGTCATTGTAGATTTCACGGTATTGAGATAAGACAATTTTGTATCTGGGGGGGGGGGTTGAAAATGGCTTCAAAATTAGCATTATTATATGCTTAAAATAAAAATACTCAAGTTTTACCATCTAATTTCAACACACCGTGTTAAACAAAATCATGTTATCTATAGAAGTACAGTGATGTACAAAGTTTTTCGAATCCTATTACAGCGAAACTGTGTTATAGGTTGCAGTGTTATAAGAAGGTTCCCGCAATTTATCCTATCGTGTTAAAGCGAAACCGTGTTGTAGGATGCCGTGCTGTAGAAGGGCTACCTGTATTTATCCAATTGAATTCAGGAATTTAGAAATGTCATGAGTTTTAATTGAAAAAACGAAGATTTTTCGAGCGGACATTTGATTATTTGTTCAATGAATGATTCAGATTTGTATTTTCTTTGCTAAGTATTAAGTTTGTCAACGAAGTGGATTGAATAGGACAGTAAAAGGGAGGTGGCCATAGTGACATGATGTCGACATGATCATTGCTGATGTCATTTGCCAAAAGGGCCGGTCATTCTCTCTCGCAAGCGAAATTCACCTGATCATTTCGCAAACGATTGTCTACACAAAAGAATCGGTTTGAAACTTTGTCATCCATTCTTTCGCGTCGCTTAATAATAGATTTTCTAACAAGTCATGAATATGTAAGTACACATGTAGCCGCGTCGGAGCGATTGACATCGCTTGACTCCCTCGACGAGTCAGTCTGCGTGGCTGCTCTGCATCTGCATCTGCAAGTCTGCAAGTCTGCAATCTCGTCGCCCGGAGCTCTCTCTCCGTGTCAAGGAGCTCCGGCTCCGACCTCGCCGAAATCATATTTATTAGAGAACCAAGCATCGTTATTAAGCTACTGACACTAAACGGAATTTCTCGTTTAACACTTTTTATATTAAATCATTTGGAAACAGATCCAAAGATATTACAACTTTAACCGCTTAAGACTTGAGGCATTCCATTTCAAAGTGGATTCATTTATATCATTATCCAATATAATTTTTGGAAATCTTCAAAATTAATGTTTAAAATCATTAAAATTTATTTTAAACGAAACATAAAAAAGTTGTTTAAGTTTTTTATCTACAGGGTAGGGCATAAAGATCTACCACATCTTGAAGAGGTATATAAAATGAAAAAAATTAACTAGACAAAACAGAATATATTTTTGGAAAGAACATAAAATATGTATATATTTTTTTAATGTGTTTTAAACATTATCAGACAAAAAAGGAGGGGGGGGATCAAAAATGAAAATTCTGGCCCGTTCGACCAAACTCATCCAAAGTCTAATAAAAAATAAAAACTTGTTGGCATTAGAACAAATTTTCTCCACCCTTCGATATAATATAACTATCTCTACGATATGGGAATCCAGACATAAAGACATACAGAAGATAGATGGAAGAAAAATTAAGAAATTTTTTTATTTGTTATAACAATTATTATTTTACAATTTAAAATTATTTGGCTTTACCGCCTTTGAAAAAGATTTCAAACGCAACGAAAATTACAAAACATTTGTGATACTATACCATACCGTGTAAATCTATTCGCACTGTAAAACAATATTTTCATTCTGAGGCGTTTCGAATTCGAATTAATTCTTTAAAAGTTCTACAAATAAATAATAATAGGTGAATTAAAAATAAATAATTAATTTTACAATGTGTTGAACTGAGAAGTGAGCCGTTGAAAGCTAATATCCACGATTTCTTAACATTCACCTATCCAAGAACTATTCACAATAAATGCTGGTAAATTTCGATTATCATATTATGAAGTTATGGTGGGTTCAACATGCCAAAACCATTGAGTTTTATTATTCATTATCGACAAAACATGTTTAATATGATAATTTTTAATAAAATTAAAAATTATTCATATATTTAAAACATGATCGTTTAACTGAAAAGAATGGAAAAGTCTTTTCCAGCTAGATAGAGTGTCAATGACTTGTCACATGAATTCAAGGAAGCTGATCGCCATCGAGGTTACATTCCTAAACGAGACTTTCTTACCAATTTACCTATTAAAATAAGTGTAAGGGGGAGAAGGCGGGCTCTATTGCATAAAGAAAGGACCCCCAGTTTTCTTTCTGGCCGCGTTTCGCCCAAAGAAAAACTAACTTCCTGTCAATTGAAAATCTACCATGTAAGTTTTCGCTTAAAAAAAAAAAAAATAAAAACTTAAGTCTGAAGAATATAATTAGAATTCGTTATGAGCATCTTCTCTTTAAATTACCTATCATTGGATTGAGTTAACCTCATTTAACGTGTTATTTGTTTTACATGAGAAAACGATTTAATTTAATTTTTGATTATAGAGGTGGAGTAATAAATAATATTATATAGTATAACGTCAAATAGAAAATATTATTTCCTTTTTCTCAAATACAAATAAATTAAATGTTAACCCAATAGTAACATTTAAATGAAGATTTATAGTAAATTTTATTTAAAACATCTTAGGGCGATGGAAAAAATGGATTCAACTAATCGGAAGTTTTAATGAGTGTTAAGATCGAAGCGAACTCATAATAAACTAAAGATAAATTTAAAGTGAGTTCAAAAAATATTTATTTATGATATAGGTACTATATCTTCGTTGTGATGTAAAAATTTTAGATTTAGTAGGTGTCAACCTCTCTTGATTTTCTCTGGAAAACTTCACTCTCTCTCTACCTTTGAAGTCGTGCTTGACGCGAGACCGATCCAATACTTTATCTGCTTCGAATTAGATAAAGTAAAAATTGGGAAATGGCTTGCGCCTTTTTTTCCCAAGGTAGACATACCCTTAACTGATCTGCCAATTCAGTTGTCTAACTAACAGGGACTCCCGTTATATGAGACGTGACTATTGAATGACCTTACTGATTCTTCTACTGGCAAACAGCGAGCATTCCACGACAGGTTTGATGAACATGATTGTGTCTGGAGATGCTTCCCCCTTATATGAGGTATGATGAAATGTTGTAATAGAGCATTAAAAAGTTTTTTTTGCTTTGTATTTTCGAAATATCTCAAAAACGGCTGAAACTATTAGTTAATTTTGTAAAAAAAAACCTTGAAACGTGAAAAAATGTTGTGGCCGAAATAATTTCGATTCGATTCATATAAAGGCGCCAATCAGTATTTTTCACGACGCAGCAAAAGGGACTTGGCGCGTCCCTGTGCTTATAACTTTTATATTTCAAAGCTTAATATATGTACTTATCAAATCAGATATGTTTTATTGAATTTATATCTAGCTATATAATATAGAATTATACAACATTTATTATTTGTATTTATGTAATAATTGAACAGAGATCCTAGCTAAAAAACTTTATGCGTAGGTTTCAAAAGATCAACCACATACCTTCACAAACCAAAAAAAAATAAACTTTTATTATTATATGTATTTATATTTAATGATAAACATAATTTTTTTAATGTCTGCCATGGTAATCTGACATTTTATTATTATTATTTATTTATTATTTCGAATCATAAAACTTTAAAATTAATTCATTTTATAATAAAAACATTCTTAATTTCTTCTTTACATACCTACCTAGGAATAGTTTAGAGATATTAACATTTTTCAAAAATTAGTTTAGATGTTAGGCGTTAATGAGAACATTAAGAACTGCTGTTCAAGTCATTTACAAATTACCAAAGTCATTTCATATAAATATTGAACATATTTCATGTAATAAAAATGTTAATGGCTTAATTGAAATTCTTCTTCTGTTTAACATCCTATATATGTGTCTAAGCCTTTTTGCGCTCACATTTTATCATCCTTCTTTGGAATCTTAAATATCTGAAATTTTTAAAAGTTGTAGAATTCATATAAACTCTATATTATAATAGGTTAAAAATAAAGTTATATTCTAATCTCCCAAGAGGAAACATGAAGAAAAAGACATTATATATTTTTCAAAATTTTCTATGTATAAATCTTAATTTGTAACTAATTTGAAATATTTGTGATAGACTGATGATGAAGGCAATGCCTTCGAAACTATAGTCTCTAGAAATAATTAAAAATTATTTTATTTAAAAAACAGAAGACTCTCTCATTTTATTTTATTTTTAACCTAAAATAAAAACAATTCTGTTACCATCGACAGGGAAATCTTTTATTCATCTATATTATAAATTATTTATAGTAATAACAATTATATTCAGCAGAATTTGAAAACATATTTTATTAGTTCATTCTGATTGTCATTTATAAGTACTAAAGTTATCTAACTACCATTGTTTATTGTTCATTAAGAAATACAAAGTTTATTTTAATTAATAAAATAATTTTGATTTGAATAAAAAAAATGTTTAGCAACTGACACCAGCGTTGTTTTTTGAGGAGATAAATGGTCTTCACATGGTATCTATTTCACATGGTATCTATTTCACATTCTTTAAACCCGAGGGGCGAACCGCTACCTAATATGCTGTACACCTACTTCCACTTGTACTTCAAAATACTTCCAAGTACTTCTAAATATTTCCAAGTACTTCCAAATGTTTCCAAGTACTTCTAAATATTTCCAAGTAATTCCAAATATTTCCAAGTACTTCCAAATATTTCCAAGTACTTCCACATATTTCCAAGTACTTCAAAATATTTCCAAGTACTTCCAAATATTCCCAAGTACTTCCAAATATTTCCAAAGAGGTGTACACCTACTTCCAATCGTGGATCACCCCTCGTTTAAAGCTTTCCGTTCAATTCTAGTGAGAGTCAAGGTACTCAACTTGAGCTGAAACCCATATAATAGCCAACTACACCCAATATTCTGTTCACAATTCATCCATGCTGCAATTTCGATATTAATGACATCAAGTAATTTTTTTAATATTGATTAGATAAATTAAGAGTGATAGAACTGTTTTCATGTACGTCAGTGGTGTCCGAACTTTTGGCTTATACAGGCCACATTTGAAGAAAAAAAATTGTCTCGGACCGAGAATAAAATATTATAATTCTATTAATATTTGTTATTCAAAAAAGATAGTTAATAATGTAGAAATAAGAAATTTATTATTTTTTTTGGCTCATAGTGAGCTACTAATTTCACTTTTCGTAAATTTTTTCTTGAAAACAGCTTCTTCTATTTGTAAAATACATACCTACATACACAAAAGTGATATTATGTATTAGTATTTGTTTATATTTTTTCCTGGCTAGATAAATAATTAATATAAAATTCTAATAAAGAGACAATATTCAAATTTATCTTTCAGATCGGCTAATTGTTGTTCTAGAAGATTCAATCAGAAAGTTTGCAACTAGAAAATTTATTTCTAATGAAAATGGAGTCGAAAATAGACGAAAATGATGATTATTTTTTCGTAAATCTTGAAATCTAGTTCCAGATTCAAAATTTAAAATTAGCACTTTTATTTTTCGAAAACTTCACAGTAGATTTTCAGATTTCTTATTTTAGAGAAAAAAAATTATCAGGGCAAATTGTGTGTTTTCAAGTATCTACATATATGGTAAATCTCAATGTTTTAATGAATTTTATGACTTTATATTGGGCCACGGGTTTGACAGGCCTGGTTTTAATCGAATGGGCTTAAAGAAGGATATGAGGAAGGATAATTTATTTTTTAAAAGGGTCACGGATATAATAATCCCTGACTAACCATTATCTATTGATATGTAAGATCTAAAAGACAAGTCCTGACAAGTTTTACTCCAGGAGAGAAATGATGAATTAATTGTGATTGTTCTAGAAAACCACAATTCCTTGTCTCCTTCTGCTAGAATGATAACTATAGACGTGGTTAGTGTCGTAGCATATAAATTACTGAAATAAGAAATATTTAAAAAAATGAAAATATGAGAAGAAGAAGAATTTTTAAATATTCGAAACTTAATTATTTATTTTATCTCATATATTTGAGCTTATAATTTCGCTTTTAGTGAATTTTATTCTTGAACAAAGCTTCACATATTGTACAAATGTACATTCATATTTCGAAAAAGGGAATAAATATATCTTTACATATAAATCTTAAGGAAGTTTATGATTTTGTTGGGTCACACTCATTGCTGTGCTGGGCCGCATGCGTCCCGCGGGCCACGGGATGGACAGCCCTGATGTACGTATATTTTGTATATTTATGCAATTATACATTAACACGATTTTGTTATGAATCTTTATAAAATATATAAATAATTAAACTATGATTTCTGAGAAATTAAGAGTGGAAAGTGTATCAAAACAGAATTAGCAACTAAGCAAAAAAGATTGATTTGAGTGACTTCTATAGGTATTTCTAATCAACCGAATAAACTTTGTCCGGTTCCTCCCTGAATTGGTAGTTCTCGAGTTTCACCAAAGGTCATTGCTAGCTCAGTCCTACTTGCTAAGGCTCAATTTTCTTGACACTTAGTAAAATAACCTATTTTATATGGCCCTTTGTCTTTGCCGATTTCCAATTTATCACCTGCCGCTCCCATGGTCCTCGTGACTTCTCCACTTGATGTAACAAGCAGTGAAAAGCAGACAATGAATTGTTTGAATTGCTCAACCTGATAGAGTTATTAGCAATGATTGATGATTGGAAATATTGGCACTGGACAGACTCTAAAACGTGCAAGTGATAATTGCCCATCGCACCTGTTTACAGCTGGCAAAAGATAGGCCGTTATCGCTTATTATCTCTTCGTCGAATCTCCACTCCTCCCAAAAAATACGATCAAACCATAATTAAGAGATCGGTCAAATTAACAGACACGATTTTATTTTCCTATGAATTTGGTTTATAAAAACTTAGACTGAGATGAATTTGATCCAATGAAATAAATATTGCAGCCTTTTGAAAACTTATTGACGGAGATATTATAATCACATCCTATACAATCTGTCGATTTTATACACTTTTTTATTATAACAAATAATTGATAGTTAGATCAGGCATGGAATTTGAGAATTATACGATAGAATATTTGATCAGCTGGATTTTCAGTTTACTGTTAAGAAATTGACGACTATCATCATTTCATTCCTTTAAACTTTTATTTACCATGTTTGAATTTTAAACTACTTATCAAAATATTTTAATATTAGTTATTTATTGCTACGTTGTAATTTTTCTCCCTTAGCTTCCTGATAAAATTACATTCATGATTGTTGACTAGTTAACAGGCTCAACAGATCTGACATAATCTTAATTTAATTTCTGGTGGAAACACGGGATAGCGATCCGTTATTTTCAGAATAATATATAGGTAGCGCAAAGCTGCACGATTTTTAAAGATTAGCATATTTTTGAATTTCAATAAAATAATCCGCAATTGTTATTACTTGCTGCCTCTCTTGAGGAAGCTTGGGATAAGAAATAAGTAAAGGAATCAATACAAATTAGAACAATTTCATAGATGATGAATTTGTTAAAAAGCAAATGTTATATCGATGATTGATGATAATATTTATCTATATGAAAAATATTGGTTAACTTTCTTGATCTTTTGCCCTTTAAATTGATTTATTTCATATTCGAAAACACGGATCGTCTTCTATAATATGTATTAATAGTGATATTGAGATATTTATATTTAAACAGAGATTAATGTCTTAATCGTCGAAAATTTTATCTTTGAAATAAATGTGAATTAAAATTTTATCGAACTTCATGATACTGGACAACAAAAAAAAGACAAATGAATTCTCACCATATGAGAAGAACAGTTCAGCAGAAGAGTGCTCTCATGAATAAAAATGACTGAAAGACAGTTAATAGTAATTGGATTGTACTAATAAATCAATAGAAATTCTTGAATGGCAATGAGAGATTATTATACAATAAAACTATTAACACTAATGAAACATATTGCCCAATAAAAGGAAACTGACATGTTCCACACGTGGTGATCTGTTTTCACTATTATTTTCCCAACAACTTGTTATCATAGAACATAGAATATATTCGTACAATCATAAGAATGGGCTGCTTCTCATACCCTTCTTTATTTAGAGAAATTATCCTAGTAAATTATTTTTCTTCCCCCTTTTTACCTACCTCACCCTTCAAAATATCTCTCAGCAATCTCTGGTGACTAAACTTGCACACATAATCATATTCACTTCTACGGAGTCTCCCTCAATATTTTCATGACTGAAACCCCTTGAATAAATTAATATCACTTTCTGCTTCACATCTTTAAAACTTCCAAAATTTTAACAAGATTCTTAAAGAGAAAAGTTTTTGTTTTGCCGAGAGTAGCGGAGTTGTTGATTAACAAAGAGAAACAAAGAGGTTGCCCTCTGCTTGATGCAAATAAACATACACACATATATATTGAAGGAGACAATAAAAGAATGTGTCTTCTGCTGGAATTATAAATTTTATTTATTTATAACGAGCAGAAGACACACTCTTTGTTGTCTCCTTCAATATATAAAAATTCTGCTACTCTCGGCAAAAACTTTCAATTTAATACACACATATATATCGAGATGATATATCTGTATATATATATAATTTATTTGTTTGAGACTATAGTTTCGAAGACTTGGTCTTCATCATCAGTCTTTTTTAATTATAAATGTTGTTTTTCATGGAGTCAATATCGTATGGATATTGAAAATGTGATGTTCTTTTACTGGTTGGCAGCTTAGAATTAAAGACATTCTTTTGGTTCACATTCAAATATAACCATATGTTTCCCTTTCTCCTTGTTTTACAAAGAGATAGGCTGACAATGGAAGGGGGGGGTTGTTTTTCTTTTTTCTTTTATCTTTTGTTAGCAAACATCTTAAGCAAATTGCTATTTGATAATTCAATTTGGCTGTTCAAACAAAGTTTTGAATTTTTATTGAATGATTTCAAAATTTCTAACGATTCAATTGCGTTAATTAATTTTGGGTTTCTTTCTCCTTTATATATATGTGTGTATGTTTATTTGCATCAAGCAGAGGACAACCTCTTTGTTTCTCTTTGTGATTCTTAAATACCTTTTTATTTTATTTTTTTTTAATCAATTCTCAGTTCTCCTGTAGTAAGTATGATAATTTTACACTGGATTAATAGTGTTATTGAAGGGATTGTATTTTAGCCGGTCAAATTTTTATTCCACCTGAACTTGAGGCTTCCTGATCCAACTTTTTTAAAGATTAATACTATTTTTTAACACTTCTCTGATGCCCTTATTTTTCATTTAATTTATTTAAGGTTTTTTTCGAATACACGAAAATTCTTATTTATTCCCTTGTCTGGGAATGACTTGTCTTTTTCTTAATGTCCAGGTCCCAAATTTAAAAAGAAGGGCTAGAATTGTGTTGCTTCTATAAAGTTATGTTTGGCTCTAGTTTCTTGTTTTTAATCCTTAGGCCTTAGATGCTTAGGCCTAATACCACAAATGATATTAAATTGTTGGTTTTCTTTAATCTTGCATACTAGATAGTTTAAATTCGTGACTTGTTCTAAAATTTCAGTTTCAATTATTATATATCTTAGAATTTTCTATAAAAATGCCACTACTACATTTCTTAAATATGTATAACCTGGAAAAAGCTTTCGGGTTAAACCAACTTTGGTAAATAAGAAAATTAATAAACATTTTGATGGAATCTTTCAACAATCTGAACACCATGTTTCAACAAAAAAATTGATTTTATATGCACATGGTTGGGCAAAAAATGTTACCAAGCAAATTAACAATACTAGAAGTAGGCTGCGGCTCTCCCTATTGTCTTAATCTATATCACTAGTTTATTGCAACCAAACATTTTTTTAAGAGAAAAAAACATTGGCCCTGGGAGCAAAAGCCCATTTGACCAGCAGGCCAAAAAAAATATAAAAATATTTTAACGAACTACTAATTTCTATCACCTTTTTTTTTTGAAAAAATCAGCAACAATTGGTAAAAAAAACCACAGTAATATTACACTGTTACAGTTTACTACAAATTAAATACAATAAATCAGCAGCAATTAGTAAAAAAAACCACAGTAATCTTACACTACTACTGTTTACTACAAATTAAATACAATAGAGGAGAAACAAAACTTATTAATAATCAATGTGAATACTGAAAACCCATGTCTTCGGCCTACTTTATTGCTCTCTGTTACTTATGGTAATTTTAATACAATAGTCGTCATACAATCATTCAGATGTTCATTTGTTATTCTGGACGTGTGCGTGTATTAAGTCGAAATCGCTATCACTTATTCTAATAGAATAAAAGAGTGTATCTTCTGCTGGAAAATATATTTTTTAATTTATTTATAACGAGACTATAGTTTCGAGGTTTTACCCTCTTCATCTTTCTATTACAATTGATTCACAGGAATTGATTTGTTCGCACAATTGTAATAGACTGATGAAAGAGGACAACGCCCTCGAAACTATAGTCTCGTTATAAATAAATTTAAAAATATTATTTTTCCAGCAGAAGATACACTCTTTTATTGTCTCCTTTAATTTATAAAAATTCTGCTACTCTCGGCAAAAAGAAACTTTCAATTTAATTTATTCTAATAGAGATATCTAAACGCCTAAGCGAATTTAGTATATTTATTATAAGATATATTTATTCACCTTTAAATTAAGAAATTTGTTGTGTATCATGCTATTTAATAATAAACCTAGCAGCTTTTGAATATATGGAAGCGGTTACAAATTATCATATATTCAAATCAACTACTATCAACCTTTTTACTTTATCCAATGCGAAGCATGGGAGAAAGTATTGCAATCGGTCGCGCGGCAAGCGCGACTTCAAAGGTCCTCAGGTAAAGACTACGGAACCCATGGACTCAATTAAGGTCACAAATTGAAGTATTCAATGAGATTGAATTTTAGCACGTGACGGTTTTGCCAAAAATTACCTGGAATCTCGTCGAGAGGCCAAAAAGTGCCATTTTTTTGGAAGTGCGTGGGGATGGATGTATGTATGTGTGTTATCGTTTTTTTCGTCCACGAATTTTTCCACACCGTTGCACCAATTGAATTGAAATTGAAAACCTACCATTAGTTTAACAAAATGAAGCGCTGATTAGTTTTTCGTACATATCGGTCCACAAACATTAGTACTTTATTTCAGTACTTTTTTAGTTTTTTCTAAATATCTTGAAAATGACTTAACCAATTTTGATGAAATTTAATATCCTAATTAAGTACCTTGGGGACCACAAAAAAGGTTAAATAAAGTTTTTAGTAAAATTATATTTTAAAGTACTTTACTCTAGAACATATTAATATTTCAAATGAATTTGGATAAAGTTTAGCAACGATCCGTTGCAGTTTATTTCTAAAGTCTTAAGAAGGGATTGTCCAAACCAACACACCGATCACTTTTTCTGATACAAATCAACTCGATTTAGGTGATATCTAATTTCAAATTAAGAATTAAAAGAAATCTTCTCGAAATAATTTGCAAGTTGTTACTTATTTAAGCGCAACGTCTGATTTATTCGTAAGCTGAGCTCAAGGAAATTATGTTGCTATATGTTTCTCTCTCAGGGACATTTATCCGACTTTTTTTATGTTTACACCTGATATTTTTTCCCATTCATTTATCCAAGATAGATTGAAAAGCCGCGGCTGCTGATGCTGATATGTCTGGCGCCATTATTGTTTACTGCATTAGCATTTTTCCATTTATGTGAAAATTTTTCAATTGCATTCTTTCTGCTACTCCTTATTTATTAATAATAATAAAGGACAAACTGGGAATAAATAAATATTTATGTCTTGTATTTTTTTTTTTTTTTAATATCTTTAGCCATTTTGATCTTATCTACTTTTTTGCACACATTGCATGAAACATTTCGGACATTTGTCTGCATTATAAAAAAGATTGATCATAATCTAAGAAAAAAATTCTATTCCTTATAGCAAAATTAGTGAAAACGAATTCTTAAACTAATGATAATAGTTACAATCGGTTATAATAGTATTTCTTAAAACGCTAAAATTCATGAAATCTTCAATTTTTTTTTTAATGATATTGATGTGAGAAGGAGATACACCAGAAGGTGCATCTCCTAAAGGCCAGTATGAAATGGCCCCTCCATCGTGAAAAGAACAAAGTAGAAGGAAAGAAGTCGGGATCACGAGCCAAATCTCAGAAAGTTAGATAGAATCCAATATCCAATTTACTAAGTTTTTAGGGTCTTCGAGCAGTGGTAAATTCTTCGTTCGATAAATTATATTATCAATGAAAAATGAATAATCAGGGCTTGCGTTTCATCTATCTAATTTGTCCCAATTTTTTTATTAATATATTTGTACCTTAGTAATATATAGGTACGAGAAGACCGTCGATATTTAGCTCAAAAGAGTTCTCAGTGAATTCTCAAAATGCTAATCAAATATTTTGGATCTTACTTCATTCTTTGTGTGGTTCATACTTGAAAATAGATGCTTGAATAAATAAAATTATTTAAGAATCACTTTGTGAATATCTCATTGCAAAATAACATGGTAAATTCAAAAATTAATTACTCATAAATTAATAGCAAGTTAAAAAATTCTATTTTTAGTAATATCACTGGGATTTTTAGTGGCAAACTCATAAAGTTTGTAAGTGTGCAATTTTTTGATAGCCATCTTAGGCCGCATCCGACCCGTGAGCCGCGAGTTGGACAAGCCTGGCCTATGCTTTAAGATAAAGACAAAAAAATGGCAAAATTCGGCCCTTATAATTTTTTTCTTCTAAATTTACTATCGTATTAAAATATGCCCCAAAAGAGACCTAAGTTTGATATTATTAGCCAATGAAAAGGAAATTTTTACAGAATTAGACATTAAGAATAATAATATTTTTAATTTTGTGATTATTGAATCAAAAAAACTACTTAAAATATTAATAAATATTTTCAAATACATTTAACCTGGTGGCTGTCATTATTGAATGTTTAGATACTTCAAGTTTCGTATCTGTTTCCAGATAATCCATTATTTGTAATTCGGATTATTCAGAGAAAGGTGTTTGAATGAAGAGTGAGCTGCTTGATGTGCATTGATTTGTTAGACTTAAGTCATCGAGCGCCTTCTTCTGGACCGTTAAGTTTACCGTCCCGTGTTAATCACAGTCCGTCTCCCAGGTGCATGTGTCCGATGATGGACGTCTCAAAGACCGCGCCCTATAACCCGAGGGTTAATGTACAGATTAAGAATTAAAAAGAGAAGACTATCTTTAATTCACTAGAATGCTTTGTTATATTATTTAAAATATAATTATATCCCATATAGAATACCCTCAATAGAAAATAAATAATAATTCTAGAACTCAGTAAATATCATTAATACATTTTCATTCCTCCACTTTAACGAATGAATAGTTCAAATGTTTGCTTTTGATTTTTAATTAACGAGCAAAGGTTTATTATGATCTTACGAGTTCTGTTAGGACAAATATTTATCTATATCCGAAGTGCCTAATGTAATGGCTAATGCGTTTGATTTTCATCTAAGAACCACCAGATTGGATCAGCTCTAATTCTATCTGTGAAATTAAAATTAAAAGTCACTTCACCAGGTTAATTTGGAGCAGGAAAAATTTTCAGATAGAAGAGAGCACAGAGTCTTACATTAATTCTCCACGAAAGTATATTTCCAAAAATCAACGCTCCAGCAATGGCATACACATAGTTTAGCTATAAATATATTTTTAGAGGGGGGGTTTGTACTTTAAGAATATACTTCATGTTCATGTTATAAATTTTACGTAACAAACATCTTATAATTCAAAAGAAGTTTTTATTTTATCTATAAACATTTTTTCCGCAGGAAAATTTCTCAAAAATACCGAGAATTGTTTCACTAAAAATGGGTCTAGGAAAATTTAACGCCGACAATTTACCGATGACAATTTAACGCCGCATTCTATATTGTGGTTTGATTTAAAAATATTTTTTTAATAATAACTATATATGGTCTGAAATTAAGTCTATGGACCGTAACGTCATAAGCAAACATGGCCGCCTCTCAACACCTGTAGGATATTCCTATTCTGTGCTTAAGAATATATACGATTGTATAAGCACTAGGCGCAAAATGTAATATGGTTAAAATTACATGTAAATTATAAAATAAAATAAAAATAATAGTTAGTGAGTATACTAGATTCTATTATCACCAGAACCAAAAGTGTGTGCAAAATTTCAACTCAATCGGTCGGGTGGAACTGGTTTAAACGGTCTATAAATTCAATTTCAGCGATATACTATATAATAGAAGAATAGAAACATTATTAATATTATTATTATTAACAAACGTTTTTTCCACAATATAGAATGCTGCGTTAAATTTTCCGGACTCCACTAAAAATAAATGACAAAGTGTCAAACAAGTGACTGCCATTAAGTATCTGGGAGGCATAGTGAGCCAGCAATGCGACGCCGAAAAAGAGATAAGATCCAGGATCGAGTAGGCTCAGAGGGTCTTCGCTGACATGAGAAGCTTCGTCAGGGATGAGCTGAGTATAGAGCTGAGGATTAAAATGTTGAGATGGTATATATTCCCAGTCCTCCTCTTTGGAGAGTTGACTGTTAATCCATCTATGCAAAGAAAAATCAAAGCATTCGAAATGTTTTTGTACCGAAGGATGCTAGGAATACATACCTTGGGTGCATAGAATCACCACTAATGAAATTCTCATTCGCATGAATAAGTAAAAAGAACTACTGGTTGCCGCCAAGGAAAGAAAGATCAGGTACTTGGGTAACATCATGAGAGCTGTCATAAATTATATTTTAAAATAATAATATGTAAAGGGCGGCGAAAAACCTGGATATGATGTTTTCGTATAGGTATCTCTTACGTGACAATCTGATTCTCGAGTCGTGTCTCAATTACAATCCATGAGCGAATTATTTTTACTGACAAGGAATTTTATGACTTTATAATGGGCCACGGGTTGGACAGCCCTGGTTTAAATCGAATGGGATTAAAGAAGGATATGAGGAATGATAATTTATTTTTTAAAAGGGTCACAGATATAATAGTCCCTGATTATCCATTATCTATTGTCATGTAAGAACGTGCAAAGATCTAAAATACAAGGCCTGAAAAGTTTTAGTCCGGGAGAGAAATTATCAATTAATTGTGATTGCTCTAGAAAACCCCAAATCCTTGTCTCCTTGTAATAGAATGACATAACTATAGACTTGCTTATAGTGTCGTAGCATATAAATTACTGAAATAATAAATATTTTAGAAAATGAAAATATGAGAAGAAGAATAATTTTTAAACATTAGAAACATCATTTTTTTTATATAGTTGAGCTTATAATTTTGCTTTCAGTGAATAAAAAATATACCAAATAATGATACGCCCAGAGTTAGTCAAACATTGTACTTTCTCTATTTCAATTAATATTAAAAACTTATTAATTCACATTCTTCTCTTCTCCCTGGGCATCTGCTTTCTACCTAGAAGTTGAGAGTTCACCACCTAAGATTGATTGTTTGAAAGGGAAATTCAAGATCTAAGTAAAAAGAGCATGTCCAAGCGAAAGAGAGTGGGTGATTGCTATTATTTCGATTGATATCATTGGAAATTATTTTACTATTTTTCATTTTTTTTTTTTTTTAGAAACTTTTTATTCTCGATTCGTGAATCTTTTGATCAAAAAGATGACCCTATTGCAAATCTGTAGGTATCTATAATTTTCTGCAAATTCAAATTAAATATAGCTATTAGGGAAAGTAAAATATTTTTTTGCTCAAGAAAAAAAAACCTTCGCAATTTTTCAGAAGAACAGCTCAACCGAAGCCAATTGACACAAAAAAGTGTTAAAAATGTATAATTTCAAAAATTATATTTATTATTTATTTATTTTTTGTTTTTTAATGCATAAATGGAGTAAAATTTCACTTTTTTTAATATCTTTAATTAAAACTTGCATAAAAATTTTAACATGAGAACAATTTATTCCGAAAGAGGTCAACTATTAACGCTTGTTTTTAAATATCTAATTATTTTTTGTTCGTATTAACGTGATTTATTATTTATTTATTTTTTTACGGATTCAATGACGTTTCGCCTTCTCTTCCCCTTGTACTCAAGTTCAAGCTCATTAGCACGAATGATGGAAACCAGAAATGCGTGCACATGAGCAAAAGAGAGGTGGAAAATAATAATAAAAAAGAGCAAAATCGAATCACGCCCGAGGAGTTCCTTGGATAAGAAATAAAGAGAAGTTCTCGGGGAGCCGAAGGTGCTCCTGCTCCTCTGTCTCGCAAAAAGGTCAGCCGATTGAAAGTAGCGCGGCGGGTGGGGGTTTTCTGCATGGATCCGCCAACGATTAATAATTTAATAAGCATTTGACGTGAAAATGTAGGACCTTCGCGTTTTAAATGAACCTTTCTAGGTTAATATCAAAATTTTTATTCAAAAATGTTTCATCATTCGCCATAGATCATACATAGCCTATAATGGAGAGAAGGTAGATAATGAGGAGATGGGAATACATACAAGTCGCACTTTTTGTATCTCTAGACTAATTTTCTTTTAATGAATACTTAGAAATAATTTTCGCAATTTTTAATCGCAATAATAACTGGGTGTTGTTTTTATTTCGAAACTTTAATAGATCTCAATTTTAATATACTAATATAGCGAAATGGAACGTTTAGCATCGATCTCTTCTTTTTTCATTCTGTAAATTAAATTTCTTTTGTAATAAAAAATTTTAATAAACATATTATTATCATTCATTATAGCCCTAAATTAAATTCTTATTTATAATTTGGATTTTTTTACTCTCCCTTTCTTTATCTACTAGAATATTGTCTAATGTGTAGGTACTGGTCATCTACCTTATTCGTACCTGATAAGTTTTTCCTAATTTCTTAATGAGAGATTAACTTAATAGAGATTAGCATATGAACTAAATGATAATTGGAATATATACGTATATATATATTTATAAATAAGCTGATGTGGCCATCCAAATGACTTTACTATATACCTGGCCTCCTCTTATATTTAATATTTAATAAAATAATTTATACTCATTTATGAAAGAACTCCCTCCTCTTAATTTTAGGCTCATTAGCAATTAATCATATCTTCGTTTAAATATGGAACTCTTCTAGGGGAAATAGCTTTCTAGCATTTTTGTTTGATAATTTTAATTATTTGACCTTCCTCCCCCGCCCTCCTTTGGGTCACTCTCACTTTCCCATACAGAGTCATTTCCGTAAGGTCGTATAGAGTGCATATGCGAAATTTCGTAGAAATCGATCAAAGGGTCTAGGGTCTAGAGTCTATTCTATTTTTGAACCTCCCCATTTTGGTCCCCTAAACCCCTAAAGGAAGTTACATCTCTTTTTAAATATTGGACTTGTTAATATTAAGTTTCAGCTAACTTTATTTTGTAGTTTAGATTTTTTTAATTTTTAAAGCACTCCCCCCCCTTAATTTTTTTGATTTGTTTTCAACCAAAATCTAATCAGTTCTTAATCTCAATATAAAGAATTTGATGTGAAATTTCATTTTTATATTCATCCTAATTTTTGAGAAAAAGCGTACACAATATTTGATAACGCACAGATTGACGTACAAACAAACATTTGACAAAATAATTAATATCTCGTAAAATGTAATTTTTTCGATGTTCACTTTCTTGTAACTAGAACAAAACGCCATGGTTTCGCTCAATTTTTTTTATCTATATAGTTTAAGCCGTTTTTTTTTTAGATATTTTAAAAAACCGAAGCAAAAACACTTTTTTCATACATGAATATAATACTTGACCATACCCTGTATTTTTTCGAAATGATCCAGTTTGATTTTTTAGAAAAAAACTATGGCCAAAAATAAAATAATTTTGAAAATAAGCCGAACTAAAATTTGATTTTCAAAATCGTTAAAAATGAAAACTACCAAATCATTTTTAACAACCAATTCTCAAGAGGATATGTTAACCACCTTCTCAAAGTAATTTGACCAACTTCTGTGGTATACTGCCATTTGTTAATTTCGGATAATAATTTAGGCAGCTGATACTGACTTTGATCCTTTGATGAGATTTTGCACACACTAAAAATTTCGCTTTTTCTCATAAACTTGCGATATTTATCATAAATTGCAATAAAATTTTGAAAAGCAATGCAAATTCCCTCTGATAATCACATAATTTTTTGACGTCTTTTTTCTTTTTTCATAAATTAACTTTTATCTTTTCCATTTACTTTCTGTCTCTTTTGCATTGAGTCATGTGAAAATCCAAAGTGTCTGCCTCTCGCCGTCACATTTGACGCTTTTCAATGGAATAAACATTCACAAGAGTAGCAATTCATTTGGAAAAACATCTTGGAGAAAATCTCGTCTGGATCTTCATGGAATGTCAGAGAAAAGTTAAATAAGAAATTACTGAGACGGACTTTTGATTATCCAATTGCTTTTGCGAATATAATAATTACATTTCGCTGATCCGATAGTGACGTAACTCAAAGAAAATCTCTTTTGATTTTGTTCATAAATAGTCACATAATTTTTATTTGAAAGTAATCGTTGGGTTCAAAATCTAATTCCCCAACAATTGAAAAGATTTTTCATTTAAATCAACATATTTCTATCCACATATGATTAGGTACTAATCAAATAACATAACAGCGCCTATTTCCAGTCAAAGCAGTTTTTTATTAAGAAACTTCACCTAACCATTTTTATTTTCACTTACATCTTAATGTAAGTGAAAGTGTTACATTTTCCTCTTTTGTGGTCTTCACGCTTTGAGAACATTTAACTCCGAAAAAGATAATATTTACTTTCACGTTATCAATTCTAAGTGTAAGTAAACAAAATCTTTAAAAGAACAAAACAGAATTAAGAAGTTCCCTGAATCTAAAAAGTGGCTTAATATTCATAGCCACAATGCAATTTGAAACTTAAGCTAGGGATTATCTGGAAGAAGTATGTTAATCATGTGATTCAAATCGGTTAAGTGGTGCTTCAGCACTTATTTACTTTTTTGAAATTCTCTCAATATCGGCCTTAAAGATTATTTATTAATTACTATAAATTTTACCTCGATTGAAATTAAGGAATGGTCGCTGATTAGGTATTTCACAAAAACTACTTATTCTTTCAATTTTTTAAGGGTACTTTTTACTTTAACCAACTATTTCTGATTCGATTACCAACAGAATCAAACTTATTTTTAATTTTCTTATACATTTTTTTCAAATATTAAATAATAACGAGGGGTGAACCGCGACCTAATATCGTGTATTTCTACTTCCACTTCAAGAAGAAGACAATAGAGGAAGGGGCATTATCTTCCAAAATAATTCCACATAATTCCAAAGACGTCTACACCTAATTCCAATCACGGTTCACCCCTTTGAATAATAATAATTAAACTGTTAATTCAAATTTAACTCATCACTTAAAAACCCCAGCAAAAACCTTTTAAACAAGGTTTAAATAAAAATTTGTTAATCATCGTCAACATGGCTGTAGTTAGGGGCGAAATGGGGCAGTGCCCCCCCCCTTCAAAACTCATTGCTCCCCCTAGAAAAATCGAAACTCCATTATTACGAGGAATCACTTATGTATTTCTGATTCAATTATTTCGTTACAAAATTTGTCAACTTTACTAAAAAGATAGTTGATATTCCTAAATTGGAACCTTATGGTGGCTAATCAGTTGGTCGGCTGCCCCACTAGGAAAACTCCCTAACTACGCCAATGATCATCGGTTATAATTTATATATTAGGAATTAGGTACGGAACCTTTAGTGAGAGAGCCCAATTGGAGTCTTGTCAGGTTTTTATTTTGGCGCCCAAGATACGCTCTATTATATGAATATCCTTCTACGTAATCCTATATGCCCGTGCCATGCTCGAACTTGTCCGCTTTTTTTATTTTGTAAATAATACGAGCTCTCTGTTTGTAAATTTATCTTTTTAACATTATACTTTTTACAAGCTTTTTTCAATAACATTTCTAATTGTTCTCGTTAGCAATCGTATCGTTGATCTACTTTCCCTCAAATTACTTAATGTATTGTAGAAAACCTCTTCCTTCTCATAATAAGCCCTTTCTCTTTATATGGTATAGAATTATTATTATTATATAGATTATATTTCGAATCATTTAATAAAAGAAATGAATCGAAAACACATTATCATCCATTGGAAAAGAGCATTCTCTATATAAAACATTAAACAATAATTGTTAGATGAAAAGAACGGGAAAATTCTGAGAGAGTGACTTCATGCAGAGAGTAATGTAGGAAGTTAAAATTAAAAGAAGTTGCAAACACATACAGTATATTGAAACAGGGTTAGTCTTTTAAAAAGACTATTGATGAAAATGCTTTTTAAAATAATAAGTTTAGTTCTGACAAGAACAATTGATGAAAATGCTTTTTAAAATAATAAGTTTAGTTCTGACAAGAACAATTGATGAAAATGCTTTTTTAAAATAATAAGTTTAGTTCTGACAAGAACAATTGATGAAAATGCTTTTTAAAAATAAGAATGATGTCTCAATATATATGTGTTCGCCAATGAAATAATGAAAAATCCACTTACTTTAGAATAGGACCGCCTTGCTAGCATTTCAAGGCTGATGTCTGTGCCAAGGCTTTTGTAGGCGCTGGGTCGCCTGGGAGAGCGGTTTCCCATAGGGTTGTTCTTTGTTCAGAAGCCGGAGCAAGAGTGACAGATGTTACAGGTTCACGAAATATTTATGCGAAAAGAGACTGGACGCTCGAGCTCTGTGAGCCAATGAGAGCCCGCCTAATATCGCCTTGATTTAGATATAAGTTAAGTGAAGTTTGTCGATATGTTTAGTTTATAGTTTGAAGTTGAAGACGAGCCATAGTCAAGACACGATGTATTTATTAACGATGTGGATTATGATGTTTCACGACGACCCCTAGACACGAATATGTATATAACCCCTTTTTTGTAAATAAATATATATATAAAGAAGTGAATGTGTGTTATTGTTTATTTTCACCCCTATGAGCGAAGAGGGTGAAACCCCAGCCTTCTACAAGTGGAGGCCTGTCCAGGATAAATCGTAGGGGGTGAAACCCCCCGCCCCCTACAAATGGGTGCTCGCGTCCGGGATGAATCATAAAAAGTTCATCTTACCGGGAACGATTTGATGACGAAATGACGGAACGTGACGTGGAATCTTGTTGATATTCTGGTGAAAAAATTGTGCCCTAGAAGAATGAAGAATCTTGGCCAGCATGTCAATATCGAGAGAAACTTGACAGACTTCGATTTTGAGGACGTCAAAAAGCTTTTTAAACTTATTTTTGACGAAGAAGGCAATCGACACACGAGGCGAAAATTGAAGCTTTTCGAAGGCTTTAATTTTGGCTCCGCTAGTCGAGAGCGCAAAGCAAAAGCCGTTTGCAGTGACTTCTCTCAATCGGACCTGGTAATTATCTCTTCGATATTAGGCTTGCCCACAGACTCTGACAAGAAGTGTCTTGCCAGAAATCTCGTGGTAAGCTTGTCCGATTTTGGCCATCTGAAAAGGGTGCACGGGACTTCATCAAAAGACACGCGCGTGGACGACGGACAACCAGCTAAACAGCTGGGGGAGATGAATTCTCTCGGAGCTTCTGCGAAGCCAGGAATTCGATTGAAAAGTTCGACGGAACGGGGAGCATTTCAATCGAACAGTGGATCAAAGAGATTCAGGATTTAGTTGAAGAATCCGGATGGGGTTCGACGGAACTATTTTTTCTGGTGAAGATGTCGCTAGCAGGCTATGCGAAAGATTATATTCAAAGCGAAAGAGGTTTGACTTCTTGGAGTTTGCTCGAAACAGCTCTGAAAGAGGAATTCTCGCAAAAGATGAAAAAGACGACGAGGACGACGACGACGATGTTGAACAAAGCAAAGAGGATTGCTTTGTCCATAGCGAGGTTTACGAAGAAGATGTTTCATTTTGCGAGAAAGTTCCCTTTCACCGGCTGCAGCAGGACGCCAACGAGGACGACGCCGATGACGACGGCAACGAGGAGAGGTTCAAGGAAGAAATCGCCGATGTCGATTTGGATGAAGACGAGGATGCTGGCGAGGAGGACGTAGTTGATTTGGGTGAAAGTGGTGTGAAAGAAATTGCCTACTTGCCGGATGAGCTGAAAGAAGAATTTGAAGAATTAACGCCGAGGAATATACTTGAAAAAGGTGAATTGTTTGAGGATGAGAGCCAAGACAGAGAAATAGAAAAAAACAATTTAATTATGGATTTGCGAGAAGAAAGAAGAGTCAACAAAGAGATGAAAGAGTGCTCTTTGTTAGAAACAAGAGATAAAGAAAAAGATACGCAACGAAGGATGAATAATAACCGCCCAGGTATAGCAACAAAAGGTGTGATCCAAAACGTGACGCATATTAGTGTAAGTGATATTTCAAAAATCATTTATAATAAACGCTATTCATTAATTAAATTTGTGAAAAATATTGGTGAATATATACGTTTGAGGTGTTCTGAAAATAATTTCATTTTTGATCGAGGAAAGATGTCACGCGATTTTTGCGCCAGGTGCGCGGGTTCGTGGGTTCACGGGTGTGTGTGTGTGTACGCGTGTGTAAACAAGTGTTTTTGCAGTCGCATTGACCTATCCCAAAAAATTCCCACCCATAGTGAAGTGTGAGTGTATATGTGTGAAAACGTGCAGCTCGCCACCCAAGAGAAAGAGAAAACGAACCCTACGAACAATACGAGACGTAGCACAATGGATAAAGGTTTTTCTTGAACAATTATTTAGAATTTAGCTAAAATATATGGTCACATATTTTGCATGAAAGTTAGAAATGTTTCTATCATAAAATTAAGCTGATATATAAGAAATTTCGAAATTTAAATTATGAAGACGAAATTTTTGATTAAGATTGAAGTTTGAGCAATTCATTGTTCTTAAATTTTTTTGGTTTTTGTTTAAAAAATTAGTTTGTTTTTAAGAAGTATAATTTTGTTTTGAACGTTGAATGTTTAATTTTAGATTTCAAATTTTGAAAGAGAGAAATTAAGTTCAGAGTTAAATAGGTAGATTTTAATAAAAGAATTTAATTTGAAGACGAGATATTCAATTCAATTCAAAATTTAAATTCGAAGAAATTTTAAAATTAAAGATGGGAATCTTGAGAAATTTTATATTTGATTCGGGTTAAATTTTAATGAGATCATTTGAAAAGAGAATTTAGATTTAAATTATTATGATTATTAATTAAATTTAAATTAAACGTTGAAGAATTTAATTTTTGAATTGAAGGAATGAAACAATTTTAGATATAAGAGGAAGTCTAATACTTTATTATTCTTATAGATGTGGAGATCATCATTTTTGTTAAAATGATCTTCTTTTAGAATTAAGTTGCATATTATTTCTATATAATTATTATGTTTAAGACGTTGAAAATTGCTTTATGTGTTAAGAGTGATTTGATTTAAATTGTATCGAGGGATTTTTCATACGATTTTTGTGGACTTTAGTATAATTTGATTTTCTATACAGGATTGGGATTGTTTTGTTTTAATGGGGCTTTAAAACTATTAGGATGGCCGAATTTGTAGGAAGTTAAAATTAAAAGAAGTTGCAAACACATACAGTATATTGAAACAGGGTTAGTCTTTAAAAAGACTATTGATGAAAATGCTTTTTAAAATAATAAGTTTAGTTCTGACAAGAACAATTGATGAAAATGCTTTTTAAAATAATAAGTTTAGTTCTGACAAGAACAATTGATGAAAATGCTTTTTTAAAATAATAAGTTTAGTTCTGACAAGAACAATTGATGAAAATGCTTTTTAAAAATAAGAATGATGTCTCAATATATATGTGTTCGCCAATGAAATAATGAAAAATCCACTTACTTTAGAATAGGACCGCCTTGCTAGCATTTCAAGGCTGATGTCTGTGCCAAGGCTTTTGTAGGCGCTGGGTCGCCTGGGAGAGCGGTTTCCCATAGGGTTGTTCTTTGTTCAGAAGCCGGAGCAAGAGTGACAGATGTTACAGGTTCACGAAATATTTATGCGAAAAGAGACTGGACGCTCGAGCTCTGTGAGCCAATGAGAGCCCGCCTAATATCGCCTTGATTTAGATATAAGTTAAGTGAAGTTTGTCGATATGTTTAGTTTATAGTTCGAGTTGAAGTACGAAGCCGCTAGTCAAGACACGATGTATTTTATTAACGATGTGGATTATGATGTTTCACGACGACCCCTCAGATGTTACACGTTCACGAAATATTTATGCGAAAAGAGACTGAGACGCTCGAGCTCTGTGAGCCAATGAGAGCCCGCCTAATATCGCCTTGACTTAGATATAAGTTAAGTGAAGTTTGTCGATTTGTTTAGTTTATAGTCAGTTGAAGACGAGCGATAGTTAAGATGACACGATGTATTGATTAACGATGTGTATTATGATGTTTCACGACGACCCCTAGACACGAATCTGTATAAACCCCTTTTTTGTAAATAAATATATATATAAAGAAGTGAATGTGTGTTATTGTTATTTTCACCCCTATGAGCGAAGAGGGTGAAACCCGCGCCTTCCACAAGTGGAGGCCTGTCCGGGATAAATCGTAGGGGGTGAAAACCCCCCGCCCCCTACAAATGGGGGCTCGTCCGGGATGAATCATAAAAAGTTTATCTTACCGGAGACGATTTGATGATCTGAAATGACGGAACGGTCGACGTGGAATCTTGTCGATATTTCCTTGTGAATGACCATGGTGGCCTAGTAAGAAAGAGAAGAATCACCTTGACCAGATATCTAAAATGACATTTAATTCTCCCACTTGATTTTTTACTTTATTTTTACTTGAGAGACAAACGATATCTTATTATAATGACAATTGATCAGTTAAATTAGATTAGTTTTTTTATATCACTTGTTTGAGACATTTTATAGTCGAAACATATATGTATTACATTTGTAATTTACATATTGCCACACATGCTCTAAATCTCTATTTCGCCAGAGTGTTTTTTTGTTTGCAGATTTTTTTTACATTTATTTTTTAATAAAGGTGAGTGAAAAGAAGAAAAAGAAACTTCTCACTTTTTGAAATTGATTAATTCTGATTTGAAGTTAATGAGGTATAGAACTTGGAAATTCTTTATCATTGCATTGGCGTAGTTAGGGAGTTTTCCTAAAAGGGCAGCCGGCTAGCTGATTAGCCACCAGAAGGTTTCAATTTCGGTAATCCGATTAGAGATCAAGTAACTTTTTAGTAGAATTGACAAATTTTGGAAGTAACGAAATAATTTAATGAGACATACATACGTAATAATGGTAATTTTTCTGGGGGATGAAATGAGTTTTGTAGGGGGGGGGGGGGCACTGCCACCCTTGCCCCTCCCCTAACTACTCCAATGATCATTGTCTCAAATGGAACTATAATACAGGGTGAGGCATAAAGTTCTACCACATTTTGAAGAACTATAAAAAAATGAAAAAATTTAGCTAGAAAAAAATGGAATGTATTTTTGAAAAGAACATAAAATATATAATTTTTAATGTGTTTTAAACATTATCAGACAAAAAGGGGGAGGGGGGTTAAAAATGAAAATTCTAGACCTTTCGATCAAACTCAACCAAATTTTAAATACCTATTAACTGAAAGTAATGGAAGGAAGTCCAGGTGTCGTGAAGAATATATATTCTGTAGGCCCCCAAAAGGCTAGAAATGCAAAAACTGACCACCCAAAATGGGGGGGGGGGGTCAAACAAGGAAATTTTAGCCCTTTTGACCAAACTCAACCAAATTTTGTATACATACTCTGTGGGCCTCAAAAAGGCTAGAAATTCAAAAACTAACCCAACGTGTGTGTGTGTGGGGGAGGGTCAAAAATGAAAATTCTAGCTCTTTTGACCAAACTCAACCAAATTTTGTATACATATTCTGTGGGCCCCAAAAAGGCTAGAAATTTAAAAACTAACCACCCAAAATGGGTCAAAAATGAAAATTCTAGCTCTTTTGACCAAACTCAACCAAATTTTGTATACATATTCTGTGGACCCCAAAAAGGCTAGAAATTCAAAAATAACCACCCAAAATGGGGGAGGGTCAAAAAGGAAAATTCTAGCTCTTTTGACCAAAATCAACCAAATTTTGTATACATAGTATGTGGACCCCCAGAGGGCTAGAAATGCAAAAATTAAACAAATTTTGTATACATAGTTTGGTCGAAAGAGCTAGAATTTCCATTTTTGACCACCCCCTTTTTTTCGTCTGATATAATGTTTAAAATACATTTACAAAAAAATTTATTTTATGTTCTTTTCAAAAATATATTCAGTTTTTTATACCACTTCAAAATGTGGCAAATCTTTCTTTATACCCCAGCCTTACAATGGCGAAATTTTTTAAGAATTCAAAATTGTTCTTTAAATTTATTAAAAGAATTACTTAATTTATATGTAATAAAAGACATTCGATTTTTTTAATTGGTGGACATGTTAAAGCTTCCCTGTTGAAGTCTTTATCTACATAAGAATTCATCAGAAAATATCTTCCTGTATCCCGAAGAGAAACTGTTTGGCTATTTAGCATAAGTCGTCTGAGTCCTTTAATTGGTTGGAACCTATCAGCCCTATCGACTCCGCTAAGAGGCATCATTAATTGGCTGTGGGACGTGTCTTCTCCACGCCACTCTTCATTTTCCCCAAGAGAACATTTATTTTTGCCACTCGAAGGAGCCATTTGCATGTGCCAGGCTGATCCAATTAATTTAAGCACTCGTAACGCTAATGGTTGCATGGAACACGTCTTCTGCTACCTGTTTTCTGGTTTCCAACGAGGTGACCGCAGCCTGGGCCCATTACGCCCCGTCCGCCCGGCGCCGAAGTCCTCGGCCAGAGGCCCAGGTCCAGGTCGACTTGAACCTGACTGGCGATCTGGAACGGCAAGGTCAGCCTCAGGACCATCAGCTGATTTGCAACCAGCCCGAAACGCATCCCGATCTAATAAATCCAAAAAAATCCTCATGCATCCCACAGACACTCATCTCCGGATGCTCCTGTCTAACGATGCAAATAGGAAATTAGATATTCTGTTTACTGACTCGAAGTTTATTATTCCACTAAAAAAAAAATGAAATATAATAATTTCAGAACAAAACATATATTAATATTCATAAATTATAAAAATGCTTTATTAAAGGCTTCTTTTTTTAAGATTTACGCACATAGCACTTTAGTAAGTTTTCATCGAGGGGTGATCCGCGATTGGAAGTAAGTGTACACCTCTTTGGAAGTATTTTGGAAGTACTTGAAAATATTTGAAAGTACTTGGGAATATTTGAAAGTGCTTGGAAATATTTGAAAGTGCTTGGAAATATTTGAAAGTGCTTGGAAATATTTGAAAGTGCTTGGAAATATTTGGAAGTACTTGAGAATATTTGAAAGTACTTGGGAATGTTTGAAAGTGCTTGGAAATATTTCTAAGTACTTGGAAATATTTGGAAGTACTTGGAAATATTTGGAAGTACTTGGAAATATTTGGAAGTACAAGTGGAAGTAGGTGTACAGCATATTAGGTCGCAGTTCACTCCTCGGTTTTCATATTACAACACAACAATTATTAAATAATTTTGTTAAGAGAGAATGGTGTGGGTTCTTGGTGAAACATTTAAATAAAGTAAAGAAAATTTTGAAACATTTAAGAAACTTTTTAAAATTTAAAATATAAAATACTAGGTAGGTTTCACTAAAAAATAAAAAAAAGATGCTTCTTTAGCATTTCGGGGTATGAGCCCATCTTCAGTTCACAGAGGAAACTGAATACAAAAATATCTATAAAATAACTCTAGAAGTAAAATTCCTTAACTTTAACAATAAGGTGACCAACTATTTTTCGTACTCCCAGGAATTTCATTGGAAATGGTGATTGGGGTTGTTAAAAAAAACGAGTCTTCTCCATTCGGCTATATTTTTTTAAAAATAATACCTATAGAAATTAATACTGATTTTAGTATTTTAAATTTATATAATTTTTTTTTCTTGAAATAATATTTTTTCGTTGAATGAATTTTTTGGATAATTCTGAATTTTCTTCTAGGGGTGAACCGCGATTGGAATTAGGTGTACACCGTCTTTAGAATTATTTGGAATTACTTTGGAATTCATTAGATAATCTATTGTCATCTATTGTCTTCTACTTGGAAATTAAAGTGGAAGTAGGTGTACACAATTTTTGGTCGCGGTTCACCCCTCGGTTTTCTTCTAATAGCGCACCCACGTGAGAACAATTTGCATCCCCCATATTGAATTAAACCGTTAAAACTCCAACTAGTGTCCTTATGGAGAGTAGCGATTTTCCGCTGTTAAAATTAAATGTCAAGTTTGAAGAGGTGATATTGATTTAAAATTAAAAGAAATTCAGAAAAACTCTACATTTCACTCAACAATAATTAATATTCTTTCGAATGTACTAACACTTAGAACCACTCTAATTTTAAATTATTGGATAAAAAATGTTTCACCAAGTACCAACACCAATTCCTTAAAAACCACTTTAATTTTACTTAATTTATAGAATAAGTAAAAAAATACGTTTTCATTCAAAGAAACTCACCAAAACATTGCCGAATCACTTTTTAACCGACTTCAAAAAAGGAGGAGTTGTCAATTCGACTGATTTTTTTGTCTATGTTACCTGATATCTTCGCCAATTATGAACCGATTTTGATGATTTTTTTGCATTGGGTTCAGTCTAGTTTCCGATTGGTCCCGTTTTTTTTTCATTGGCATTGGACCTTTTTTGCTATGTTTGTTTAGGCATAACTTCTTTGATTATAAACCGATTTCGATGATTCTTTTTATAATGGAAAGAGGGTACCTTAGGGCTGGTCCCATATTAATTGGGTCAAGTTCTGATCATATGATCAATGACGAATTAACGTAAATATCTAATTCTTATGAGTAAATAATCGAAATTATAATAAATAAAATCTTTTATAAACAAATCAATCTTAAAACGTTGATTTAAAACTCTCAAACGTTTCTAGAGAATTTTTATTTTTATGAATTTAATTTTATTATCATTTTCTGGGGAGATCGAGAGGGAGAGAGGGAGAGGAGGTGAGATCCAATCGACTTGATTGGGGAATAATGGAATTGAAATAATTATCGGAAAAGAGGTTTTTTATCTAATTAGATTTTTCCTCTTATTAAAAACAAGGACTAAAGATAAATAAGGACACTCGATGGTGGAGAAGCAATCTCCGGAATCGAAGCTAAAATACATGGTATACATTAATTAATGTAAAATAATTGGTTTAATAAAATTTATAAAAAAAATTATATCATTTTCTGGGAGAGAGAGATGGGGAGGCAATACCAATCGACTTGATTGGGGAATAATGGAATTGAAATAATTATCGGAAAAGAGGTTTTTTTATCTAATTAGATTTTTCCTCTTATTAAAAACAAGGACTAAATATGAATAAGGACACTCGATGGTGGAGAAACAATCTCCGGAATCGAAGCTAAAATACAAGGTATACATTAATTAATGTAAAATAATTGGTTTAATAAAATTTATAAAAAAAAAAAAATATCATTTTCTGATGATGGGGGATGAGGGAGGATAAACCAATCGACTTGATTGGGGAATAATGGAATTGAAATAATTATCGGAAAAGAGGTTTTTTTATCTAATTAGATTTTTCCTCTTATTAAAAACAAGGACTAAAGATGAATAAGGACACTCGATGGTGGAGAAGTAATCTCCGGAATCGAAGCAAAAATACAATGTATACATTCATCATCATCATCATCAGACTGTCGATAGCGACAATCCACTGCTGAATATAGGCCTCTTCCATCAAATGGAATGGGGTTGGCATTAAGTCACCACGCTTGCCAGACGGATTGGTGACTAGGAATCAGATTATAGCCGGTCAAATATCAATGCAGGGACTCGGACTCGAACCCGGGACTCCTGCTTAGAAGGCTAGTGTCTTTAAGCTCTCGGCTAATCCGATTCCTAATGTATACATTAATTAATGTAAAATAATTGGTTTAATAAATTTATCATTTTCTGATTCATTCGCCCGACGCTTTCTCTTACGAGATGCATGCAAGGTATTATATTAAGTCACTATTAATAACATCACTAAAAATAGAAAAATAAAAATAATTTTTATAAAAAAAATAAAACCGACTTCAAAAAAAACTAAATGCAAAAAATAAAATATTAAAACTCAAAAATAAAATAAAATGCACTAAAAGGCATAAAATAATTATCTAATTTAGTTACAACTAAATGGCGAAATATTTACATGAAATCACTTTTTGAAGTAGGTTCTAAACAAACTATATAAACGAGCGTACCCGCCAATCGTACTAAGTAAAATCCGTCTAGTTTGATTCATAAAATGTATTTGTTTGGCACCGACTTCAAAAAGTGATTTCATGTAAATATTTCGTCATTTAGTTGTAACTAAATTAGATAATTGTTTTATGCCTTTTAGTGCATTTTATTTTATTTTTGAGTTTTATTATTTTATTTTTTGCATTTAATTTTTTTGAAGTCTGTTTTATTTTTTTTTTTATTAAAATTATTTTTTGTTTGCTCTAATCCTCGCAATGCTCGTAAAACGAGTGTATTTCCGTACAATAATGGCTTTTTTTTTAGAAATGAGTACAAAAGAATGTAAAGGAGTATTTTTGGATTAGTACAGTTTTTAAAAGGAGCACGGCTCACGAAAAAGGAGTATAAAGAGTACGGTTGGTAACCTTATATTAAATGAACATTAAATAGGAAACAACCGTTAACAACCATTAGAATAATAGACAATTATGGCCGGTTATGCTCATCTCTGGTCAAATCTGAGTGTCAGCTATATCAGCTAACATTGAGATATGTGTGCAGATGTTAGTAATCTGACGGCTAATTTGAATCTAAGGCTAAAAGTTATCCTACAGTCAACTTTAACTGGAGGTGAACAACCTGGATTTACAAATTATAGTAGAATCTCACACCTCACATTCAATTTACATAATATTAAGGTGACGTTTTATTATTGTTTTTTGGTAAGAACTATATTTAAAGGCACATGCCGTTGAAATAAATAAATAAATAAATAAATAAATATTCATTCGAAAGAGAGTCATAGTCCGATGATAATCAGCTGCAAAATGTAAAAATGAAAAAATACAGATACATTTTCTTGAATTACATTTAAAATATATTATTTGTTTCTTTATTCAAGATTAAGAATATTTTCAAAAATAGCTAAATAACAAAAAAAAAATACCGTTGTACAGATTATTCATAGCTTCAATATTTGATATGGAGGACATTCCCTTGGCGATATACTTGATTATAATTAAGTGGATATTGATGAGGCAGTCCAAAAAAAGAAGAAGATAATTTACACTATCTTTTTACTCATAAAACCGACGTTTCGGAGGCTATTCCCTCCTTCTTCAGGGTTTTGAAGGAGGGAATAGCCTCCGAAACGTCGGTTTTATGAATAAAAAGATAGTGTAAATTATCTTCTTCTTTTTTTTGGACTGCCTCATCAATATCCACTTAATTCACTTATCAGTCCGTCTCCAAAAATTACTCCAATCTTGATTATAATATCAACAATGAGTTTCTAAATTTAATCTACCAGAAATTGAAGGAGACAATAAAAGAGTGTGTCTTCTGCTGGAATTATAAATTTTATTTATTTATAACGGGACTATAGTTTCGAGGGCTTTGCCCTCTTCATCAGTCTATTACAATGGATTCACAGGAATTAATTTATGAATTCATAAATTTTATATAAAAATTCTGCTACTCTCGGCACAAAAACTTTTAATTTAATCTACCAGAAATGATATTAACATTTTAAGCAAGACTTACTTATTTTAATTAAGTGATATTTTACTTTTTCTCCTATTTTATGTAACTAATTCTTGGAAATAATTGGTTATACTTTGCGATTTTTTACATAGGTACTTTAAAGAAAGATACGTTTTCTTTTTTAGCTAATAGAGTTCTCATCGTACAAAGATAAATCTAAAAGAAATTGAAATGTTACGTCCATCATTACTTAAATAAATATAAACTTTAAAATGAGCAAAACGATTGTTGTTGTTGTTAATGATGACGATGAAGTTGTGAAGAATAATGGAACGTCTTTGAATGACGCTCACAATAAAAAGTTGGTCAGAATACTATACTATAAAGGTGTCTCTAAGATAATCGCTTCTCCTCGACAGCGAGTGCCAACAACAATTAATGAAGACATTCGTTTGTCAAATTAAGTTCGCATTTCGAGTCTGCATTTCCGCATGCAGAAGGTGATGTCATCTAAAGAGAATTCGATCTCGTCACGCCCACTTGCTCTTCTCAAATTCATCTGTGCAACAAGAAGCATTTAATTGGCAAAAAATTCCAGAATTTCACCATAACTTTATCTCGAGAAAGAACTTGTTTTTCGACAAGCGATGCCTGTGATCACTATTTATTTTGATCAATGCAAATCGATGTTTGTTTTCTGATTCCTTCCGTGACGCCAAATCATATGCTTGAGAGAATTGCCAACTCGAGCGGGCATCTCTTTTCCTAAATAGTTAATGATTGAGGGAAACCACGACCTGCCCATCTAGATTATTCAAGAATTGAAAAAATGATTCTGTTATCAAAAAGTTAACAGTTTATCAATCAATTCATTTAGAAGAAATAAGATATATTAAAATCATTTTTATATAAAAAAATTCCCTAAGAAACATAACAACATCAACCAATCTAGTTGAGTTGAATTGTATAATTATAATATTTTATACTAGCTGCAAGGCCCGCCTTCGGCAAGGCCTTCTTGCTAGCCAAGGGAACGCCCCCTGGACCAACACATCCAGCACCCCCCAGACCATGCCCCCCCAACACTCCATCCGCACCCTAACACACGACCCACCCCCCTCGAAACCCCTCAACCCCCCCCCCCCCCCCCGCACCATGCACCCGTGCCTAGCCCCCGCCCCCACACCACCACCCGAACCCCCACCCACCTCGGATGCCGCACCACATGCACCCCGGACCCCACCCCGTGCCCTCCAACCCTGCGCACCACACCCCCGCCTAGCCTCTGGACCCCACCCCCGCTACACTCTCTGGACTCCACCCCGCACCACCCCCTGCACCCCCACCCTACTTCGCCTCACTCCCTCACCCCACCCCCATTCCACCCCGGGCACCCCATACCCTAACCCATCCCCACTCCATTCCACCCCCGCACCCACCCTCCTCACCCAGTTTTTGCATTTCTAGCCTTCTAGTGACCCACCGATTATGTATACAAAATTTGGTTGAGTTTGGTCCAAGAGAAAGAATTTTCATTTTTTGACCCTCCCCCCATTTTGGGTGGTTAGTTTTTGCATTTCTAGCTCTCTAGAGGCCCAGAGATTGTGTATACAAAATTTGGTTGAGTTTGCTCCAAGGGCAAGAATTTACATTTTTTCACCCTCCCCCTTTTTGGGTGGTTTTTTGGGGGAAATTTTTTTTAAACACAAGTTGTCAGAAATCACATCCCTTACAACTTTGTTTATCATAAAATTTGCCGTAGGGTTAATAGTTTAGGAGTTATTTGATAATTTTCATTCGTGAGCCACCCCAAACCCCCTTCTGGGGTCAAAATATCAAAATGTTATATAGCTAAAAACGTAAGTTAGAAGACATATGATGTAAATATGAAATTTCATAATAATCCCTTCAGCCGTTTTTGACGTGAATCGTGAGCAACTTTTCGCGGAAACCACTGAAGCAGACAGACAGACATACAGTCAGACAGACAGGAATTTTGTTGAGGGTGTTTTCGTTCATAACTTTGCTTGAAACGCGTGCAACCAAAATTTTGCGTGATTTGGTGCAATGTACAGACAAAACCTTAATTTTATATACATAGATTCTGTGGGCGGAAACCCTCTGACATATAATATTATATACATCCACCTTTTGGCTTACACGGGCCACATTTGAAGAAAAAATTGCCTCGGACCGAGGATAAAATATTATAATTCTATTGATATTTGTTAGTCAAAAAATATAGTTAATAGGTAATGTAGAAATAAGAACATTATTATTTTTTTTTAGCTTATAGTGAGCTTTTAATTTTACTTTTCGTAAATTTTATACTTGAAAATGCTTCCATATATCGCTGATCTTACAAAACTTCGTAAGTCCGATTTTGGGTCAAATATGTATTATACGTTTATACCGACCAACTTTTCACGGCGCGCCTGTCTATTGAAAACTTATTCCAATTTAATTTCGTGCTACGGACAAATAATAAATATTTCATTGTATTTGTATGTATTGTTGTTTAAAATGTTTTTTCTTGTTTCCTGGCAAACAATGAATTTAGGACGAGGTTTTGTAAGACAGCGACGATATGTAAATACATAGCTTCATACTTACAAAAAGTGATTTTATGTATTAGTATTTGTTTATATTTTTTTCCTGGCTAGATAATTAATGTAAAATTCTAATAAAGAACCAAAATTCAATTTTTCTTTCAGATCGGTATCTAATTGTTGTTCTAGAACATTCAATCAGAAAGTTGGCAAGTAGAAAATTTATTTCTAATAAAAATGGAGTCGGAAATAGACCAAGACCAATACGATGATTAATTTTTCGGACATCTTGAAATCTAGTTCCAGATTCAAAATTTGAAATTAACACTTTTATTTTTCAAAAACATCACAGTAGATTTTCAGATTTCTTATTTTAGAGAAAAAGAATTATCAGGCCAAATTGTTGTGTGTTTTCCAGTATTTACATAGAAATCTCAATGTTTTAAGGAATTTTATGACTTTATATTGGGCTACGGGTTGGACAGCCCTGGTTTAAATTGAATGGAATTAAAGAAGGATATGAGAAATGATAATTTATTTTTGAAAAGGTTCACAGATATAATAATCCCTGACTATCCATTATCTATTGTCATGTAAGAACGTGCAAAGATCTAAAAGACAAAAGTCCTGACAAGTATTATTATAGTCCAGGCGAGAAATAATTAATTAATTGTGATTGTTCTAGAAAACCCCAATTCATTGTTTTCTTGTGTACTAGAATGATAACTAGAGATTTGGTTAGTGTCGTATAATAAATTACTGAAATAATAAATATTTTCGAAAATGAAGATATGTGACCTTCTCCGAGAAAAGGGACCTGATGTGTCAAAAAACGGGTTTGGACTTAAGAGTGGATTCTGGTACCTAAAAGGGTGTAGAATAAGATGAAATGAGTTAGATTTCTGATAAAAATTTATTTACCCCATAAAAACGTACAAAACAAATTTATAAGAAGAATTTTTAAATATTCGAAAACTCATTATTATTTTTTTTTATCTTATATAGTTGAGCTTGTAATTTTGCTTTTAGTGAATTTTATTCTTGAAAAAACTTCGCGTATTGTACAAATGTACATTATATTTTGTTCACTTCTAAAGAATTAGAAGAGGTTTTTTATTACCTTTTGTTCAAGTTATAAACTTGACTGACTTTTTTAGTATATATTGCTAGTTATGCAACATTTTTCAACCCCCCCCCCAGAAATTTCACTGACGCACTCTGCGTTTTAATCAAAAGGAAATTAATCATATCCCTTTTGTCGAATTATATTTTTCAGCTTGATTTCGGTTGATTTTTTGGCCGTCCTAGGTCGGGTTGATTTACATTATTAATGTATTTGATTTGATTAATTTCTTCTTAAATGTATTATATTTAGTAAATGAGATTTTTATTTGATTTTTATATTAACCTCAAGGTTAATTAGTAGTTATAATTGAAATCTATACGAGTAAATCATTTCAATGTGAGTAGTTGATTTTTATGTGTGTGAACAATTAACTTTTCCCCCGAGGACTTGGAGCCTATCCTACTTTTACAGGAAAGGATTCCGTGGGCGTTTGCGAATGCATGCAAATCAAGTGGGAGGTTTTATTTGTTCTTTCATTCTTTTTTTCCCTCTGATATTTTAACAACTTGCAATAACTTTTTTTACTAACTCCTAATGATTTATTAAGATGAGCCTCTTTAAAAAGAAAACTCGAATTTAATTTTTTTAATTTGCATTTCACTCTTTTCGTTTCTTTCTTTTCTGTTTTTGTCATTTCAATTTTAATATCCCTTTAATGAGAAGAACAAATGATCATTTGGTCATCCTATAGTAGTATATTATAGTAGTTGTAAATAATATCTAATTAATTTTAAATTTAATTACTTATTTACGGTTATGTTTACAACTAGTTTCATTAATTGAAATAACTTAATTTTGTCAATTGAATTACCTATTATAGCATTAGCAATAAATTAATCAGCTTCATTGTATTATAATAATAAAATTAATTTTCATAAAATTATAAAAATATTAAATAACGGTCTTAATGTTTTCATGGTCTGTTTTGATTTCAAGTATTTCCTTGATCTAGTTCACTTAGCTGATTATGCTGTTAATTTTATCTTTTCTATTTAATTCTATAAGATTTTTTTCCAAAATTTCATAGTTTTTCACCACAACCCAATTATTTATTAAAATTATTTATTTGTGGTCAATTTAGAGAAAAACTTTCTTGTTCTTATAATTTCTTGAGCGTCTCTTTAATGATTATATTATTAGAACTGGCAATCGGGCCAAAGGCATTTATAATTGAATTGTAATGATTAAATTATAATACAATTTTCGATACAAGGGGGCCGCCAATAAATTAAATCAAACAGTAAGGGAGGAGGGGGTATCTAAGATTTGTGACAAAATGTGACAGGGAGACCTGGGGATCTTAAAAATTGTGATGTCACAAAAGTCAAATTAAAAAATTTAAATTTTTTTTAAATATTTTTGTTAGATTTCAGATTTTATAGTAATAGTGAATAATGTGTTAAATGATATGAATAAAAATAAAATTAAACTTAAAATATATTAAATCCCTTTAGTTGAGTTTTATTTACAAAAAAAACTTTCTACAATTATTAAATTATAGAGTATAAATAGTGTTAGTGTGACGTCACAATACAAGGAGGCTCAATGAAAATGTGACAGAATGTGACACAAGAGTAGGGAGGAGCTATAAATCTTGAAATTGCGAGAAGTATTAGGTTGTTCGGAAAGTCATTTCGTTTTTTCCCGCCAGAGGACTTAATTACGTTTTTTCGAAACTAAATTCACACTTAAGCCCCATAACCATTATATGTCTTGAGAGCTGATATTGCAAGGCTTGTGTGTGAAAAAGTTCTATTAATTCTACCCAGTAGTTTTTGGTTGGTGCCCTTTTAAATATGGAGAGCAATAAGCAGCATTTTCGTCATATTTTACTTTTTAACTTCAGAAAAGGTAAAAATGCTGTCCAAGCGAGAAAAAATTGACGGATGTGTATGGAGAAGGCGTGTTAACAGTACGCCAGTGCCAGAACTGGTTTGCAAAATTTCGATCCGGCAATTTTGATGTCGAAGATGCACCACGGTCTGGAAGGCCGGTCGAAGCTGACAAAGATGCGATAAAGGCATTAGTTGATGCAAATCGGCGAATCACCACACGAGAGATCGGTGAGAGGTTAAATTTGTCGAATTTAACTGTTTATGGTCATTTGAAAGGCATGGACTTAACCTCGAAGCTCGATGTGTGGGTGCCCCATGTCCTTACCGAGCGAAATTTGTGTCGTCGTGTTGACGCGTGTGATTCGCTCCTCAAACGTCTAGAAAATGATCCATTTTTGAAGCGGATTATTACTGGGGACGAAAAATGGGTTGTATACAACAATGTTAAACGCAAGAGGTCATGGAGCAGAAAAGATGAACCGGCTCAAAGCGTGTCAAAAGCCAACATTCACCAAAAAAAGGTGATGCTCTCCGTTTGGTGGGATGTCAAAGGAATCGTTTTTTTTGAGCTTTTGCCGGACAATACAACGATTAATTCAGAAGTCTATTGTCATCAGCTGGACAAATTGAATGATTCACTTAAAGAGAAGAGGCCCGAATTAATCAACAGGAAGGGTGTAGTGTTCCACCAGGATAATGCGAGACCTCACACAAGTTTGGTCACTCGCCAAAAACTTTTACAGCTTGAATGGGACGTACTGCAACATCCACCATATTCTCCAGATCTGGCGCCTTCCGACTACTATTTGTTCCGGTCCCTGCAAAATTTTTTGGATGGCAAAACCTTTACCTCAAATGAAGATGTCAAAAACCACCTGGACGAGTTTTTTGCCAGCAAGGACCAAAACTTTTATGAGAGGGGAATTATGTTACTGCCAGAAAGATGGCAAAAGGTGTTGGACCAGAATGGCCAATATATAATTTAATAAAATATTTATTCATTATACGAAAACTGTCTTTCATGTTCCCCAAAAAAAACGAAATGACTTTCCGAACAACCCAATAATTTATGGACGGCCCCTATGAGCCTCTTAGCTAATTAATTATAAGAAAAAAGTTATATCTTCCAAAAAACTTGAGAAATTTGATCATAATTTGAATTTATGAATTTGTTTGAAATTGAGCTCGGGATTAAAATTTTAATAAGATTTTTGATTTGGGGGAAAATGAATAAATACATTTTTAAAATTTTTATCTTATTTAGCTTATGAACTACAATGTTTTGACAAACAGGCAGAGAAATAGTGTAGTGACACTGCTTAATTCCCATTTTCCATCTTTTTCTTCGTTTTTCTTTTAAATAGAACCCTAAAAATGGTAGTAATTAAATACCTACTCTTGATATAAAAGTGTCCAAGCAACAAATTACAATTGAGAAAATAAAGGATTTATAAATTCACTTTGATGTTGATCTAATCTTCAAGTATTTTCTAGAAAAAGGTCACTTTAATTAAGTATCAAGTATTTTTTAAATACCTATATATTTTAAGTAAAAATTGTATCTTTATATATATAAATATCTTTGATTATAATTAATACCTATTATTAATATTATGATGATTTTAAAATGCAAAAAACTATTTTTCTTCTAAATTAACTCATTTTCGGCTTTAGGAACTTTTTAGAGTGTTTGCTAGAATCTTTTATTAATTGAAAATGTATTTTTTCATTGACGATTCTGAAGAAATAAATCTACGCAGTTTGTATTCTCTTTCTTTTCTTTTACTGAGAATATCGTATCAGAGTGAATTAGCTTACAAAGTGAGGTAAATATCAGCATTGAGTTTAATTAGAAGTTTATTCTAAAGGACTATCTTTAAAAGAAATCGGATCCGATATGAATTGCCCCAGAGTTCGCAAGAACTCTTTCTCAAGAGGAAATGTCTCGTTTCACTTAAAACAGTGATAAGAAGCTACTTTAGTCACAAGTCTCTTACCATATACCCTTATACGAGACCTCCAACAAACAATCTGATTGTCTCCCATTATCTAAATTGCATGTCTTTAATAGATTCATGAGATTTTCTGTTGCTGCAGAAACTGGTTCATTCGATTTTTTGACGAAGTGGACCAGCAGTATACTGAATAGTGTTTTTAAAGAGTTAGGTGTCGGTTCAAGATTGAAACATTTTAATAATAAAAAAGTTAATAGAATTTCAAGCTAGGTTTCACAAAAATAAAACAAATATCGTCGCCATAGAGAATAAACCTGCTAACTCACAATAAGGAAATTTTACAGGGCAGAGAAAAAACAAACAAAATTTAATATTGTTGTTATGGAAAAAACTATTTTTCACATTTTTTTTCTACAACTTACGATGGTAATTTTAAGTAGCAGTTTTACTTGGACGATGCTGCATCTCTTTTTCTTCCAAACGGTATTAATATGTTATATATGATAAAAAAATGGAGTTAGCAGGTTTACACTCTAAGCTGACGATATATCTTTTGAGTAATATCTTGAATTCGGGTTTTGAGCCCATCATACAAATGTTTCTAATTTTGTATTCAGTTTTCTATGTTAACTCCTGATAATGGGCTCAAAATCTGAAATAAATATATCGAGATAAAAACTCAAAACATATATTTGTTTTATTTTTGTAAAACCTACCTTGAAATTTTACTAACTTTTTTATTACTGAATAGTGAGCTAGAGAGTATCAAAGATAACATATGCTTAAACAAAAAAATAAATTTATTATATTCTAAAAGTCAAATAATTTTTTGAAGTGAAACTTCTTTAACGAAGTATCTGTTCGAATTTTTTAGTTACAATAAAAGTGAAATCTCTGAATAGAGGTGAAATAAGAGACAAGCCATGATTTTAAATTAATAATTTTAATACATTTTATTTGTCATTAACTATTAGTGGGTTGTAAAATTAAAGTTTCACTTCCCCTGTGAGCTATGTGGATGTGGCTCACCCATTTTTTTCTAAATATTTATTTATTTAAACAAAAATTAATTATTAATTAAATTAAATTAAAATAAGTTTCTTAATAAAATAATTGAAGACTCGCAATCACATATTTATAAAATAATCGATAATACCTTGTAAAACTATTAACTATATAGCCCCTGAAGCATCCGACCTTATAACAGTTCCTAATTAAATAAATATTTCTTGATAAAGTAAGAAATTACATTAAATTGAAATTATTAGTAACTGGCTATAAGCTGAATTTTTGGTTGCAACTGTGTATGTATAGTTGACTATCTCTAAGGGGTTTAACTGCAAAAGAGAGCTTTTGAGAAGGATAATAGTAGACATATAATCCCTTATATATGATCTTTAAATGTTATTCCAAATATTTATGATGTATTTTCTATAGGATCACTTTTATAATTATAATAATTTACTTAATTACTTGAGATTTATATCGATGAGTAATTAAAATTTTTTATTGCTTTTGGCTTAAGCGAAAAGAGGTTTGTAAAGAGTCTTGTAAAACGATTCTCGGATACAAAACAAGAGGGACCTCTTCCATAGGTGGAGGTATAATAAACTTCAAAAATTCCTGCGCTATACAAAGCGACTACTTCTTTGAGGTTTTTTTTTGATTTTTTTCATTTATCAAGGAAAATGTGTTGATTTCTTTTCGATAGCCTATTATTAAATTTTATTTAATTATACAAAAATTCCAATGTTTAAAAAATTAAATAATTTAATTTAGTTTCTATTATCCAACTTGTAGACATGTTTACAAACCCTATCATGAGAACTTGTAATTAAAATCCTTTAAATAATAATTAAACTTCTTAGATAACCAAAACATTTTGCATCTGTTTTGTCAATTTTTTCAGCTTCAATATAAATTACTGGCTATCAAATGAAACTGAAAACCGACCAGGCATTTTGTTTGTTGCCTTGAAATGTACATGTATCATTGTCTGTCAAAAAACTTGTTTTGATATTATATCATTATTTGTAAATAGATATATTATTAAATTTTGTTAAGGGATAATGGTGTATGTTAATGGTGAAACATATTAAACAAAGTAAAGAAAATTTTTGAAAATTTTTTTAAAAAACATTTTAAAATTTAAAATATAAAATAGTAGATAGGTTTCACATATATATTAAACTATTTATGTGAAACCTACCTAGTATTTTATATTTTAAATTTTAAAAAGTTTCTAAAAAATTTTCTTTACTTTATTATTAAATTGATTGTAAATAAAAACTTTGTCTTTTGTTTTATTCAATTCTATTGAATGATAAAAATAATTAAACCAATTATTTTACATTAATTAATGTATACATTGTATTTTAGCTTCGACTCCGGAGATTACTTCTCCACCATCGAGTTTCCTTGATCATCTTTAGTCCTTGTTTTTAATAAGAGGAAAAAACTAATTATAGAAAAAAACCTCTTTTCCGATAATTATTCCAATACCATATTGCGGAAATTAATCCATCCAATTAATTTCCTCCACCGCTCTCCCTTCTTGATAAAAATAATTTTTATAAAAAAATTCATAAATATAGAAATTCTCTCGAAACGTTTGCGGGTTTTAAATGAATGTTTTAAGATTTTATTTATTATAATTTCAATTATTTGGTCATAAGAATTGGAGATATACGTTATTTCGTCATTGATCATATCTTCAGAACTTGACCAATATAATATGGTATCACCCCTAAGGTATCCTCTTTCCAATAAAAAAATAATCATTAAAATCGGTTTATAACCAAAGAAGTTATGCCTGAACAAACATATCAAAAAAGGTCCAATGCCAATTAAAAAAAACGGGACCAATCGGAAGCTAGACTGAACCCCATGCAAAAAAATATTCAAAATCGGTTCACAATTGGCGAAGATATGAGGTAACATAGACAAAAAAAATTCAGTCGAATTGAGAACCTCCTCTTTTTTTTAAGTCGGTTAAAAATATTAGCCAGACTTGCACATCTATAGAGATCAGTAAAGAAATGGCCACTCTTCGAAAACTTTGGAGACTCTCTCTAGGGCTTCAAAATGAAAATTACAAGAAAATCTCTTTAATAAAATGTGTTTATTCAACGGAATCCGCGATCTATTGTGAACGAGAATTATTTTTCATTACTTTTTCATCTTTCAATCAATTATAACAACCAAAATAATTTTCGTCTCAACGAACTAAACTACTTTTATCCAAATTTTTACATAAGTGAGTTGAAAATTTAGAGAGAGGACAAGGCGTCTTTGTAGACTTATGGGGTGAAACTAAGAATTATTTTTGATTAATTTTTAATCTTTCATTCAAATTAATTATTTTATAACAACCAAAATAATTTCCTCCCAAGTACTCAAATTAAACTACTTAATTTTTAAATCAGTGGGTTGCAAATTTAGAAAGGGGACGAGTCGTCTTTGTAGGCCCATGGCCTTAAATTAAGACATCAAAATACAAATTAAGAACGCATTACATATCAAGGGTTTCGTATCTTTATAATTACTAAGATTAAATTCGTTCTTATTTGTCATTGATAAGGAAATGAATGTACACATATTGTATAATTTTTTCATAATTTTAGGTAAACCAGTTTAAAAATCCCGTTAGGTAATCGTATAAAAATTGGTATTTTTGAAGCTCTTTTACGCTGTCATTTTAAAGCTAACTAAGGATATCCTTACAGAGGAACTTCTTAATCTAAGACAAAAAAAATATTTTTAAATTCGAGCTCCACAATAATTTGAACCCCTCCCGAAATAATCATCTGATTATAATTTTAATACAATTTTTAGCTTTAGGAAAAATAAATACATACAATTTATAAATTTCATGTTTTATCTTCTTTAGTTTACGAGTTACACTACTCTGGCGAACGGATAATCAGATATAGTAGAGACCTTACTTGTATATGGAGTATTTACCCTAACAAGACGACATGTATAATAGGATTTTAAAAGATATTTTTTTACTGTACCTTATTAGTAATTAGAAGATTTTTTCTATATAAGTTCTTTTTATGTTTCTTGAGGGGGACTATCTGCGGATCATTCTAAAAATATTAAATGTGTCGTGAAACTATGAAGATGGTTTTTCTCTAGGAACTCCAATCTTACATAAACATAAAATGGCAAGATCAATATTTATTACAGTCATAATATGAGCTTTTCACTTATCTCCCTCTTAATTTTACGATCAATAATTGTGAGAATCTGTTCGCTTAACTTTGCTGATTCCAATGTCATAAACAAGAAAAGGATAGTTTTAATAACGGTTGAGCAAGTGCTTGGAAAGTGGGACTAGTTCGCGATGGTGGCATTAGCAAAGACCTTGAGGAAGGCGCTGCACACTGCACCATTTATCCTGATTGAACGGATGCTCTCAGGAGGAGGAAGGAGGCGGATGGTTAATTTCGGCTGTCACTGACCCTCTCCATTCCACCTTCCAATGATTCAGTGTCGTGGACGTCGTCAGGAGGCTATTCGTCAAAAGACACCTCCCACCAGCTTCTAATGACCAGCTGTCAGATATTCCGTAATTCAAATCCATTTCCTTCACGGATTTAAGGATAAGTTCTGCTATTCGTTACGTCCTCATCTGTCTTTGTTTCAATTTTCATTGTTTTTTATATCCGTTTCACCCTATGAAATTAATAAGGGGTCTCATCGAGAAAAGCTCTCTGGGTGGCCGAAGAATTGAATTCATCGAAAAATTTCAATTTGTTGTGGACTCGATAACTCAAGAACAGAACAGTGTAGTATTTAGTTCATTATAATACAAATTGTCATGACTAAGTTAATCCCGACTGATGGGGAGGTCCGATGCTTCAAAGGTATTCGTGTTAAATCACAAAGCCGGAGATAATTCTTAAGCTACAATATGTTTATATTTCCGACCCGAAGAACTGATTATATTTTGGGCTTTCTACTTCCTGAACTTTCAGATGAAAAATCAGAAAATATTTAACTGAGCTGAAATTTGCTTCAAAAGTTTGTATTAATGGGATGTATCTTTCTAACAAGATTCAACTATTAGCCCTGACAGTTTTAAGACAATTTGTCCATTAATCAAAAGTCATTGTACAGTGTATAATACTTATATTCTATTGACAAATTAATAAAATTGATAACATTTCTTCGGACATTGGAGGCATCTACATATTTTTTCTCTAGAACTATTTTGTTCTGTCTTTGAAATTCAAGTTATTGTTTCTTGGGTAAAATATTTTTTTTTTTTTTTGTATAGAATAGGGTTTGAATAATTTAAAGTACAAGTAAAGATTTGATTTGCAATTTCAACGGAAAATGTAAGTCCTTTAGTGAGTGAAGCTTGTTTAATATAGCTGGCGCTTACATTATTATTAATCTGTCCCTGAAACAAAAGCGAAAGACTGATTTAATCTTGATTTTAAATCAAAAACTAGATTATACTCTGCTAGTATTTTCGCACAAAAAATGGAAACTTAATCCTTATTAGAAAAATGCTGAGAAACTTGATTTATCTCATAGGGGGACATACAACGCATTAACTATGTTTCTCCCTTCCTCTCTCCTCTAGCTATCTCACTTGAATTTTATTCATTTGCTGTAATTATATCTATTTCTATAAAAAATGTAATAACTATCCCCGGATTTTAATCACTTTAAATATATTATATAATTCAAAGAAAGATTTCCTATTCAAGTGTCAATTACATTAAGTTAGACTTGAGACATTAGACCTATAACAGGGATGCCCACGAGGAGGGGTTAAGACGCAGAGTGTGGGATTGAAATTTCTAGAAGGGGGTTGAAAATTGTTGCATTTTAGCTTTATATGCCAAAAGTTCAACAAAAGGTAATAAAAATCTCACCTGATTCTTTAGAACTGAATAAAATGAGGAGGTGCTTTTAATGAAACTTGGAGTGACGGGGGAGTCTTGAAGCTAGGGTGCCACCCCTGCCTACAAAAATTAAGTAAAAAAATTAATTTAATTGCTTTGGTATTATTTCAACATTTGGATAAAAAGAACTATTACCAGCATAGGTTGTTTTGTTGATTTTGTTAGATCAAAGCGGGTACATTCTCGAATATGGCTCACATCTGTCGATATAGGAGTCTTCAAGCAATTTCTTTCCACCCTGGATGCAATTTAGAGGGGAAATATCAGAATAATACAAGATCCAAAATGAACCCTCGATTCCCTGCACATTCATAGAATCATATTCACTCTTTCCCTTTTGAATAGATACTGCCGTGGAGTTTATTTTGAGGTAATAATAACATAATCCCCACCAAAGACTCATATTATGCCTAAAGTATAGTTTTTAAACATACAACACCCCTTCTCGATTAAATTAGAAACTAAGAAATCAAACGCATTTGACAACTCGTTTAGAAATATGTGAATTAGGACAAAATAATTATTATCAACTATGTTTTATTATTAAGGCTTATCCTCCATCAGTCAAAATGGCGGATTTCATTTAGTGTCAGCTAACCGATTTGTTTATAACCATCTAAATTTTGGAGCCGAACCTGTCGTAGTCATTTTGATTCTAAAGTTAAATTGATCTGAGGCTACGTTTAAGCAAAAGTTAAAACTTATTTACTGTCCAATATAATAAATAACAGAACAATGCAGAAGCAATGAATTTTTGGAAAAAAAAAAATCTTAACCAAAATTCTCTAATTGATTAAATATTATATTTTGAATGAAAACCATTGTTATACTGCACGCTTCACTGAGAAGAATCGGGGTTTTCTACACGCTCAACAGTTCAGTGAATATTCACATGGATCATTTGATCTCTAATGCACTTATATCTAAATTTTTCTGTTTTTATAAAAATAAAAAAAAAATATTTATAAGGGGCCATCCATAAATTATGTCACATTGTAAGGGAGGAGGGGCATCTCGGATTTGTGACAAAATATGACACGGGGGCCCGGGGATCTTAAAAATTGTGATGTGGCAAAAGTCAAATTAATTTTTTTCAAATATATTCTTTAGATTACAGTCTATTATTATTCAAACCTGAAAATGTTGGTAAAATATTTAAATCTGGACAAAACATTTCTACAATTAGTAAAAGTAATAGTGTGACGTCACAATACTGGGACTCAATTAAAATGTGGCATAATGTAACACAGGGAGAGGGGGTCTAAAAATCTTGAAATTCGTGCGACTTAATTTATGGACGGTCCCTAAGTAAAATATAAGGAATGTAAGAGTGCATTTTACAATTCTGAGGTATTTGAGATCACAATATAGTAGTAGGTAGTCATTTTTTAGGTAAATTACATTAAATCGATTTTTATTTTGGTGTAATAATGAGTGTTTGGGCGCAAATCGTAATCAACAGCTCTTCTTAGTTCACTTAGGTTTCATAATTTTACTCGTAGTCAGTTCGGTTTAATCTTGGAACTCATATAACCAAAATGCTGAGCTTGTTTTGAATGTAATTACTTTCACATTTATATTCATAGATTATAATGTGGAAGTATTGCGATGCTCTGTCTGAGCCCTGACTCTTTGAGAGCTTGTACCATATCTCAGAGATGAAAAAAGTTAATTTCAATTTTGTAACTTCTAGGTAGAAGGAATGCCCTTAATAGTTGGAAACCGAATTTGGGACATGAAACCGGATATTGTGGTCCCCAAAAGCCAAAAAGGGGCCAAAAATCCATTGGTCAGTGCGTACGTATGTATGTACGTATGTGTACCCTCTTGCGTTTCGCAACCATAAGTCTCAGAGCTACGAAATTCGAGACTTAAACTCAATATAGGCTAGAAGGAGTACAGAAAGCTTTTGGTTGAAATCGGAAAACCGGAAGTGGACATTTACATCAAAGATTTTCGTTTTTTTGATTTTCTCAAAAACGGCTCTCACGATTTTTTAAAAATTTAGAACAACTATTAACTCATGACACTTGATAAATACAATAATCTTTAAAAAAAAATCGTTAGAGCCTTTTTTGAGAATATCAAAAAAAAAATAATAATAAAGGAAGGGGGTGTAAATTAGTAGTGTCGCGATGATTTCAAATAAATGAAAATGTGAAAGTCGTGTGGTGAACACACCAGTTGATTTTTTTTTCTAATTAGAACCAAAACTGAACTGAACAGAAATTAATTACAAAGTATATAACAGGGGTGGCCACTAACCTTAACTTTGGGAGCCGCAAATTTATAAAACTGTTTCAAAGCGAGCCAGATTGTTTGGAGATTAATTAATGGCTTCTTAAAAAAACACCTTTTTTTTATTTTATAAAATATAAATGAAGTAACACATATTTTTTGCTCTACTTATAATATTACAAATTACAAATTAATTTAATTTTTGTGTTATTATTTTTTTAATTTAATTATTATATAGGGTGGGGAATAAAGATTTACCACATTTTGAAGAGATGTAAAAAATGAAAAAATTTAACTAGAAAAAAACTAAATATAATTTTGAAAATAAAATAAATGAAATTTTTTTAAAATGTATTTTAAACAATATCAAAGAAAAAGAGGGAGGAGGGTCAAAAAAAAATTATAGCCCTTTTGACCAAACTCAACCAAATTTTGTACACATATTCTGTGGATCCCCAGAAGGCTAGAAATGCAAAAACTAACCAAATTTTGTAAACAGTTTGGTCGAAAAGGCTAGAATTTTCATTCTTGACCCTCCCTCCATTTTGGGTGGTTAGTTTTTGCATTTCTAGCCTTTTTGGGGCCCACAGAATATGTATGCAAAATTTGGTTGAGTTTGGTCGAAAGGGCTAGAATTTTCATCTTTGACACCAGCCCTTTTGTCTGATAATGTTTAAAATACATTAAAAAAAATTTATTTTATGTTCTTTTCAAAAATATATTCAGTTTCTTTTTAGTTAAATTTTTCATTTTTTTATACCTCATTAAAATGTGGTAGATCTTTATGCCCCCTGTACTTTTGTAAAATTAGTATTATTCAAGAGGGTTCAAGCCGCACAAGATTGACTGAAGAGCCGCATGCGGCTCGCGAGCCACGTTGTGGCCACCTCTGGTATATAATATATTTTCGATAAACGACATTATAGTCTGAATGTGTGTATCAATTTTTTTAATGAACTGCTTAAAGAGACTATGTTTTCTAAAATTTCTCTCTAATTTCTAATATGAAGTCTCTTACGAAGCTCTCGTAAAGATCGACTTTACATGCTTCCATCAATTAACATATCACTTGGAAGCCATGCGAGACTCGTCTCTCTTTGTTCATAAATATTATATGAATAAAAACGTCAATTTTAATTAGGAAATAATCGTGGGCATTTTTCTAAGCGCGCATTGAATTTCAAAAAGAGCTCTTGCTCTCTCCCATCAACAAACAACATTATTTTTCGATTATGTAACGGCGCATAGAACTCAAGAAATTAATACAGGTGAAAATTAAAACAAATAGCTAGTGAAGCCGAACGCCCGAAGGCCAATCAACTGTTGATTTATGCTCATGCCCACCCTTCGTCCCGTCAATATCGTTAGAATAAATTAGAGAATTTTAATTGAAAAATAATGACCTGCTAGATTTTTCAACACTCTTGGAATGTTTTCATGGAACGTCTCTTTTTCACTGAAGTATATAAATATCTACTTCATGTTGAAAATTTTTTAAGCTTTAAAAAACAAAGAAAATTATTTAAATCTTTAAAAAATTTATTCAGAGTGAGGTGAATTTTTAGAATAACATCAGTTTTTTGAATTGTAGAAACCCTCATCCTTAAAATCTTTATATTAAATACGGTCTTATATATGCTGAAATTTGCATTCAGTTAACACACACACAAAGTTTTACTTTTTGATTTTTAGTAAATCTAAGTGAAATTTATTTGCTTAATTTACAACTATGTCTCAACGTGGAAAGGCCGTCTGCCAGGAGATTGGCGCTTGGGTTCAACTCCTGAGGGAACGATCGGTCTGACATAAAAAATATTATCGTTAACATGTAAGATAATAATCGGCCTTTTGAGATTTTTAATTTTCGAATTTTTTTTTGAAAGTTTTAAATTCTTTTAGAATCTTGTATGAATTATATAATATATTTGAAAACATTTTTTCTTTGGAACGAGACGGACTGCTAGAATTTTCAGCTGAAAGTAATAGAAGGCAGCCCAAGGGTAGTGAAGAAGACAAAAATATTCACATTTCCAAATAAGGTGTATTTATTTATTGCACTGTCATTCTATTATTTTTTCTCCTTTACTTTTAAATCAACGTTTCGGAGGATTCTTCCCTCCTTCTTCGGGGTTTCAAATGGTCAATGAAGGAAACAAACAAGATGCTCAGTTAACCTATAATATAATCGGAGTTCGGAGCGGGCTGCTTATACTTGAGTATGATCTCAGAATAAGTCGATCGAAAAGTCATAGTTATATTGTATTATTTGGTCGTGTTCAATAAATAATTATAATTAATTATGTATGATTTAAAAATTAAAATTTTAAGATGTTTCCTTCTTCTCTCCTTCACCAGTGTTTGGAATTTTCTCCTTCCTTGGCATAATTAATTTTATGAAAATTTTTTTTCTATTTTAATGCTTCTGCTAAGGAAGGAAAACATTTCAAAGAAAGAAGCATCTTATTTGTTTCCATCATTGAGACCCTTTTAAACTCTGAAGAAGGAGGAAAGAATTCTCCGAAACGTTGATTTAAAAGGAAAGTAGAAAAAAAGAAAAGAATGACAGTCCAATAAATACACCTCATTTGGAAATGTGATATTTTTTTCTTTTTTCTCTACCCTTGGGCTACCTTCTATTACTTTCAGCTGAAAATTATTTAATATTTTATTAAATGTATTGGATGTAGAAGGAGGTATCAGTTGGATGCGCTGGGTTCAATAAAACACTCTGAATAAAACATTTCGGCCTGAATTTATTTGGCAATCTTCAGTTAATTGGGCTACAAAATTTATGGTACAAATAGGTTATCATTAATATATTGTATTTTTATTATTATAATATTACAAGCTGACCAAGTTGGTAGTTTAAACTTACAGTTATACACACAATGCGGTACACATATGTGTATAACTGTATATAAGTTTAAACACCAACTTAGTCAACTGTGTAATATTATAATAATAAGAACACAATATATTAAATATCGTAAATTTTGTAGACCAATTAACTGAAGAAGGCCAAATAAATTCATGCCGAAACGTTTTATTCAGGGTGTTTTATTGAACCCAGCGCATCCAAGATTGGTTGATACCTCCTCCTTCTTCCAATATAGTTTCATAACAGCCAGAACTCCAACAACATTTTGTTAAATTGAATGTAATGGAAGGCAGCCCAGAGGTAGTGAGGAAAGAAAAAATTAACACATATCAAATAAGGGGTAATTTATTGGAATTCTTTCTTTCCTTTCAAGCCAACGTTTCGGAGGATTTTTCCTCCTTCTTCAGGGTTTCAAAGGGTCAATGAATGAAACAAATCTTAATTAAGAAAAGGAGGAAAAAAATTGTTTTTCTATGCCTTTGTTAAAAAAGAAGAAAGTTTTAAACACTACTGTGGAGAGAAGAAGGAAACATTTTATTTGTTTCATGCATTGACCCTTTGAAACCCTGAAGAAGGAGGGAAAATCCTCCGAAACGTCGGTTTGAAAGAAAAGGAGGAAGGATTCCAATAAATTACACCTTATTTGATATGTGTTAATTTTTCTTTCCTCACTACCTCTGGGCTGCCTTCCATTACATTCAATTAAAATTTCTACCAGTCCGTCTCTCTTCAGAGAAAATTTCATTTTATTAAATGTTTTTAAACAAATTCGAAAGTGTAATTTAATTTGTCTACACTCTAGTAAAAAAAGAGGTATAGGTAGTTTGTGTATTTTGGAAGAATTTCCCTATCTGATCTCGACTCCTGTGTTTCTGAAGCCACTTTTAGGAGGATGAATGCTTCTCGATAAACATCACCGAACTGAGAGCCGGAGCCCATCAGTCAGAAAGCGAGATCGTCGGCTTCTCTTTTCTAAGGGAAGTATTCTTTCCAAAAATCAATTCCTTCTTGAGAACTTTCTTTTGTATGTTAAATTTGAACTTCACTTGTTATGTTCGTTGAAAAAAGGGTCATTCGTTATGCATACAACAATGGCTAGTATTTTTATCAGATTCACTTTAAGCTAATTTGTAAACGATCACAATTTTTCCGGATTCCTGTTGGGTGAAAAGAAATAAAAAAAAGTTTGTTTTCAAATTCGATTCATTGTTTTATCCGAGAAACACTCGACTATTTCCCTTCCTGCTTCAAATGATCTTTGAAGTGGTACTTTAAAATTCCAATATTAAAATTCAGACAATATAAAGAAATGATATGTTTGAATATCTATGGTGGAAAAGAAGCAGTTATCATTAATTTACATTGAATTTTATTATGTCGGCATTTCAATTTCAGCCGTGTTTATTCCAGAGCATATAGACCTAGGGACGATTATTTCAGAATGCAAATAATATAGTCCCATACTGTAGTCTTTAGCTTTAAAAGTACCGGCTCAAAAAATGCAAAAAAAAAAAAATTATTGAGATTTTAATGCGAAGTCATAATATAGGCATAAATAAACAACTTATATTTAAGATGATAATAAATTAATATGGCATATCTAGCGACTAGTGTCTTGGAAAATTTTTTCATATTTTTTTTTAATTAATAAATGTGTCGAGGAAAATAACTAAAAAGGGTGTGGATAGAATTATCTAACTTCTTCCTTTATATCGAAGGAAATGCAACTCAAGACCTGTTGAGACTATTAAAGATTTAATTTTTAATTTCTATTAATCTAAGAATGCCCTTTTGTTCTTGGATCAAAATTATACTCGTTATAGAAAGAGCAAATATTTAATTGAATTTCAATAAAATTCAGACAATAATGTGAAAAAAATACTTGCTCTAACTGGGGAACGTACTGGGTCGTGAAAACGTTTTACTTTTTTCATCATTTTTATCATTCCATAGAAAAATTAAATTCATAAAAAGAAATCGTCTTAGAAAGTTTGTTCTCTAGCAAAATTTTTGTAATTTCAATGGGGAGAACTGTTTAGATTTTGTGCTCTCTAGCCAGAGTTACTCAACCTGTGTGCCGCGAGAGAATGTCAAATGTGTCGCGAACGTTTTTGACAAATAATTAAAATTGCATGGGTTTGTAATTAATTCATTTTTTTTTGTATCATACAAATTTTAATTGAAAAGTTTTTATTTTATTTTTTATTTCTCTTTACGATACAAATTTTACATTTTTTTATATTCAGGTGTGCCGCAAATGATTCCAGATATTTTTAGTGTGCCGACAACCAAAAAAGGTTGAGAAACACTGCTGTAGATGTGATCAGCACACAGTCCGAAAGTGAGATTCTTACTCGCGAGTACTATTATGAAATATATACATATTATTATCTTTTTAAAGATTCTTCCAAGACTTGAGTGACTATATAATTTGTATTCTTTTACCTTTAAGCTTTTAGGGTTACTTATCTAACAATTGAAATAAATTTAATAATTTGATAAATTATTTATTTATTTCATTCACTAAGAAGTTTCGGTCCCTACTTATTAACCGTCCTCAGCAGCAACTATCGTTTTAGTTTTGGCAGATTGTCAATATTAAGCACCTCATCTTTCATTTGTTTTCATAGATTTTACACTCCACATCTCATTTTGATTTCTAAATTTCTCATTACAAACTAATTAATTTCAAATTTTTATTTTTTCAATTTATTATGGGATTCCTATCATACACACACACACACACACACTTTTGAAACACTTTTCTCAACATCCAACCTGTCCATGCACACATATATACACTTTCCCTACAATAAGTCTATCAATGTGATAAATATGTTGCAGTAAAAACCCGTTTTTTAGTAAGAACTAGGGCTTCGCACGAGACGAGACGAGACGAGATTTGAGAAAATTTCGTCTCGGTCTCGTGAATTGTCAAAAAAGACAGTATCGTCTCGGTCTCAGTCTCGTCTCGTTTGGTCTCTTTTGGTCTCGTTTGGTCTCTTTTATTCTATTAAAAGTAAAAATATAAAAAACACGTGTTTTTTCATTAAATTTTTCTTGTATTGAATAGTCTAATTGTTAAAAAAATTTATGTGTTAAAAATAGATTATCATTGTAAAATTGTATAAATTGTGGATCGCGGAAAGTCCTTGACCAAATATTTTACAATATTTATTTTCAACAAATTTAAAAATATATTTTATCTCGTCTCGTTTGGTCTCTTTTAGTCTCGTTTGGTCTCTTTTGGTCTCGTTTGGTCTCTTTTATTCTATTAAAAGTAAAAATATAAAAAAACACGTGTTTTTTCATTAAATTTCCCTTGTATTGAATAGTCTAATTGTTAAAAAATTTATGTGTTAAAAATAGATTATCATTGTAAAATGGTATAAATTGTGGATCGCGGAAAGTCCTTGACCAAATATTTTACAATATTTATTTTCAACAAATTTAAAAATATATTTTGTTTTATTCAATACAAAATTCTATTTAACCACATAAAAAATGGTTACGAGACCACGAGACTACGAGACTAGAGACGAGACTCCCGGTATCGTCTCGATATAGCCTCGTGCGAAGCCTAGTAAGAACGGGTTCTTACTAGTTAAAACGCGTTTCACTAAATACCTTTGTGGCAACTAGTATTTACTGGTGTTGGTTGAGTTTGGTCCAAAGGTCTAGAATCTTCATTTTTGACCTTCCGCCTCAATTTGGAGTGTTTATTTTCAAAAAATTTTAAACGAAAATGTCCAAAAATTACATCCTCTACATCTATAACTTGGATGTAATTTTGGACATTTTCGTTTAAAAATTTTTGAAAATAAACACCCAAAATGAGGTGGAAGGTCAACAATGAAGATTCTAGACCTTTGGATCAAACTCAACCAACATCAGTAAATTCTAGTTGCTACAAAGGTATTCAGTGAAATGCGTTTTAACTAGTAAGAACCCGTTCTTACTAAAAAACGTGTTTTTACTCCAACATATACATAATTACTTATATGTATATGTGTGAGTGAACTATCTATGAAAACAACTGAAGAAAGAGATAAATGTATTGACAACAACCAAAAAAACTAAAACAATGTTTGCTACTGAAGATGGTCAACCAGAAACGATGTTTATGTACCTGGTGGCCGAAACGCTATTAACATAATATGAAAGGGAGATTCTACACTTAAATTTTGTCTTTTAACGTACCTGAAAAATAATCACATATTCGTAAAACCTACACATTAACTTAGCAAAATCAATGCTCGGGGGTGTTTTTTTTAATGTACCTACTTTCAGTTTTATATCTCTACACTTACACATATATAAATTAATGATTAATTGTATCCTATTTAAATCTGAATTCTGTCGAGTTTACTATTGCAGATTTAATTATTATTTTGGAGTTGGTGAATAAAAATGTAATTGTACCTATTCACTTTTAGAAGGTTTCAATTCCGGAATCAGTATCAAATGATAATTGAGAGAGAGTTGGTTTAATCACATCATTTACTATAATTTAATTGATTCTTAATACATATATGGGCTCTGAACAGAAAGGTCGAAACATTGTGAATCTAATAAAAAATATTAAATTGATAGCTAGCTACACGATGCAAAAAATTTCAATCATCTACTTATCCAATAGTTTTTGCATTGCATTTATTTCACCATAGCCCTATATACCTATCTAGATATAAGTATAAAATTAATACTATATGTATTAAATACATTACATATAATTTACCTATATTATCCAACGATTTTTGCGTAGTGAAAGCACCTACTTTTTTTCTTAAGATTTCAAGAAGGCACACACCCAAGAAGGGGGACAACACCTATAAGATATGAGAGAGTTTTGCATTTCAGAAAACGAGCATATTCATGAGCTGAGTGGTGGTATACCTTCCTGAATCGATATTGTTAAAATAATTTATTATTGTTAAAGGATAAATAAATTGAATTGCTTCTTCCAGTAATTTATTATTATTCAAATGGTTAATCCAAATTATGAGGATTAATAGTGGAAACACTCCCACAACTACTGACCTCAGTTTGTACAGAACATTGATAAAAGCTTGATTAAACAACACACACACATATATATATGCATATACAAATTCAAAATGAGATAACATATACAATTATTTACATCTATTTACAATGAAGTCCGAATGAAAAAAATTTCATTCGGACTTCATTGTGAAGAGATGTAAATAATTGTATATACTCGTATGTTATCTCATTTTGAATTTGTGTATATATATATGTGTTATTTAATCAAGCTTTTATCAATGTTCTGTACAAACTGATGGGGTCGGCACTTTGGTGGGGGGAGTGGATTCCACGAGGAAGAGATGCCGAAAGCGCTCTCGAAATATTTGGATTAACCATTTGAATAATAAAATAAATTACTGGAAAGAAGCAATTCAATTTATTTATCCTTTAACAATAAAAAATTAATATATCCAGGACACACCAAGCCAGCAAAATTCTTATAAAATAATTTATTCAACAATTAATTTATAATAGACTTAAATATCTTTATAATTGAAATACTGATGTTTTTCATATACCTAAGCTTGTGTTCAGGGTCGTTCCTAACCCATAGTGCGCGCTGGTGCAACATAGGATTTTCCACCCTTTCTAAAAAATACTAGAAAATAAAGTAACCCGAATGGGTCCTGCCCACTAAAAAATGTAGGCTATTTCGAAAATGATTTTTTTTTTTTTTTTTGTTTAAAATATAGATAAATTAATGTAATTGGAATAAAAATGATACAAAAAAGTAGTAGACATCCGAAAACTTATTTATTAAAATTTTAAAAAATAAATAAATATTAAAGAGTTAAAATTTGGAAATATGCATGGAAAGCCTTTTTTACCCAAACCTATTTGAATCTGGGTTTGAGGATAATAGAGTTCACCGTCTTTTCCCAACATAATACAATGGAACAATTTTCCCATCAAAATTCCAGACGAACTTAATTTTTTTTAAGAAGTGAATTTAATTTTATTTAACGAATCAAAAATTTTGGTAGAAATATTTTTACATTGCATATCAGACGGCTTCGTCCCCTCGGGAATCGAACCCAAGCACTAACTAGCTTGTCGGGCCGTTAGCCAAACTCTTAACACGAATCTCTCTCCGATATACAACATATATAAGAAATAAAGCAACAGATTTTTCACTCCTTTCAACTCGAATCAGGCTAAACTGAAAAAGTTTTCAATGTCGGGGTTATTTAAATAATTAATATAAAGATTTAAGCATCTTTTTTTGAGTTTTTTTTTATGAAAATAGATGGAATTTTTTCACAAATCAATTATAATATTAAGAAGTGAATTTAATTTTATTTAGGAACGAATCAAAGATTTTAGTCGAGGTGATCCTCGATTGAAAGTAGGTGTACACCTCTTTGGAACTATTTTGGAAGTACTTGGAAATATTTGGAAGTACTTGGAAATATTTGAAAGCACTTGGAAATATTTGGAAGTACTTGGGAATATTTGGAAGTATTAAATTGAAAGTTTTGTGCCGAGAGTAGCAAAATTTTTATATATTGAAGGAGACAATAAAGAGTGTTTTCTGGGAACTATAAATTTTATTTATTTATAACGTTATAAATAAATAAAATTTATAATTCCAGCAGAAGACACACTCTTTATTGTCTCCAAATATTTGGAAGTACTTGGAAATATTTGGAATTACATAGAAATATTTGAAATTACTTGGAAATATTTGGAAGTACAAGTGGAAGTAGGTGTACCTCATATTAGGTCGCGGTTCACCCCTCGATTTTAGTAGAAATATTTTTACATTGCATATCGCGGGAATCGAACCCAAGCGCTAACTAGCTTAACCAAACTTAGGCAATCTTTTAAGACGAATCTCTCCGATATGCAATTCGATTCGTCTTAAGGGTTTGGCTAACGGCTAGTTAGCGGCTGGGTTCGATTCCCGGATGGGACGAAGCCCTCTGATATGCAATGTAAAATATTTCTACTAAAATCTTTGATTCGTTCCTAAATAAAATAAAATTCACTTCTTAATATTATAATTGGGTTAATTTTTGAAAAAATACCATCTTTTTTCAAAAAAAGAAACTCAAAAGATGCTTAAATCTTTACATTAATTATTTAATAAATCTTGAATTTCAAACTAAATTTAATTTTCTCTCCAGGGTGTTACAAATCCACCCCTCGAACTTGAATGCCACCACCCTATAGGCACGGCCCAGTTTGTATTAAAAAAAATTAATTATTAAACTACTTATAAAAATTTTACTTTAGGGGAAAGTGGTGTAGGTTTTAGGTGAAACATGCTATTAATTAATAAAGTAAGGGCGTAGTGAATGAAACAAAACTCAAAGAGAGGTTTATTTCATTCACTCGTGAAACTACACATCCTTTACTTTATTAATTACCTAAGTAAAAAAAACATAATACTTCCTAATATACTTCCTGATCTTTCTTAAAATGATCTGATAATATTGTTATAATAGAAAGTTATTTGGGAAAATTTCCTAGTCTGTAAATAAGAAGAGTCCCCGCGGAGAGTGGTTGCTCTCATATCGATGAGAGAGAATTTAATTGATCCAAGTATTTCCTGTCTCGAGAGGAAGTCCTGCCGAGCTTCTTTTGCCCACGCACGAGCCCCAGGGGTAGTCAGGGCTGTTGGCCACGACGAATACCTCATCTGATTTATGTCTAATTGGAAAATGAGAGACTCATGCATGAGACAAGAGCACTTGGAATATTTTCATTTTTTTTCACGCACTCTCATAAGTTTATAATTGAAGATGAGAATGTTGGATGTATAAGAAAAGGGGAAGGTGATCTTATTTAAATCTTTCATTTATTTATTCCTCCAGGGGAATTCATTAACATTTATGCAATTTAAAAAAGTTAAAAAAAAAACAACAGCATTTTTTAATAATAATTGGGAGATGATTTGGATTTTGATGAATAGAAAATAAAGCGTGTAAAAAATTATTTATTATCCTAAATTACAAGTGTAATGTTTCAAACTCTTTTAGTATAACGGCCCCAAAAAAATTTGAAAAAAAATTATTACAGGCCACTCTATACAATTTGTTTCTTTAACTAGACTTATAAAGTAAAACGTAATAAAATTGCATATTTTAACACCATAAGAATGTATAACAGTAAAATAATCAAAATTTCCTTAATTAGTATTTTCCTAAATCCTTCACCTTCAGAAGTTTATTTTAGTTGAAATCAGTTTAAGTTATATGATATTTTTCATCTAAAATTTACTATGCCGTTTTGCAGCTGCCTTGCGATATCCTTAAGTTGGTTGCTCCAAAAGACGTTCGTTTTGTATAGTAATTCAAATGGTAGGGATTTAAAGTTAATTCACGATACATTTCGTGTGTCCAAAGAGATAAGAAATTTCAGCTCAAAGCTTTGAAGAATATTTCAATCGTGTATTGAGATAATTTTGCTATTTCATATTTTACTACCTAACTTTCTGTAAAAATGAGTTTTGAAAATTAATTATTATAATTATGGATAGATCTGGAAGCGGACTTGATTTAAAGACGGTCCATCCATATGTGCAAGCTCGTGCGTTCCACGAGGGCGCAAATGCCTTAAAGCCGACCATTGACTTTGAGCTATATATAGAATAAATAACTATAAATGAATAAATTTTAATGAATTTTAAAAAGTACTATCTTTCAAATTTTTTATTCATAATTTGGACTGCCTTTCATTATAACCTACTTATTTAGCTTACCAATCCGTCTTTCTAAGAAAATAAATAAAATTAAGTACTATCTTTATCTTGGGTAAAGTACGTTAAAATATAATTTTAGTAAAAACATTATGTAAACTTTTTTATGTGCTCCTCAAGAGTACTTATTTAGAATATTAAATTTCTATCAAAATTGGTCGTCATATTTTCAAGATATTTAGAAAAAATTAAAAAAAAGTACTAGAATAAAGTAGGTACTAATGTTTGTGGGCCGATATGTACCAAAAACTAATCAGCCTTCTTCAATTTGTTAAATTAATGGTAGGTTTTCAATTTCATTTAAATCGATTTAACGGTGTGGAAAAAATCGTGGACGAAAAAAAAGAACACATCCATCCATCCATTCATACAGACTAAATGAAAAATCGCACTTTTTGACATCTGGGCGAGACCCCATGTAATTTTTCGCAAAACCGTGCCATGCTAAAAAATTCAACCTAAATGAATAGAACAATTTGTGACTTTGATTGAGACCATGGGTTCCGTACTCTTTATCTGAGGACCCTTTGAAGTCGCCCTTGGCTCGATACTGACCCAATACTTTATTTGCTTCGCATTGACTGAAGTAAAAATGGGGAAATGGATTGGAGGTTTTTTTACTTTCACATATATATTCTCTATATATATGTAAAAATATATATATATATATATGATAATGATATATATATATATATATAGAATATAATGTTAAGTATTGCGATCGCCTGCTTCCGTTTGGAGAGTAGAAATATCCTTGACTGATCTGCCAAATTAGTTGCCTAACGAGCAGGGGTTCCCATTATAAGAGATATGGCCATTAAATGAACTGAGTGAAACTATTAGTGCCAAACAGCGAGCGTGCTGTGCTAGAGGTTTAACCATGATTGTGATGATGCCTCCTACAACTTGATCGCCTATGAAGTATGATGATTTGTTGTAGTCGAGCATTAAAAGATTTTTTTTTCTTTCTATTTTCGAAATATCTCAAAAACGGATGAAACTATTTATTTTTCGCTCTATTAATTATTTTTGTAAACAAGACGCCGACGGCGCAAAAGGAACTTAAGTGTCTCTGTTTAGCACTAGACTTCTGGGGCCTGAATTAGTAAATTACATAGAACTCTTATAAAGAGAAACAAAGAGGTTGTGCTCTTGCTTGATGCAAATAAACATATATACATATATATCATGTATATATATTTATTTATTTTATTTATTTGTTTATTTATTTATCTATCCAGAAAATACACAACATACAATATGTCGTGTCCTATAGAGTTGACAAGTCAACTGTACATAGGACCGGATTAAAATTAATAATTATTTAATTTTACAAACAATTACAATAAATGAAATATGGTGTACATTCCTAACCATTAGTTCACATTACACATTTACAAGCATATCACAGGTTGAATAACAGTGATCCGATCCGTTTAACCAATTTTTTCTTCAATATTTTCTTGCCACAGGACAGATTTTTTAGATCATTTGGGAGTTTATTAAAATATTTAATCTGCCACAAAATAGGACATTTTTTAGATAATTGACTTATTAATCTTTGGCAGGACAATTGATCTATGTCTAGTTCTGCCACTATGTTCATCATACATCATTTTACACACACCATAATAATATATATATATGTTTAGACTATAATTTCGGAAAAGCATGGCCTTGCATCAAGCAGAGGACAACCTCTTTGTTTCTCTCTTTATGAATCAACAACTCTCGGCAAAATAAAAACTTTTCAATTAGACCTCTTGAAAGTTGGCATTATTTAGGCCTTCTCAATTCCAGTTCAATGGAATGAATTGGTATGGCAAATTCTACAATTTGGGGGTCCTCTTTTTTCGATATATTTCTTAAGAGTATTTGACATTGTCTGTATAATCAAAAGTTGGTCAAATAAATTATCAGTGTATATAAATTCATTAGAAGAGACCAAATTCAGGAAAGAATATACTCGCCGATAAATGAATCTGTCTCTAAGTCTCAATGTTTCTCTGTTTCCGACAACCTCTCTTAAATGGTGGATCATCCATATCCGCCCAGCCCGGTGACTGGTGTCTATTCTTCTCCTCGGGTGTAGTCTGCCAGATGCATTCACACTGCAATGAAAATTATGGCCTCACCAGGAACGCAACAAAACTCATCGATAAATCTTCGAGAAACTGAAACTCCACCTCGATCTTTTCTTTAATCTTTGCTCTGGTCCTGGATCTAAAACCCAGCAGATCCATGAGATTTACGTGCATTTGTATTCTAAAGTACATTTACAACTATCGAAAGCATTCTCTTAACACTAGTCTGAATAATAAATGAATGAGAAACCATTTGCCCTTTTCCATAGATATTTATTTATTTATAATATCAAAATAATTATATAATAATTATTTTGAAACTTAATATTTTGACACTATTATAAATAAGCTGAAATATAAAAATCGTGTTTAGCGAAAGCAATTCATACGTTTGGCCTTTAAATGAAATTCTACCCCTCTTCTAAGCAACTGGCAAATTTATCAAAATGTCAAACTGTCTGAATCTGAATGAAAGATAAATTTTCAAAATTGAAATATAAAAATTGCTTGAGTCTAAAATATTTATCTCAAAAAGTAAGATTCTTTTAAAAGTGAAAATTTTCAGAATATCAAGTTAATCGATCAAATACGTCATAAATAAAAAAAACTTGCAAATCATATTTCTTTCTTTCTTCCACATTATTAATATTAATATATTTTGTTAAACCGGTTAAAGTAAACCTAAAAGTGAAAACTAAAATATAAATCAAAAGTTAACTATTTCCTATCAATGAGTAACTGAATCATAATGTGGAAACAAGGTTATATTTACCTAAACGTATATATTGTCCCGTACGCTTCTGTAACATCTCATTTGCTATCTTTATAAAGTTGATTTCTCATATTCGAATATAATAGTGTAAATTATCATATATTTATATCAAATATGCTTTGACATTATTAAACTCTTCATATTTATGATTATTAAGAATGAAAGATGTTAAATGAAAATGTTTTATACAGGGGTGCCCATCCCCCCTTAGCTTCATCACTCACCCCCTCTCAGTTTCATGAAAAGTAACTCCCCCTCCACACCAAGAACATTATATTTTATTCACTTTAAAGAATTAGAAGAGGTTTTTATTACCTTTTGTTGAAGGTATAAACTTGATCGCTTTTATTTTTAACATATATTGCTAATTTTCAGGGAAAATTATTGACTAATTTAATGATAATGTTTAGAAAAAAAATGAAAGACCTGAGAAGCTAGTCCAGTGTTTCTCAAACTTTTTTTGTTGATGGCACACTAAAAATATCTGGAATCGTTTGCGGCACATCACTATAAATAAAAAAAGTAAAATTTGTATCACAAAGAGAAATAAAAAATAAAATAAAAACTTTTCAATTAAAATTTGTATGATAAAAAAAAATGAAGTAATTACAAATCCTATTTCAAAGTTGCAAAATCCATGAAATTTTAATTATTTGTAAAAAATGCTCCCGGCACACATATTGAGAAACAATTGCTTGGAGAGCCCAAAATCTAAACATTTCTCCTCATTGAAAATATAAAAACCTTGCTACAGAAACTTTTCTAAGACGATTAAATTTTATGATTTTAGTTTTTCTATTGAAGGATGAAAATGAAGAAAAAAGTAGGTAAAACTTTTTCACTACCCAGTTAGAACAAGTATTTTTTCACATTATTGTTTGAATTTTATTGAAGTTCAATTAAATATTTGCTTTCTCTATAACGAGTATAATTTTGATCCAAGAGAACAAAAGGCCATTTCTAGAATAATAGAAATTAAAAATTGAATCTTTAATAGTCTGGACAGGTCTTGACTTGTATTTGGCATCATTGCATTTCCTTCGCTATAAAGGAAGAAGTTAGATAATTCTATCCACACTCTTTTTAGTTATTTTCCTCGAATCCTAATGAAAGAATCATTTATTATTTAAGAAAAAAGTGAAAATTTTTCCAATAATCGGGTCGCTAAATATGCAGTATTAATTAATAATCAACTTAAATAAAAATTGTTTATTTATGCCTATATTATGACTTCGCATTAAAATCTCAATAATTTTTTTTCATTTTAAAATTACAAACCCCATGCAATTTTAATTATTTGTCAAAAAGCCTCGCGGCACACAGGTTGAGTAACACTGCGCTAGTCTATATAACTTTTGAACAATAAAATAAATAAGTCGTTTCATTAGATTCTGAGATTACCTCGATTACACATACTTACCATATAAACAACCTATATTAGTAATATATTAGTTATCATTTATAATATAATATATTGAAAACCAAATAATTTCTATATTCTAGACTAGCTTCAAGGGCCGCCTTCGGCGGCCCTCTTGCTAGTCGGGAGGCACGTCCCCTGGACCCCCAACCCACGAACCTCACTCTCACACCCTACTCCCCCCCCCGCTCCCACACCACCACCCCAACACTCCACCCCGCACCCCATCCACCTCGGAACCCCACCCCATTACGCCTCTGGGCCCTCACCTGAACCTCCCACTCCACCAACGCTGCACCCCCCCCCCGCAACCCACCTGGACCCTACCCGCCCGGACCCCCCAACACTTCGCCTCACTCCCTCACCTCACCCCCCATTCCAACCCCGGACCCTCATACCACCCCCGCACCCAGTTTTTGTATTTCTAGTGACCCACAAATTATTTATACAAAATTTGGTTGAGTTTAGTCCAAGAGCAAGAATTTTCATTTTTTTACCCCCCCCATTTTGGGTGGTTAGTTTTTGCATTTCTAGCTCTCTAGAGGCCCACAGATTATGTATACAAAATTTGGTTAAGTTTGCTCCCAGGGCAAGAATTTACATTTTTTCACCCTTCCTCCCTTTTTGTGTGTTTTTTTGGGCGAATTTTTTTAATTTTTAATTTTTTTAAAAAGTTATCACAAATCATATCCCATACAATTTTTCTTATGATAAAATTTGCCGTAGGGTTAATAGTTTAGGAGTTATTAGATAATTTTTATTCGTGCCCCCCCCCCCAAACTCCCTTTTGGGGTCCAAATATCAAAACGTTATATACCTATGAACGTAAGTTAGAAGACATCTGATGCAAATATGAACTTTTATAATAATCCCTTGAACCGTTTTTACGTGAATCGTGAGCAACTTTTCGCGGAAACCATGGAAACATACAGACAGGAATTTTGTTGAGGGTGTTTTCGTTCATAATTTGTTCATAACTTTTCTTGAAACGTGTGCAACCAAAATTTAGCGTGATTTGGAGCAATGTACAGACAAAACCTTAACTTTATATATATATAGATACACGACAAGTCATAATTCAAACATAAATAATTTATTAGTATAGATTTTATTTTCTAATTTAATTGCTATGAAAAATATAATCGCCAGACACTGAAATCTTCAGATTGACATTCATATTTAATCCGACATTGTTTCAGAAAGCGAGAACAAACATCTGGAAGAAAGAATTCCAAACATTCGCGATTACGTGTCCTCCGATTTTTCTCTCGACTCGAATGACCCGTTGGCTTCCATTGTTCCATAACTCCCCTCAGCGGATAAAGAACTGCATTCAAAATAGAAGAAAACAATCTTATCTTGGAATGCACATATAAAAACGCAAACACCATATTGCAAAGTGTTCGCAAAACTTTCTGGGTGGCAATACCAAAAGCTTTCTTTGCGTGACAGAACCCTACTTTAATTTCAGCTCCTCATTACTATTCGAAATAAAAAAAATAAATAGGTAAAAATAATTTACCCGTTGTAGCACGAAACCAAAACATCTTAAGCCACCGAATGAACTAATTTTATATCAATTACAGGCAACCTAAATTTGTCTTGCAACTTTGTAAATATTTATAAGATTTTAAGTTTCTTTTTTAGAAACGCCCCAACTTATTATTTAGACCTGAACAATTAATACCTTGATAATAATAACGATTATTTTTCTTATTTATTTTTTAATTTAATATCTACAGGATGGTTTCATCAAACAAATAATAATAATTATTATCTTCATCCTTTCAAGGTCTAGGCTACTGCCTGTTCGGTTTCGCGCTTTCACGCCATCTTTCTCTTGGTCTTCCTCTTTTCTTCTTATCAAATCCAGGCCCGGATCGAATAGGTGCGGGGCCCGATTGGATTTTTTTTGCGGGCCCTCTCTATATATAAATATTTAAATAAAATTCAAATTCAGTATATATATATATAAATATATCAAATGTCATGGATCATCAGATAGGAAAACTTCTACATAAATTAAAAAATAAAAATGTTCAAAATACAAAAACATTTAATATAAATTTACATCACCGAATAGGAATACATGTATTTACATAGCTAAACTATTTAATTGTAGCGGCTCGTATTGCTTTGGCTACGAGCTTTTAGACACGGCCGCTAGATGACTCAGTCAGATCGTTGCAACACTTTTGCATGACTGATAATATTTCAGTCATGTATTAAGTAAGGCAATTCGATCTCGACTAATTATCGAAGGAGGAGCCCTCCAGCGGCTGCTAACTCCTTTGTTCTTTTGTGGAACGATGATATAGTATGATCCCATACGAACAGGGGCGCTAGTTTCGTTAAATTTTTTTTGTTTGCTTCTCGCTTGTACCAACAGATGGTCTAGTTTAAGTGATTTTTAAAGAAGTGCAAGATTTGCTCGTTAGGAAGGCTAATTTCATGGCTAATAAGATAGATAAAAGATCTCATTGCAAAAATTAAAGTTTTCAAATCACATATGTTTTAGTTATTAATAATATAATTATGCTCATGTCAAAAAGTTTATATATTTGTTTAGGTGTGTATAATAGTTTTCATTTTGTGCATATAAAATATCGATGGGATTTTTTGTTAAGATGATGTTTATTTGTGTTCATGTTTATAGGTTATAATTATTATGTTATATTTTTCCCTTTGTCAATGTAAATTAATTTGATTTTAAAAAATAAAATATAAAATAAAAGTTGCTTTATCTAAGGAATATAAAAACTTATTTTTTTTAATTAAATTAAATTTCATTGACAAAAAGAGAAATTCCCCTGATATGTTTGAAGTCAAAATAAACATTTTAAAATTGTTTTTATAAAAGATTTCTCTTGGTTATATATATTTTTGTTATTTATAATATGTATTTGTTATTTATTTATATATATATTTTTATTATTTATTTATTTTATTTACTTTTATTTTAGTTTTTTTTATATTTTATTAATGTAATATATGTATAAGTTTAATATTCGTTTAGATGTGTATAATAGTTTTCATTTTGTTTTGTCAAATTATAATGTTTAAGATTGTTTGTTTTTTTAAATATAAATAAATACAAATCTTTTATAAAAAAGCAATCTTAAAACGTTTATTTTAACTACAAACTTTTCGGAGGGAATTTTTCCTTTGTCAATGTAATTTAATTTGATTTTAAAAAATAAAAATATAAAATAAAAGTTGTTTTATCTGAGGGATATGTAAAACTACATTTTTTTTAATCAAATTAAATTCCATTGACAAAGAGAGAAATTCCCGCGATATGTTTGAATTGTTTTTTATAAAAGATTTGAGTTTATTTTGTTTATATGTTTATTTGGAAGTGTATAATATTGTATCATCTGGCAAAATGGGTAGTGTGCCTCATGCCAATAAATAAAAAAAAAAAAATATTGTATCATATGTCCTTTGTTGAGTTTCTTGTCGGAACCTTCTCCTCAGAGGTATTTCCGAACCGATGGTAAATTCATAAAATTTAACAATAAAAAAATTTTAAAAAATAATTTTTTTTTATTTATTTTTACCTAATTTTATTCCTATTTTAAAATTAAGAAAAAAATTTAAACCGTGCAGTAAAAAGTAGTGCTTTTGTTTATATTTTTTTTTCTCAAAAAAGATTGAAGCTATTTTGATAAAAAAAAAAAAAACATAACACTCACTTTTTTCTTGCCGGTTATTTAGATTTTAATTATCTTTCAAATTCCAATATGTAATAATAAATTTCCCGCTCGCTATTTTAGTTGAAATTCCAGGTCACTGTGGTGCTGTAAACAGTGTGCCAAAATATAGGGGGAGTCGCCCATCTATATATATCTTTTATCTATGGGAGCCCTCTATCGAAGAAGGAGCCATCCACCACCAAGGAGCTCCTCACCCGCCAACTAGGCGGGTGGCGCCCAGCCCGTCTCTTTACCAGGGACAAACATCACCCTGTCCAAATCATGGTTAGGTCCCCGCCAACTAGGAGTGCGGATACGCACCACTCAACCGAGCCTCTGAACAATCTGGTGACCACGACGTGATTGCTAAGCAAGCAGCTCTTGACCCACCAACTAAGTGGATAGAGCCCTGCCCGGCTTAACTAAGTCGGTAAAGCAATCACCAAAAAAAAGAAAGCAAGGGTGTGATGTAGCGGCCCGTATTGCTTTGGCTCCGAGCTTTTAGACACGGCCGCTAGATGACTCAGTTTCCGTTATAGTAAAACATATTAAACACAGGAATTATTTAACGGGTTATAGTGGTGTTTCACAAAATGGTAATAAAATTAAAAAAATTAAAAAATCTTTTAAATTATTTTGGAGATTTTTTTATTTTTTTAATTTTATTTCCACTTTGTGAAACACCACTATAACTCGTTAAATAATTCCTGTGTTTATTTTTGGTATTTTACGAAAGTTTTGTCATTTTTTTTGTCTTAATTTATCAAAATATTGATTAAAATTTACCAAATATTTTTTTCATTTTCATTTGTTAATTTGTTAATTTTTACTTTTTAAATTTTTTTTCTTGTCCTGAGGTTGTGCCAGTGTATTGCTACAAAAATATTTATTATGGACACGAGTGATACAACATAATATAAACTTTAATCTGTATGTCTATAAAATTATTGAAATTCCAATTAATCTTCTCTCAATAGCTTGTTTGTATTAAAAAAAAATAACAGCATATATTCGTTTAGGTGTATGTTAACCAAAATAAACTTTCTTGTTCGTGTTCTTGTTGTCTGTTGTACTCGTCATTTTTTATTTCATTATAAAATCAATTAAAATTCTCCCGTAAAACATGATCTTACGTTCATAATTCTGAAACCGTTAATAATATTGTGGATAAGTTACTTGAAACATAATATGGAAAATATGACATGCGATTAACTTCCTATATTTTTATGAATTTTGAAAACATAAATAACATGTTATAAAGTCATTAATCCCTTGCTCGTAATTATGAATAACGCATTTCCTTGTTTTCATAATTATTTTTAGATTCAAATTTGAAGTTATTTGCCTGTTTAATTCACCTTTAAATGATTTACAGCTTAATATTTTTGTATGTGATTTATTTTTTACAAGTCGTTAAATTAATAAAAATTTATAAAGATTTTTTATTTAAAATTTTCACTGTGTTTTAATTAATTTAATTATTTTTGGTGATTCCAAAATAAGTGGTTACTGTCCGTCCTTTGTGATACAGCATGAATTATTTCAATAGAGACTGTGGCTTAGGCTACATAGAAATTATACCTAAAAAACAACAACATATCTTTTTCCAAGGGGATATGGCCCTCGCAGTATATTTTTCAATTAGATACAATAGATCCCCAAGATGGCTCGTCCGAAGAAGGTTTAAAGTAAAAATTTTATTTAGAGACTAAAAAAATACTTAAGATAATTATTTTGCATTTAACTTTCAAGCGTTACAAAAATGTACTCTTCATCTATGACGACTTAGAGACACGATTTAGATATTGAATCAAATAGGTCAGCAAATCTTAGGTGGTGGTAGGCGGGAGATTTCTAGTTGTTGGTTATGGTTTGTCGTGACATTTATTTGAGACAATTAAATTTTATTTTTACTTTAATATGAATTCAATTCTGACTAAAACTTATTAGATTTTCATTTAGGATATTTATATTAGACTGAGGATTGAGGCGACCATCCGAAACTTTAAAATTTTTTTAATGATCAGAGAAAGAAGAAAATTTATTTTTTTCCTTATACATACATCGATTTTTTCCTTTTTTTTCTAAATTATTTTTTCCTTCGTTTTTAAAATTATTTTTTCCTTTTGCTTGTTTGAAAGTTTTCTAAATTAAATTATTTTTTTCGTTGACTGAAATTTTTTTAGAATTTTATAATAATATTTTTCTTTATAATGAAAAAATTTGGTTCGCCAACTGCTAAGCAGCCATACGATTCGAAGATTAAACTTTGCTCCTACTTCGCGCGTGGTACCCGATTTGTCGATTCCCAAAATCCTTTCGAGGTTAAATTGGAAGAAGTGCCAAACCACATCATTTGCCAATACGTTTGTCCATTTAAGAAAATGGAACTCTCTCCCAGGCTCTGTCTTTCCTGATACTTATAGTCTTCAAAACACACGTCTACACCTCCTCCCTTTCTCATGATCAATTTCTTCATCTCTTCGGTAAATCAAGGGTCTTTTGGGATCCATAGAGGCTGCATCTTATTGGTATGATTATTGCTTTCGATCTCATTATAAACAAGAGTAAAACCAAGGTCCTAGTCTGTACAAAGAAAGAATAAATGAGACAATAATGTATATAAAGACCAAGAAATCCTAGGAGAAGTTAAGGAATTCCGCTATCTAGGAAGTAAAATCACATGGGATGGGATGAGCCAAAAAGAAATTAAATCACGAATTAGCCAAGCTAAAATGGAGTTTAATTTAAAACAAAAACTGCTATGTTCCTCCTGAATCAGCTTAGAAATTAGGAAGACATATGTATTCAACATAGCCATGAATGGAGGCGAAACCTGGACGATTGAGAGAGAAAGAGATTAGAGGCTTTCGACATGTGGTGCTACAGAAGAATGATGAATATCAAATGGATGAATAGAATCACAAATGAAGAATTTTTTGGAAGAATCGGAGAAAGAAGAACTTTGATGTGGAAGAGTTTAGGAAGAGAAGAGGTCAGATGATGGAGCACACACTGAAACATGGGGGATTGCTTAGGGATATCTTGGAGGGGGAAATGGGAAAGAAAAGGGGAAGGTTGAGGCCCAGATTATAATATTTCGACCAAATTGGGGATGTGTCATTTAGAGAGGTCAAAGAGCTGGCATGTGACAGAGCCGAGTGGAGAAGCGTGTTTGTGTCAAACCAGTCTTAGGACTGTGTAGGTACTCAATGATGTTGATAAAACAAATAATTAGATAAGACGTTCTTTAAGTGAAGTATTTTCTAACATGATTTGAACTTGTTATTCAAAAATAGAGTTTCTGAAAACTTATATAATATATTGTAAATAATCCTTCTAAAGATCTCATTCAAGATGATGTATTTTGCATCAGAAATGGTAGCTACTGAATAGGATAAAAAAAAATAATAATTCTTATGCAGGGAGTGGTTGACAAACTGAAAGTGACGGTTGAGGTCAATAAAAATTCCTGTTATTAAACTACCTTCATGCTACATTGTAGAATTAAAACTATCTGACCCGATTCTATTGAATCTAATTTAATGGTTGGATTGATTATCTTGCTCCATCCTTACGATACATAATATTTCATATGGTAACGAACAAAAATGTAAACTCGAATCGGATGTCATGTCCTTAAATCTCATCCCTGAATCCGATTTCACCTTTTCAAGACCTCCTACGCAACACTCCTCCTCCTCTTCACCGTTTTACAATGCAGCTAATGATTTAAAAATCAAATTCCAAAGCGAAAACCCCTCTCTCTTTCTCTCTTATTATATATATATTATTTCAAGTGATTCGCATTAAATTGTAACCGGCTTTAAATCACAAAACAAAGGGTGACCCGTCTAATTTGAGCCTGGGTTTGATATTTTTTTCAAATGGGTCTATTGTTCTTTCGAGATTATCTAAAGGTTGAGACGCGTTGGAATCTTATTCATGAACTTGATAATATCTAATTATAATATTTATCATTTTGATTTCTTACTGTTTCCCAAGAACTTAGATGCTACAATTTGGATGAAAAATCGTTTAGTTTTATCTTTTGATATCCATCTATCTGATCTTTCTTATTTATTAATAATATTAATACAGACACATATCTAAAGGCTCTCTAGGATTTATTGATCCTTTTCTAAGAAGATATTCAAGATCATTGTTGCGAATTTTAAGTAAAAAGAATGCATTTTATTTGAAAGTACTATTTTCTCAACTTCTTATCCTTAGTTTTTAAGGAATTTGGTGTTGGTACTTGGTGAAACATTTTTTATCCAATAATTTTAATTATTCTTGGCGAATTTAACTTGGCTGCACCCGAGGGGTGAACCGCGACCTAATATCGTGTACACCTACTTCCACTTCCATTTTCATTTCCAAGTAGAAGACAATATTATTAAGGGAGAATGGAGTAGGTTCGGGGTATAAGCCCATCTTCATGAGTTCACAAAGGTCACTGAAGATGGGCTTATACCTGAAATATATATATATATATATATAGAGTCGTGCTAAACAAGCATTTGATCTTTTATTTATGTGAAACCTACCTAGTATTTTATATTTTAAATTTTAAAATGTTTCCAAAAAAATTTCCAAAAATTTTCTTTCCTTTAGAAGACAATAAGATGAAGGGCCATTATCTAGTGAATTCCAAAATAATTCCACATAATTCCAAAGACGTGTACACCTAATTCCAATTGCGGTTCACCCCTCGGCTGCACCCGTTCTAGATTTCACTATTTTCTCGAGCCTGTTTTTGACAGATATATTTTGGGTGGGATTTGTTCAACTCAGCATAGGAACAGGACTGGAACTGGATTTGTTTTTGTAAAATCAATCGAAGTATGGCCTAATGCTCAAAGATTATTTTTCTTATTATTTAATTTAGAAAATAAATACAATTCTTGTTAATAATTATAATAATAATAATTTATAATATTTGAAGAAATTTTCTCTCTGGAGAGAGACGGACTGGTAGAATTTTTAGCTGAAAAGTAAAGGAAGGCAGCCCAAGGATAGTGAAGAAAAAATTATTACATTTACAAATAAGATGTATTTATTGGACTTTCATTCTTTTTTCCCCTTTCCTTTAAAACCAACGTTTCTGTGGATTCTTCCCTCCTTCTTGAAGGTCTATAAACCAATATTACAAAATTATAAAAAAACGGGGTTGGTCATCACTCACTTCATTCACAATAATACACTTATATATAAATACATATACCCAACTTATGCATTTATTATTGAATAAGAAGGAGTAAACAAATCACAGAGTATTTATTAAATGAATGCTTCACTTGCCAAATCGATTAACTCCACTTTCTGAATTTTATTAAATTTTAATTTAAAGCACTTGATTTACTCCTAACTATATATTCAAAACAAATTTCTAATAATAAGTTTTAACACCAATAAATTACAATTTTTTTTGGTCCATTGAATAATTAATAATGTAATAATGTACATTATTTCATCGCATTTCTCCACTTAGTGTTTTATGTAGTTAATCAATTTGGAAATAGAATTTTCTAAGCCGTCTTGTAAGCCATGAGAATTCTTCTTAATGTTTGAATTATGATTTTTTAAATTTACATTGGGGATCGGGTTAGTCCAGCGGTTAGCGAACAAGCCTGTTAATAAAAAAAAAAGAAAAGAAAAATGTTAATCAAGTGGACCCGGGTTCGAATCCGTCTCGAGACAACCGGATAAAAATCTGATCCCTACATAGAAGACATATACTATATATATATTTGTCTAGATTAATTTGCCGCAACGCTGACGTAATACTGCCGAGAGAGAGCGCCATCGGTATATTTGCTGCAAATTTGAAATATAATCGTAATTTGGACTCAAATTTCGAAATGAAAGACTCCAATTGATTTTAAATTAAGAAACATTAAATATATTGATAATTATTACCCCCCCCCCCTTCACCACTCAAAAATTAAATATTCAATTCGCTTTTCTCTGCGCACAGAAAAAGAAATCAATCATATCTGATTTATATAATATTATTTGTTATTATTTTATTATTTGTTATTATTTTATTATTATTACTATTTTATATTACTATTTATTTATTTACTTTTATATTACTATTACTATTTTATTATTATTACTTTATTATTTGTTTATTTTTTAATAATTTGCCACTATTTTATAATTTTTTAAAAATCTAAATTTTGTTATTCTTATTTTTTGATTTTTACAAAATTAAACGACTTAACACACGCATGCCCACATGAGTTTCTTATTGCAATACTGGAGCAGCCTGCCATACAAACAACACCTGATCTCTTTTAAATATTTGGAGCCTTATATCGATTATCGATCCCAAATTTAAAAAAAAATGATATAATATAATTCTCCTCCTCACACGATACCACTTATTTAAATAAATCTATTTTCACACAAAAAATATCACAATGCTGTAGATTATAGAAAAAAAATACTTCCAGATTCATATCTAGAGCCTCATTTCTGTAGCTGTGTCAGAACGAAAATGAGGTGAAACTTTTAAGAGACTATGTATTTTCGGGAGTTTACAGGTATACATTTGGAGTGTGGTTTTTTAAGAGGAATAAAAATTTTGGACAGAGACGCCGCCCGTCAGGCCAGCGGAGGGCCGAGCTTCTGAGGGCTTGCCGAAGGCACGCACGAAAAGCTCGTTTATATAATAGCAGAAGGGCAGAAAATCCCACAAGTTTACATTATTTCTCTATTAATTTCTGGAATGGATAAAAAATTGTATTGTCTTCGAAAATTAATGATTTTACAAAATTTCAAGAAAAGTGACATAGTAGAAGTGATCCAAAATTTTATTACAAGATTTTACAGGAACCCAGTGAAAGAGAAACTAAATTAATACTGTGTAATAATAAAAAGAGGTATTTGATGGGTTTATATTCTCTTCATTCCACGAAGAGTTCATTTCTAAGTTTAATTATTTAATTTGGAAGTTTTGGTGGAACGGATTCTATGCCGGTGGGTCATTTCAGAGCGAGGGTTCGAATAGGGGCTGGATGTTATCATTTATCAGCTGCTGTTGGTTTCGCTTTGAGGAAGCCGTCCTCCAGAGTTGCTTCCTCGTCTCCTAGTTACCTGACACTCAATTAACTGATCGGCTTGAAGACCAAACGCTTCTTTTTCTTCCTGATCAGCTAACCATTGGTAGGGCATACCTGAAGGCGCCAAGCAAATATTTCCTTGCAATAAATCTTTTTTTTCACTGATTAGGAATTTTAATCACTTATCCAATTGCAAATAAAAACAAACAGATCTATAAAATGAAATGTTCATAAATAATCAGAAACACTAGGGTGTCAGTAAATTTTGAAAACATCCGCTTTACATTAATTAGTTAAATTTAATTTTCAAACATATAATTTAAAATAATATCAATATATTATTATTAAATAATCGTTTGTTCTCTTGTCATTCAGTATTTGGAATTTTCACTTTACATCTTTCTTTACCATTACAGAGTTTAATAGCATTTAAAAGGAACTCCGGAATTAGGAGTCGAAAGGTTGGGTGTTCTCATAAGAATAACTTATTAAACATCCCTAATGAAGGGATAGGATCATTTTTTATAATTTTTAAATATATAATGACCCTAGAATTCTAAAATTTGTAGGGTTTGATAAAGAGGAAAATTAATCACTAACACTTTACTTCACTTAACCTCTAAAATGAAATTTGTAGAGTAAATTTACCCCCATCAAAAATTAATAAATAAAAATAAAAACTACATATTAGCTTACAAAAAGAAGAGAAATACCACCTAAAAACACTTTTGTAAAAAAAACAGGCCAAGTTCGAAAAAGTAGTGAAATCTAGGATGGGTGTAGCCTAAGTTAAATTCGCCAAGAATAATTAAGTTGATAGAATAGTACTTTCAATTAAAATGGATTCTTTCCATTTTGAATGACAATCTAGTTTTATGGATTCTAAATTTTTAATTTAAATTATTTTCACGAAACTTGGCTGGTCACAAATTTAGTTCATTTATCCTAATGGCATATTATGCGTATAACAGGCATGTTTCATGAAAATAATTTAAATTGAAAATTTAGTATCCATGAATCTTGATTGTCATTCAAAATGGAAAGAATGCATTTTAATTGAAAATACTATTTTTCAACTTTTGGAGGGATATGTATAAATGTATATACCTAGAAGCCTTAATGTTCAATTACTAATAATCAATTACTTACTTTTTAAAATCATCTGCTTGTTGAGGCTTTGTTGGTCTTGTTGATGAACTGAAAATACTTTGGGATAAAACTACTCATAGTGAAATTAGAAAATTCAATACAATGTAATAATACAAGAAATGGCTCTTTCTGTTAATTAGGTATCTGATAGCTTTATAAACTTTATTTTGAGTAAAACATACATTGAGATATATATTTTTTTATGTGTATAGTAATTAATTTTAGAAGAAATAACCCTAGTATAGTAACTATTAAACGAGCAATGTTTATATATCGAAAACGGCTCTAACGATTTGGATGAAATTCACGGGTTAGGAGGGTTTTATGTTGGACATTCGATCTGTCACGGTCTCATCTTCGGCTAAGTTGTTTTTGATGGGTTTTTTGTTAATTGAAACAATTATTCACAGGTGGTTGTCTCGATAAAAATGTATAATTACATTTTTATTCAATTTCCTTTTAATAAATAATTGGTTTTTTAATTTTATATCCCACAATAAGATCATTATAATTAGTATTATATATCAAAAGTTGGGAAATTTAATTGATTAAAATTCGAGTTTTAAATCCCACAAATATTAATTTGACAATTTAATTGATGAACTCAAAAATTGTTATTTAATTAAAAAAAAAATTATACCGTATTTATTTTATACCTATCTATTTATATAAAATTAAGGTTTTGTCTGTACATTGCTCCAAATCACGCCAAATTTTGGTTGCACACGTTTCAAGCAGTTATGAACGAAAACACCCTCAACAAAATTCCTGTCTGTCTGTCTGTTTCAGTGGTTTCCGCGAAAAGTTGCTCACGATTCATGTAAAAACGGCTGAAGGGATTATTATGAAATTTAATATTTACATCAGATGTCTTCTAACTTACGTTTTTAGCTATATAACGTTTTGATATTTTGACCCCAAAAAGGGGTTTGGGGGGGCGCACGAATGAAAATTATTAAATAACTCCTAAACTATTAACTCTACGGCAAATTTTATAATGAGCAAAGTTGTAGGGCATGTGATTTCTGACAACTTTTGTTCACAAAAATTCTCCCAAAAAATCACCCAAAGGGGGGGGGGACTATGTAAATTCTTGCCCTTGGAGGAAACTCAACTAAATTTTGTATACATAATCTGTGGGCCTCTAGAGAGCTAGAAATGCAAAAACTAACCACCCAAATGGGGGGGGCGAGGTCAAAAAATGAAAATTCTTACCCTTAGAGCCAACTTAACCAAATTTTATATATATAATCTGTGGGTCACTAGAAGGCTAGAAATGCAAAAATTGGGTGCGGGGGTGGAGTGATGGTGCGGGTGCGGAGGTGGGTTAGGGGATGGAGTGCGGGGTAGAATGAGGGTGGGGTGAGAGAGCAAGATGGAGTAGGGTGGAGTCCGGGGGGCGTAGTGGGTGTGGGGGTCCAGGGGGTTAGGCAGGGGTGTGGTACGCGGGGTGGAGGGCATGAGCTGAGATCCGGGGTGGGTGTGGTGAGGGGGTGGTGGTGCATGGTGGAGTAGGGATTCAGGTGAGGGCCCAGAGGTGTAGTGGGGTGGTGCGGGGCTGGGTGGAGTGGTTGGGGCGGGGGTGGGGGGTCGCGGGTTGTGTTGGAGCGGGGATTGTGGTGTGGCTGGTAAGAGGGCCGCCGAAGGCGGGCCTTGCAGCTAGTATATACATAATCTGTGGGCAACTGAAGGCTAGAAATGCAAAAACTGGGTGAGTGGGCGGGGGTGGGGGTAGATATGGGAGGTAGGGCGGGAGGGTTCAGGAGGTGGGGTGAAGTAGTGGGAGTCCGGGGGGCGAGGGGTGTTTCGGGGATTAATATATAGCTATCAACTGAAGCAAAAAGTTACCGAGCAGCGCTTGGTGGCCCAGGCACTAGTAACTATTTAGTTTGAAACATTGTGCTACTATGGAAGGGTTGGATTGAGCTTTTAAGTTTTAAAATAAACATGAAAAGAAGTGTTTCCATTTCTATTATATAAGCGTCAGTCTCGATGCGAGTGACTGACAGTGAACCGAATAACCTAGGGCAATGAGAATTTAAATGTTGTTTTCATCCTAATAATAGTATTTAAATTAGCTTTTGCCTTGCATTTGCATGGGCCATTTGCACGCTTGTTAAATGAAATTGACACTTGGCTTCCCAAAGGCGGAATTGAGCGGCGCCAGAGACCACTTCTTTTCCCCGAAGGGATGCATTTGCCAATGTCCTTCTTTAGATTCGATAGATTTTCTTTTTCATGCTGTTGAAGGCCCAGGGATTTCTATGGTCAATATAAGAACATCACTCCCTCCGACACTTGAACATATCAAAGATTCGAAAATGGTTTCGAGCAATTAATACACGGTTGAATGAAATGGCCCTTGGCGATAGGAAGAGCAGGATGGTTGCCCTTCCGTGATGGGATTTGTTTAAACATGGATCTGATTAATTAGGGCAATGTCAGTATAAATTAAACTTAAATTAAAAAATCACTCAGCGGAAAAGAAATCTTCGCCAGCTTACCTGACTCCTGGAATAAAATAATTAAATTTTAGAAAGTATAGATTCCATTTATAGTATTAATAATGTTATTGGTATGATTATTCCCTTTGCATTATTATGATCAATATACTTGCTACAAAAGTGATTAAGTTTCTCTTCATTTTCGTCATATCAAACATCGGGATTAGGAAAAATATCTGTTTAATTTTTATCAGCCAACTTTCCTTCTCCACCATATCAAAAGTAGTATTGTTTCCCCATTCACTATACTGTTTCATTTGTTGTACTAGGCGACTCTCGCTTCACCCTCTTAAGGCGCAATTTCTCAAAATAGAGAAATAAAAATTATCATATTAATGTTATATCATTCGCATCCATATTAGAATTCACATAAGGAATCTTATGGAACAGGGTAAATTAAAACTTGGACATTTTTTTAAATAAGCCAGACGTTTCGTCAATTTATTTTGACTTCCTCAGGGTCTTGTTTCGTCACTTCTTGTCAAAAACAGTTCTTACTACAAGACAAAACATCATATATTCATTAATCTTTCTTTCAGTACATTTATGGCTTACAATTATCTTGGAAATGACTTTTGCTTTGAACAACTAAAAATTGTCGGCGTTTCACATAAAAAATTTATTTCTGCTTTATATATCTGTATTGTAAACCATAAATGTACTGAAAGAAATATTAATGAATATACATATAACGTTTTGTCTTGTAGTAAATACTGTTTTTGACAAGGAGTGACGAAACGAGCCACTGAGGAAGTCAAAATAAATTGACGAAACGTTTGGCTTATTTAAAAAAAGCTCAGAGTTTTAATTTATCCTGTTCCCTATGATTCCTTATATGTATCATATTAATTTTATTAAATAGTAAAATAACCTATTAAAAACGATCCATTTCAGAAGGCTGGTGTGAAAGCATTATTTTCCCCTTCCTGCAATATTCTAGGGGGTGGGTGCAATGTACCCTTGTACCCACCTCGTCACTGATTGCTCCTAAGTCAGTTGCCATTTTTCTTATATGGCCCCAGTCCAGAATGAACACTCCACGTTTTAGAAATTAAAAACTCAAGTAAATTGAAAACTTTGGCCCTTCCAAGTATTTGAAGGTAATATATTTTTTCCTAAATCATAGTTTTTTTCTTTTCTTATATATTTTAATATTTTACAATGAGTTCTATCATCTTTCTTTTGTTCGAACCATCTTCAATCCAGTTATTTATTAAACTTCAATTATTTATTTTTAAACAAGACTTGGCCTAATTGTGAATAGATAAAAAAGGCATAGTATAGGTGGTTTCTCAATTATTTATAATTATTATTCTCAGTTATTCAACTTAATCACTTCCTTGTTTCAAAATCAATTGATTAGTCGATTCTTATTACTCAACGAGTTAACGTGTATATGCATTTAATTATTTATAATAAATCTATAATTATAAATTGATTTAAATATAACTTTAATTACGTATAAGATATATCGATTTATAAAATGTTCGATAAAATACGCACTGTAAATATTCCTCAATTTCAATAATAATAATCTTGTACTAAGTTGTAGGCAATCATTGCATTGGCGGTGGAGTTTAACAAAAGAGAAGTTTCGATTAAAACCATTTAGATTAGACATTTAGTTATTCATTTAATCCATAAACAGGAATTTCTTCCCTTTTACATGAAGGGAAACATAATTTAATGAAATGACACAATATAATTAATTTAAGTACCTACAAGTATAAAACACATAAAACATAATAATACTAAAAAGTTCCAAATTTACACAGCATCTAACAAATGAGAATGTATAAATGCAAAGTCTACCTTTGAGAATGAATTTTCAAACACTTGAAAACGACTCCAAAATTAGGTATCGAAACCTTGTAAATTCTGATGAGAATCTCTCATCAAGAATGTAGAATCTAAACTTGAGAATCACTCGAAAACGATTGCGAAATTTGGTGTCGAAACGCTGTGAGGATATCTTAATAAAAATATCAAAGTTTGGTTTCAGCTTCTCTATTGATAAATAATTTTGTTCCTTTAATCGAGTTTTGAATAAAGAATTAAATTATATATATATAATAAGCCAGATTAATTTGTAGCAACGCTGACGTAATGCTGCCGACAGAGAGCGCTGATGCCGTCGGTATATTTGCGGCAAATTTGAAATATAATTGTAATTTGGACTCGAATTTTGAAATGAAAGACTCCAATTGATTTCAAATTAAGAAACATTAAATATATTGATAATTATTCCTCCTCTCCCACCCCCTCACCACTCAAAAACTAAATATTGAATTCGCTTTTCTTTGCACACAGAAGAAGAAATTAATCACATCTTATTTGATTTATATTTTATATATTATTTGTTTATTTTTTAATAATTTGCCACTTTTAATAATTTTTAAAAAATCTAAATTTTGTTATTCTTATTTATTGATTTTTACAAAATTGAAGGACTTAAGACACGCATGCCCATATGAGTTTCTCATGGCAATACTGGAGGGAGCAGCCTGTCATACAAACAACACCAGATCTCTTTTAAATATTTGGAGCCTTATATCGATTATCGATCCCAAATTTAAAAAAAATGATATAATATAATATTCCTTCTCACACGATCCCACTTATTTAAATAAATCAATATATTTCCACACAAAAAATATCACAATGTTGTAGATTATAGAAAAAAAAATACTTCCAGATTCATATCTAGAGCCTCATTTCTGTAGCTGTGTCAGGACGAAAATGAGGCCAAACTTTTAAGAGACTATGTATTTTCGGGAGTTTAAAGGTATACATTTGGAGTGTGGTTTTTTAAGAGGAATACAATTTTTGGACCGAGACGCAGCCCGCCAGGGCACCAGCCCGGAGGGCCGAGCTTCAAGGGCGTGCCGAAGGCACGCACGAAAAGCTCGTTAATAATAGGGAAATAAGAATAATAATCTGGAGAGGAAAGGATTCAATCTTCAAATTTCGAGCACTGAGTGAGAAATCTGCAGGCTCATAAGTCTCTTTGTCTCTGCTTTGTGGGAAAAAATTAAAAAATAAAATTTCATTTTTCTTGTTGTTGTTTCAAAGTTCTTGTAAGAAAAGCAAATTATTGATGATTCGTCAATTTTCAAAAAACAAAAAAATAAATCAAGACTTAACTTATGGCTGGTTCAAAATAAGATAGGGAAAAGTTAGGTAAATAGGAGAATTCCTTGAGAAGATTGGGGAGGGGGTCAAATGAAATATGAGCCTCTGACAATTTGAAAAATTGTTAAAATGAACGTGAACGTTTCTAAAAAAAAAAATGTTTTTATATCACATCTGAAATAAAATTAATGTTTTTATATTTGGCTAATAAAAATCATTTTGTTAAGGGAGAATGGCGTAGGTTCTAGATGAAATATGTTTAAATGTAAAAAATAAAATTTAAAATAAGTAGTAAATTATATTTTAAATTTTCTTTTTACAAAAATCATTTTGAAATAAGATCTGATTCATGGCGGATTATGTATGAGACTATATAGTGATTATCTAATGTCTATAATTAGTAGGAAACAGATTTTTCAAATGAAATTTTTATTTTAAATCCAAGTCATACTCAGAATAATTCAATAATATTATAAACTAATAAGGTAAATTTTTTCTAACGTTTTTTGTTAGGTTATCAAATTATGCTTTTTATAATGTCCCCGGGCTTAATGAGAATATCATTTAGCATAGGTATTTGAAGCTTCCTTAAAATCAATTACATTTTATTAGTTTTTGTTAGTAATATGAATAGTATTCGAGAGGACGGTGATTTTACTGAGGTTTCTTTTTAATATATTTTACTCTAAAAGCAAATGATTACACTTCTTTATTGGATTTTCTCTCCAAATACTTAACACTGTTTAAACACAACTAACGAGTTATTTAATTCTCCTTTTTTTATGGCTGACAATAAATTAAAAGAGCGAAGAGTTAATTAAATGTAAGAAAACATCTTCCGAATTTTTCAGACCCATCATTTTTCTGATACAGAGGCCGAGAAAGTGGAAAAAATCATTTTTGTGACTTCATGGATCAAACCATCAATTCGTAATGGCTATCCATCTTGAGAGGGAATATCTGAGGCGCTCTTGATCTGTGCGCATTAAAAAATGACCTCCCAAAGAACAAAAGTAATTCTTTGACTGCATCCGCCCTCACCGAATAGAAGATCCGCTTTCTTTTGTTGAATCCAATCCGGGGATCAAGAGAATGCTGTTCGAAAAGGCTATCAAACAAAAACTGTCCACTTTTTCAATGTAGTAGAGCAATTTGTCTTTTTATATCTTTTTTATTAAAAAAAAAAAAATACTGATTCCTTCAATATTTTATGAGATTGAACAGCTGAAAAAGAATGGTTGTGATCGAGTAACTTCGAAAGTTAGTTGATTTTCACTTTCTCACTTCAAGGTCTACCCTTTTTCTCTCCCTTAAGTGTACCGAAGAGCTTTTACTATTTCACTAAAGAGGAGTTCTATTATAAATTTCCTCACACCAAACAAAAGATACAATGTTTCTTTATTGTATAACTAATATTTTTTGCTTCTCAGTGGTCGGTGTCAACTATTGCCGAAAATCAGGCGCTATTTAACGGGCAAGTAAATGTTTGTTCTTATAAGAATTGACATTGGTTCCCTGATAACTTCTGCCATAAAATGTTAGGAGGGGTGAACTCAATATTCAATTACATGTAATTATTAATTCTAAATAATAAAAAGAAATGTCACCACTTATCGTGATTTTCTCAATTTCTGTTAGTCAAAGTGTAATAATAAATTGGATAATTCGTTTAACGATATGTGATTTATTGCGGAGAGTGGTTTCTATCTGTTTTTGTAAATAACAAACATAATATAACTGTCATGAAGAGAAACAAAGAGGTTGTCCTCTGCTTGATGCAAATAAACATACACAAATATATATCTAATATATATGTTATGTGTATAATGTATATATTATTTATTGATTAGCTCTAAGGAAATCGGTGTAGGTTTTAAGTGAAACATTATTAATAAATGAATAGTAAATATATATTAAAAAAAATTTATTTTATATATATATAAATGTGGGGTTTCACAGGAATAAAAATAAAACAGTTTTTAATAAGACGTTTCGGCCTGAATTTTATTTGGCCATCTTCAGTCAATTAGGAGTTATACACAAAATGCGGTACCTACACATATGTGATCGAACCAAGCCTTGTCAAAAGTAACAAATTTTTTAGCTTCATGTGAATTTATAACGTGCCTGGACCCAAAAGTTTAGAATGAAAGTCATTCATAGACTAACTATAGTAATTACATAAATTTAAATTTATTTGAGATCAAATGTGGGGTGGTGGGTGTGGAGGGATCTCCGGAAGATGGCCGAATAGCCAAAGGAATATATCGAGTTTTCATAAAAAAACTGTTTTATTTTTATTCCTCTGAAATCCCTCATTTTTATATATAATTTTCTTTTTATATATTTACTATTCATTTATTAATTATTTGTTTGAGTATATAGTTTCGAAGGCTTGGCCTTCATCATCATTCTTTTATTAATTATAAATATTATTTTTCATGGAGTCAGTATCGCGTGGATATTTAAAATTTTTGTTCTTAGTTAAATTTAAATTTTAACTAAGCTTGTCTGCTAAGTAAGAAGAACAATTTTCAATTTCCACGCGATACTGACCCCATGAAAAATAATATTTATAATTAATAAAAGACTGATGATGAAGGTCAAACCTTCGAAAGTATAGTCTTAATCAAATAAATAATATATATTTGCATCAAGCAGAGGACAACCTCTTTGTTTCTTTTTATGATTCAACAACTCTGCTACTCTCGGCAAAATAAAAACTTTTCAAATAATGTAACTATTAAATTTAATAATTTTTTCAATATTCATGTAGGTTTAATATTCTTTTTTGAAATTAAACATAACAATATGTATTTTAACGTAATATTTAATGTAGGAATGTGTTTTGGGCTGCTTCTCCTTTTACTGAAAAATCACTATACCGAGTAGCAAATTTCTTTTGTAATGGGGATAAAGATCGCAACTCCGAATGTTACGTAGCCATATGCAATTACCTAAATCAATTCTAATCCATTTCAGATAGGTACATCATCCATTTAGTTACCTTTGTGACGTTTTATTCCTAATGGATTGATTGCTGTTTATTGAAGCTTAAAAGGGAATTATGGGACATGCATCAGGATTATGACAATATCAGTATATAGCTGCCCTGGTTTAGATCTATTAACACGATTCTCTCAATGACCTTTTTAGTTATTCTATCTGATTTCGATTAACATATACCTACCTATAGGTACCATATTATAGCCCATTATTTCTTTTTACATTTAATCATTAATTAAATATATATGAAATTTTAATTCGAAAGTGTTATATTTCTCATATAAATATTATATCGCCTAAATTACTAAACAATGAAAATTCCAATTTATTGATGGTAATAAAAAAGTTTTATTTAGTTGTGCTTTAAAATTTGTATTTATATTTGATTACCCTATAAATTCTTTTATTAATTAGCTTGATAAATTTGATTATATAGTAATAAAAATTAAGCACTTAACATAAATAATTGATTTAGAATTCTATTTAGAAAATTAATTCTAAACCAATCTACCCTTTTAATGGTCAATGTAGAATCATAATTATCGTAGTGATAGGAAGAACAACTTCCAGTCTTCAAAAATTATGTATTATTTTATGGATCGTTAATTTAATCTCTTAAGAAATACATTCTCTATAGATCTGGGTCAGGAGACGTCTCAAATCAGCAGGTCTGGCACGCTAAAATTAAAAAAATCAGTATTAACCCCAATTCTTGAAATAATAAAAGTTAAATTCTCTCAAGGATGACTCAAGGGCTCAAACAACCCATTCTTTATAATATCCTATGAAACATTCACGGAGTGGACTGTAACAATATTTCCTTATGTTCCATTTCTAATAATTTTAAAGAAGATAAATATTTTGGTATATATAATTATTGGTATTTAAAAGAACATTAGAAATGATATCTAGATAGAGTTAAAAAGACTTTAATTGCTTACTTTCATTTTTATTTGGACTACTGTACATCTGAGCAGGACTGAAACGAAAAACAATAAAATAAACAAGAAATTTTGTGAATATTGTGTTTTAAGAATTGTATTGAGGACATGTTTCCTTTATTATTTATTGATATAGATACAAGGAGTTAATGGGGATTTCTTACCTTTAAAAAAATACTAATTGAAATATTCAGTAATTGAATTGAAGTCTAAGTGGTCTGTGAACTTGGGACTTAGGAAAAATGTAATTTTTATATTTATATATTATTTTTATTAATTTATTTCTTTTAAGAATGCTCACATGGACATATCTATTTAGGCTTAATAAATAAAAGAAAATTATAGAAATTTTCTGGACCGCAATTACATATTCTTTATCTTCTCTCTTCATTTTTTTAGGTAACCAGTCCATTTTTCTGCCAATGCACACCCCCTCCTGCTCTGATTAGATTTAAAAGTAAGTGAAAAATATATAGATATACACATATGGAATATAAGCTATAAGATGTCCAAAACCTACATATTCCTGTGATTATTTTGAGTAACAAAGTCCAAAATAATGGGTCCGAATGGCTTAGGGGTTACCTTTTACACTATGGAACAATGTCTTAAAAGTCTAGTTAGGTTAATTATGAAAGTCTATGAACGCTTGAGAAATTATGAGATTGATGATATGAGCAAGATCAATTTTCTTATAGAATTTTATTATAGAAAGAGCTCAAATTATATATTTAAAAATTAAAATTTGAAAAAATTTGAACTGAATTTGTAACAGTCTTAAAAAGCCAGCACAAAGTGGCAGTCAAAAAATGAACTTTATTTAATAATTTCTTTATTTTGTAGATATGACAGTCTTTCTTAACATTAGATTTTGGATTTCTTATTTGTCAGGCGTGCCCATAGAGGGGGGGGAGAATTGTTGCATTTTAGCATTATATCCTAAAAATAAAAACGGTCAAGTTATAATTTCAACAAAAGGTAATAAAGAGCTCTGCTAAATCTCTAGAAGTGAATAAAATGGGGATGAGGTGGTACTTTTCTTGAAACTGGGGTTAAGGGGGCATTTGTAGTACTAATTATATGCCTACAATGTCAGTCAAACCATAATATAATTTAACAGCAAGTGGTCTAAGGTTTTCATTATAAATCAAAATAGCTGTCAAATACCAAAATTGAAAATTAAAGAATCAAGAATAATAAAGAATGACAAATAGAAACAAAGAAATATATCAGTTATTGGGTTCCTTATAAAAAGACCTGAGAGCACTGAGAGTTGATCGTGTATGAAATCTGATTGGAAGCCCATTCCATATTTTTCAGTATATTTTATAAGTTAATACTATTTTAATGGTTTTAGCAATTTTTGTCAGAGAACGGCACGAGCTTACAAAATTGAAACTTGGGAGAGTGGTGCAGTTTAATAGAAACATGATGTATGTCAGGGGTGGCCACAACGTGGCTCGCGAGCCGCATGGGGCTCTCCAGTCAATCTCGTGCGGCTCTTGAACCCTCTTGAATAATACTGATAAAAAAAAATAATAATACAAAAATTAAATTAATTTAATTAAAAAATGTTATTTCTTTTTTTATTGTAATTGAACCCTAATGTTATAAGTAAGTAGAGCAAAAAATAAATGTTAATTCATTTATACTTTATAAAATAAAAAATGTGTCTTTTTTTAATAAACCATTAATTAATCTCCAAACAATTTGGCTCGTTTTGAAACAGTTTTACGGCTTCCAAAGTTAAGGTTAGTGGCCACCCCTGATGTATGCCAAATCTCAATGCATAAAAATCATGCTTGAAAATTATTTTTCTCCCATTTTAGAAATGTCGGTATATGATAATTGATAAGCAATAAATAAATAAATAAACTTTCAATACTTAATATTATATTCTCTACTATTAATCTACTATTTATTAACCTCTACATAGAAAGCAAGATGAAATCAGTTCTTCTCCTACTAGTTTTTACATGGACTTTCTGGATTTTGCCCTCTCCCTAAATTTCCTGATTTAATATACATATATACAACTTTTCGATTTTTAATAATTTAAAAAAAGTCAAACAAACAATCTTCTCAATGCTATAAATGAAATATAATTTTATTTTCTTAGCCAAATTTTTTTCTAATTAAACAAAGCATTATTTCTATTAGATAATTACTTGTAAAAATTCAACTCTGAACGGAAAGAACAAAGGAATAGTAAACGAATATCAACATGTTCACTAAAAGAAAAAAATCATGTTTAACATCGATGTTGACACTAATCTCAGTTCAAGGTAGAATTTAATAAAATATTTGTTTTTATCGATTAATCATTTATTTTTAAATTCTCATTGAGATTCCGATGCATGTACAGAGATTTATTCCCCGGGCCAAAATATCCATCATCCCTCCCCTTTACCGGAGCTTTCGCCTTCACTGTTAGTTATCTGATGTGGCTACAGAAAAGAAGACCAACTTTAGGTTTATTAATCATTGGTCTTTGGGGAAAGCACTCTCGATTGGGTGATGTATCGAAAAGATTTTCCAGATGAGAAGCAGGCCTATTCAAAATTCAAAAGAATTAATTTGTGGAACCAAATCATAATAGGAATCATTTTGGAATTAATGACCGGATTCACCTTGGAATCATATCAATGTTCATTCATTCTCTTCCAATCTCGAGGACCATGAAGAAACAGCGGGCTCAACGGAAAATACAGATATTTAAAAGTATTCATTTGAATACTCGATTGCTTTGATTATGGCTTCACGTTGTTCCGTGGAGAACAAAATTTATATGGAACAAAAAAATAAAATAAAAAACACGAAATGGATTATCCTTTCAATTACAATAAAAAAGGCTTGAGGTATAGCGTGAAACCTTCACACAGTATTATTATTTTTCTTATTTTACAAACATCTATCAATTATTTATTTAAAATGAATTGATTAGAACATTCGTAAATCGCTAACTACTTACTTAATAATTTAGCATAGGTAGAACTTGAAAATATTCCTAATATCAAATTCTCTCATTGTAATTCAATTTCTTAATTGGTTTTTCACTTAACGCTTTTATTATTAATTTGAATCATTTTGGAACTTTTTTTAAGAATTTGACCATCCATGATAGGAAAAAATAATAAAAATTTTATTTTAGAATCATGTTGTTTCTGTATCTACATTCGAAGGAGTGACGTGCCATCCATGGATGCTGAGGAAGCAGCGCATCCCCTAAAATTTTAAACATTTAGAGTATTTTCATAAATATATACTTCAAAATTTCAGGAGAATTTTATAATTTTCAAATTATTATCCAGTATTTCAAATATTACTATAAAAACATTTTTTGTCTTGAAAAGTCTATTGGTTCTCAAAATGGAATAAAATTGTTGCATAGTTTCAAGGGGCAATTAAAATGAACGATTTTTCCGAAAAGGGTGCCGATAGAAGGTTTGAACTCCCTGCATGGTAGATATTTCTTCCAGTTCAAGCATGTCAAAGACAAGTCCGAGTTTTAGTTGAATAAAAATTGTTCTCGCTGAGGAACTATTAAAATAGAAATAATACAAAAAATAAAGATGATTTGAGAATTTTTGGACTAATCCATTTCTAAAAACTCTCAATATACATATAAGATCGGAAATAAAGACTGCTATAGACAATTCATAGCTTGTGTATAGCAATAGAATAAGGAGAAATTTAAGATTTTCTTATAGGACAGACTGAATCATTGTGGAAGTTGGTCGATTTCCATCTCAGGGACTGTGGAGTTGAAGTCACAAGAATTAATTTCTGACCCCTACCCTCACTCACACAAAGCAGTATCCGTTTGGGGGCGAATGTCTCAAAAATAAATTTTTTAAAAATCTAATTTTAAATTTGAAAAATAACGAAAATGATGCCGTATTGGCTGAAATTTGCAAAAAAAAGCGAATATTAAAATAAAATTTCAAAAAAATGAAGGATACTTTTTTGGACAGCATCCCATGTTTGAAAAGTCACCAACCGCCACTGATTCGAAGGTTATAGCAAGTAGTGTAAATGCAGCCAGTACCTTCCTACATAGATTTTTGGGTATATGCATGCTGAAATACATGCTATTTAATTACTTTATAATTCTTAATACATATTGAAAAGGGCTTCTGATTTAAGGACAGAAACGGTGTGATTCTAATAATAATTATTTTTATTTTATTTTTTTCTCCACTCCGAAAGAAATATTCTTTCATCTATTACTGACCAGCTTTTTCCTATTCAGGCAAAACCATTAATGGTATAACCGTTTCATTAATAGTGTGGAAGAAATTTAATAGTGAAGTAAATGATCTCTATACTCCCAGTAGACTTACGGGGGTTGAACAAAATAATATGAACACCTGGCATATTCACAATATTTATTATGTTCATATTTTGTTCATATTTTTTGTTCATCCCCTATATATATATATATATATATATAATACATATAATACAGGGTGAAAAAATATGAACACACTAAACATTGTGAATATGTCAGGTGTTATATATTATTTTGTTCAACCTCTGTATCTTAGACCATCCAATCAATCCCAATAAAATACGGTACGACTTGGAATGGAAAGATTGTAAATAATTATCAATCACCATATATTGTTTTAAACGGCCTTTTTAACAACATAGTGATCCATAGAGAACTTTTACTTTTAAATTGGAAACGGCTTTGGCTTATATTTATTTTTGATATAATAATTTTCATGTTTATTTTATCCTTAAATTTGCTTTCCGTGTAATTACTGCTGCTTGAATCATATCGGAATAGACTGGTGAGCTCTTAAGGCAATCCCTGTGTGCTTTAATTTTTTTAGAACACTGGAGATTAAATAATGTGAGATATAAAGCCATTTACTCTGTAATTATCTATGATACAATTTCCTGCCTACGAGAAGATTACTTTATTAATTCACCATTAAATGATTCACAAATCTAGAATAATTTGATTTGTTTATTTTTAACAAGTGGTTAAATAATTAAAATAATCCTTATTTTAAATTTAATTTTTGTTTGTTTCCAAAATAAATGGATTCTAATTATTAAACTGGAATGAAATTAATTTTTAAAGAGGGCTTTCCATAAAAGAAAAATGTGGTCCCCAACACAACAATCAAATTTCCATTACAGAAGGCATTTCATTTGTAATTGGAATTTTTCCATTGTGTTAGAGACAACATTTTTTTTATCAAAAAATATTCGATATAATTTCTATTGGGGATGGACTAGTAGAATTCAATGGAAAATCGATCGAAAGGCAACCCAAGGACAATGAAAACTAAAAATTCAAAAAAAAAATGATTGGAAGATCATTTTCATTCTATTAAAAACTGACGTTTCGGAAGATCTTCTCTCTTTCTTCAGACTTTAGCTTAAAAGGGTCAACTAACGAATCTTGCAACCACCTCCCTTTTTTCTCCTTTGCGGACCGGTTGTGTTGAACTTTCAGTGCCTATCATCTGATTGGCCATCCCAGTCTCTCCATTTACCATCTACCCATGGTTAGTGGTAAAAAGCATTTACTTTGCGACATACAACCGGCCCTAAGAGTGCTTATGATTTGACTGAGGTTAGAATTATTTCATACATGTAACGATAGATTGAGAGTATAATTCTTTTTCAGGTGTTTTTATTTTGCAATTTTTTAACATATTCAACTCTATATAATAGATTTTGCATGCAATTTTATTATTAGTATTAAAATAGTTACCTTGTGTTAAGGAGAAGTAGACGACTAAAGTTTCGTTATAAATAAATAAAATTTATAATTCCAGCAGAAGACACACTCTTTTATTGTCTCCTTCAATATATAAAAATTCTGCTACTCTCGACACAAAAACTTTCAATTTAATATTTCATAATATAGATAATCACATACACATATATATGGTTATATATAACACAAGTAATAATAAAATTTTATTTTTTTATTTATTTATTTCACAAAGTATACAAACATAGGACCTTAGGTCCCACCTAGATGTTTATACATAATTTAGCAGTAATATTTTTACAATGTTGGCAAAAGATTTCACAGATACACAAATTTTGGAGGGGAAGAAGAAAAAAGTAGAGAAAGATTAGAAGACATAAAGGAAATAAGAGTAAGGAGTATCAGTTATTGGGATCCATAAAGAACGAAGACCTGAGAGCACCAAGAGTCGGGTGTGCATGAAATTTGGATGGAAGTTCATTCCATTCAACCCTCTATAAGAATACTCTTGAATCGAAGAGAGAATTATCGATGTGCGTTCTATTTATTTGTTAATGGAAATAAAATGAATAAAATAATTAACCATTTTCATTTGTTTTCTTAATTTTGTTGAATTTGGCAAAGTTTGGTTTAACCCGAGGGATGAACCGCGACCTATAATCGTGTACACCTACTTCCACTTCCACTTTCATTTCCAAGTATAAGGCAATAGATTATCTAATTAATTCTAATGTAATTCCAAATAATTCCAGAGTGTGTACACCTAATTCCAATCGCGGTTCACCCGTCGGTTTAACCCCATTCATCATTTTTCCTCAAATAAGAGAATCCTTAATATCCAGAAAATAGATCCTCTTTAAGTATAAAAACTATAATTTATGAATTTAAAAATAGTTATTTGACCACCTTCTGGACCTCACTAGATAATATCAATTTGATTCTCCCACCAATGTAATCCATTAGTTTCGATTCTTTTGCATTTATCTAATCTTCCTGATATTGACATTAGAATTTGTGCCCCAAAACAAAATGATTTGTATTTGTTCAGAATAGACATATATCATAAAGAGAAGATAAGTGAGGGTATTTTTTCTTAGCAGAGGGTAGTGAACCCATTCTTCTTGAGCTGGGACAAGCCTTGGGACCCGAGATAATGTAGGGCCCTTAATTCCTAATACCTGCTTGGCCGGCTTCTATCATAAAACACCTGAATGATGCCTGCGAGGTGTTTTAGCACCTCCGATACCGTCTAAACACTCCTCTGAATTATTTTAGTTCACATCTCATCATCATCTTGAAAAACTTAAATCATTTCTATCAGCAAGCTGACGCTCAAATGGATCAGTAGAAATTAAAGACCTTCAAACTCTTTTTGGATATCTCAGCTGGCAAGCATTCATAAATAAATTAAACTAGAACAAAATATATTTATACAGAAATTAAACTACTTATGAAATTATCCGGCTCGCGTCTTGATCGAAATCAGGGGCAACGTTTCGGTTTAATTAGAATTCATTCGGCGTCGAGTTTCCTTGCATCCCCGTTTAGTTCCATTAAAAATTATTCAAATGACCTGTTGGAAATATCTAATCCAATCTGTTTGTGGAGTTTCAATGAAAGTACTTATAGCTGGTTAAATTTAATAAAATATTACCTATATTTATTCTATGGAAGGAAAAATTAAAAAAAATTCAAGATTCAATACGGTCTCATGTTAAAGCTAATACTAGTATTAAATTATGAATTTATCGTATATTTAACTTTTAAAAATTTATTTTTAATCAAGTTTTATTAAGGACAACTGTCTTAAAGCGCTGAATTCTTAACAGTTTCGGCTTGCAAAGGAAAGCCACCCTCAGCGCTTTAAGACAGTTGTCCTTAATAAAACTGATCCTGAATATAATTAAAAAATTTATTTTTTTAATTTAAATGTAGCCACTCCATCCTCCTTAAGTTTGCAAGTAACTTCTGGAATTTTTCTTCTTTTAAAGAAAATATATAAATCTTTTGTCTGTTGATTAATTTATTGATGTGCGAAAAATATAGAGAAGATTTATAGAAGTTATATTTTGCATTCAGAAAGAGTATATTTTTTCATTTTTAAAATTTTCAGAAGATAACTTGGTTGAATACTAAAGTATTTGAGCATCTGGATTTTGAGAATTTTAAAAGTTATAGACAGTGGTTTCATCGCAAATTTAGCACTGGCGGAACGCTGAAATTCCTGGAGGCCTGGGGAGTTCTTCCCCGCAAAATTTTGGAAATAAATGTTCCCAAAACCGGCACCATGCCTCACTGATTATAAGATTTGAGAATGATGGAAGTGAGAATTCATGGGACCTATATTAGAAGCCATGTATAATAAAAGAATTGACAAAGATATTATAATACTATAGTTTGACATGTTCTTAGTTTACCTTAGTAGGGTTATTGATACCAAAAAGAGTTTGCCCCTACATTTAATTATTTCTGACAGCAAAGCAACTTTATTGTTGCATTTAATAATTGCTTCAATTCAGAGGCATATCGTCGTCGTCTTAGAGTGTAAACCTGCTAACTAACAACAAGGAAATTTTATAAGGGAGAGAAAAACAAACAAAATTTGATATTGTTGTTATGGAAAGAAACTATTTTTCACATTTTTTTCTACAACTTATGATCGTAATTTTAAGTAGCAGTTTTACTTAGACGATGCTGTATCTCTTTTTCTTTTGAACCGTATTAATATGTCATATATGATAAAAAATAGATTTAGCTGGTTTACACTCCAAGTCGACGATATGTAATCTGAGAGAATATGTTATATTTGAAATAGTAACTAAAATTAAAATCAATCAAAATCTTATTTTCCTTAAAATTAATTTTCTAAAAATATTTTCTGTTGTGGGAAAGTAATAGTAATTCTTTTTTACGAGCATGATTTTTCAAAATAAGCTTGATGATATTTATTTTATTGCATTTTATCAAGATTGAAATAGTTTGCTGCTGAAAGCTTCGTTCAAAATATCAAAGGTGGAACTGAAGTGCTTCATATTTTCCAAATTCCAAATTTAATTTCAATATTCAACTATCCGAAGAATTCAAAAGATATTAAAATTCAGATTCACTTTTGATCTGGACAATATTACTTATTTTCTAAAAATATTTAATTACTTAAAGAGAAATGGATTAGCTCGTAAAACATCGCATAATAACAATAAAATAGATTGTAGCTATGAGATCTTGCAAGAGCGGCTAATGCTTGCAGGTTGCCTAGAGGCACAGGGGCCGGCACACTCAAGTTCTAGAGATATTAATGGCTCTGGGGTTAAATCTTCCTCCTTTGAAGAAGCCTCCGTGGCGGCTGGGCAAAAGACGAGGGGTGCAGGTTGCCTGGTATAAATTGACGGTTTGATTCAGCTGTCATGCGGGCCTATTAACCTGCCACCGAAAACCTGAAACCCTCAACACCCCTCACAAGGGCCGCTATTTATTTACTCAAAATCAAACACGTTAGCTACTGAAATTACAACCAATTTCACCTGACATGGTATCTCTGATGAATTACCATAAAAAATAAGATAGATGACATAGAAAAATACATTAAAATGCGGAGTAATGTTTCCCTGGACATGGGAAAGCCAAGATGTTCTTCTGATCAAGGGTTCAATAATTAATACATACCCAGTCGATTATTTTTTTAATTGACCAGAATCCCTACTCATTCCTTTTATACTAAACATAAAAATGTATACATTTTTCATTTTGACAATATTTATTTATTTATTTATCTATCCAGAAAATACACAACATACAATATGTCATGTCCTATAGAGTTGACAAGTCAACTCTACATAGGACCGGATTAAAATTAATAATTATTTAATTTTACAAGCAATTACAATAAATGAAATATGGTGTACATTCCTAACCATTAGTTCACATTACACGTTCACATACATATCACAGGGTGAATCACAGCAATTCGATCCATTTAACCAATTTTTTCTTCAATATATATTTTTTTTTCATTATCATTTTATTCAATACCAGCTGCGAAGCCCAATCCGATTATAGTAAGTATCAGTGGCGGTTAGTGACTTTTTAACCAGGGGATGGTGTCCAAAAAAGTACCTTTCTGAAATTTTACTCGTATTTTATTCTTTGTTTGTTTTTTTTTCAAATTTCATCGAATACGGCATCATTTTTGTTGTTTTTCAATTTTAACTTTAGATTTTTAAAAAATATATTTTGCGACCTTAGCCCACAAACGGATACTGCTTAGTGTGAGTGAGGGTATGGAGTCAAAAATTGAATCTTGCGACTTAAACTCCACAGTCCCTGAGATGGAAATCGACCATATTCCACAACGAATCAGCTTGTCCTATAAGAAAATTTTAAATTTCTCCTAATTCTATTGCTATAAGCAAGCTATGACTTGTATAGCACTCTTAGTTATTTCCGATCTTATACATTGAGAGTTCTTAGAAATGGATTAGTCTAAAGAGTCTCGATCATCTTTATTTATTCCTTTTATATATTATTTCTATTTTAATTATTTCTCAGAGAGAACAATTTTTATTACTAAAACTCGACTGGGCTTGTCTTTGCCATGCTTGAACTGGAACATTTCAAACCTTCCATCCGCACTCTTTTCGGAAAAATCTTTCATTTTAATTGCCCCTTGGAACTATGCAACAAGGGGGAGGGATTTTTTTAATTAAAATTGTGTGAACCCGAAAAATGTTCTCACAATTCCAAGGCGTCGCGACCCTTAGTTTACGAACCTCTGCCTTTGACTTATAATCAATCCTTTAATATTCCAGAAGTTAAGATATCAATTCTTTCTTTCCTGAATGCAAGATCTAATTCAGATATTGCACTTTTAATACATCATACCATTAATATAAATCATTCTAAAATAAAAAATAAAATCCCAGATTAAATAGATTTTGAATTGAAACACTTTAATGGTTCTAGAAAAAACATATAGAACTTGAAATACTACCATAATCTCTTATTGTTAAAAAAATATAAGTAAATAATTATACAAAATGGCAATTTACTTTAAGAAAATAAATTCGCTTCCTTAATCCTCTTTGTGTAAAGTAAACAGAAATAATAAATACATTCTATGCAAAAATGCATAAAATATGTACGAATGTTTTGCATTATGTTATTTTTCTTAATAGAAGTTTATTAAATTATTGTCAGATTTTGCAAAAATACTCCGCAAGTTGTTATTTTATTGTTTGTTTGTTTGTTTCTGATCGTCTGAAAGTATTCTTGTCAGACATCGTTATAAAACACAATAGCCCATTTGATAAATTTTCTTGTAAAGTGGCGTGGCTAATATTCGTATAATTGAACCGAACTGTCCGGGATAAAGCAATCCTGGAACAAAACCGATCCAAATAGAGAAAACAGACGCCACCAGAGGACAAATCAACGGATGTCGTCAGAGATCATTCTTTCTTTAAAGAAACCCTGATAATAATATAACCTAGTTAACTTTATTAGGAAGGCATTATGAAATTTAAATTCATGGAAATTATTGATCAAAAATATGCTTTGAAATTAAGAAAAAATAAAATAATGGATTAAAAAAAAAAATAATAAAATATAATAATAATATAAAATAATAATACGTTACAAATCCGTTAGTGAAAGTATTCTGGTGTTTTTTTTTTAATTATTTTTCAAAAACTTTAAGTCATTGCTCAATACTTTGAGGGTTCTTTTATTTGTAATAAATTAAAAAGACGATTGATTATAAATATGTCCATAAATTTGGACTATTCTCAAATATTAATTATAGTTTTATGGCTATTGTAACCGTGGATGAAAAAACTGTTTTTTTGCTTCATATTTTTTGAAATATCTCAAAAACCACATAAAATATTTTGATAAAAATTTGAGTAAATTCCTAGCATTTCAGTTTACAGTAAACTATTATTATAGCTATAGTAAACATAGAAATATTTAGATTTTACGAGATATTAATTATTTTATTTTCACGATATTTTCTCTCGAGAGAGACGGACTGGTAGAAATCTCAATTGAAAGTAATGGAAGGCAGGCAGCCCAGGGGTAGTAAGGAAAGAAAAAAATATCCAAATAAGGTGTAATTTATTGGATTTCTTCATCCTTTCCTTTCAAACCGACGTTTCGGAGGATTCTTCCTCCTTCTTCAGGCTTTCAAGGAGTCAATGAAGGAAACAGAGACACTGCTGTGGAGAGAGGAAGGAAGCATTTTATTTGTTTCCTTCATTGACCACTTGAAACCCTGAAGAAGGAGGGAAGAATCATCCGAAACGTCGGTTTGAAAGGAAAGGAGGAAGGAATCCAATAAATTACACCTTTAATTGAAAAAGAGTAGCAGAGTTGTTGATTCCCAAAGAGAAACAAAGAGGTTGTCCTCTGCTTGATGTAAATAAACATACACACATATATATCGAGATGATATATCTGTATATACTATATATATTTTTTATTATTTGTTTAGAGACTATAGTTTTGAAGACTTGGTCTTCATCATCAGTCTTTTTTAATTATAAATGTTGTTTTTCATGGAGTCAATATCGTATGAATATTGAAAATTTGATGTTCCTTCTTCACTGGTGGTCAGCTTAGAACTAAAGACGTGAAGATCAAATTTTCAATATCCATACTATATTGACTCCATGAAAAACAACATTTATAATTAAAAAAGACTGATGATGAAGATCAAGTCTTCGAAACTATAGTCTCAAACAAATAAATAATATATATTTACAGATATATCATCTCGATATATATGTGTGTATGTTTATTTGCACCAAGCAGAGGACAACCTCTTTGTTTCTCTTTGTAAATTACACCTTTTTTGGGTATGTGTTAATTTTTCTTTCCTCACTACCCCTGGGCTGCCTTCCATTACTTTCAATACTAATTATTTTGTCAAAATGTATGTTAGTGAACAATGAAAAACAAATAAAATAATAAGTTAAAAAAATAAAAAAAAATAAAATTTTTTAATAGATATATTTTTGATTTTTCCTATCGACATCAAGGGCTGAATAGATTTTAGTTGAAATAGAACCAAAAATTAGGAAGGGAAGGGTTTAAAAATGTGAACCCCCTGTCGGATTTAGATCAAATTTTGCATAATTACCCTTTTAAATGTTAGAAAACTATTAATGCAAAAATCAGCTACCTTATTACATACTTTAAGCTGTATTTCTAGCATTCATTCAAATTTCATATGATTTTTTATTGTTCTAAAAAAAATATTTCTATTTTTTATCCAAATTAACTTAGATTTGTTTTTATTTTGTCTTGGATAATATAATGTGTTATGATATCGTTAAAGGTTAAATAGAAATCTTTATTTTTCAGTCATGCATTCTTTAAATAAGACAAACGATTTTTGAACCCGGAAGAAAAATAAAGGATTATATAATCCATTGTGGTTTGGCAGATTCATTCGTTGTTTTATGAACTCTCCTCCTAGAGAAATGTCCAATTATTGTTATCTTTTGTCCAGTCGCTTTCATCTTTCAAAACAAATGATAATTAATAATCTAGACAGATAGATGCGCATGCAAATTATTGTCATCATATAATTTTTACAACAAAATACTCATTTCTCGAAGTTCCATAAGAATTTAACAAATATTTTTCTATATTAAATAACTATGAGCTTTGATTAGGTACTTAAGTTAGTTGTTTCACCATATGAGTTTTCTTAGGTTTTTTTTTTTGAAATTTAGACAGATTATTATTTAATTTGGTGGCAAAACTAAATTTATGAACAATATAGTTCCGGAGATATTAAATTTCAAAGATAAAGTTTTTCAGACTCTTATAATACATTGCACTATACGGGATACCGGAAAGTTTACATACATATTTAATTACAATTAAGAAACTCTTCTTACCATTGTTATAAAAAACTAAACCACCATTAAGCAATAACTAATACATTTTTTAAGAGAATTTTAATTCATAGTTACGACACAGTATCTAAGATAATAATTAATAAATAATGAAAAGTGTATAATGAAAAATTTACTCTAAAAATAAGCTGGCAACAACGCATTTATTTAACCTACAAAGTGGGTTAACTTTAGTACTTTTTTGACGTTTTTTCGCTTCAGCCATTGCCGCAACAGCTTTTGAATCGCTTATTAAGAACTTTTTGTTTTATAAATCTCCCTATATAATTTATTTTATCTGTCATTTCTATGATAAAAATATTCAAGGTCGGACAATGTTGCCAGATTTGTCAAACGAGCACGGGATTGGCTAGAAGTGGTACATAAACAGCAAAAAGTTTTGGTCTTATGAATTATGAATTCTTATTTTCTATTCTATTGATATATACTCTAGCATTAACTTTTTGCTAGTATTGTCGCGAAACAACTACCTTGAAAGTTATTTTTAATTATGAGAGAATTAGACTTGAAGTTATTTATTATCTAGTGACCAAATGTATAGAAATAAAATCAGATGGATTTTTTATAGTTCTATTTTGAACTTCATATTTCAAAATCGTGTTAGAGTTCTGAACCTAATTCGAAGGACTCAGCGGGCACCGCTTGCTCATAAAAAGACCTCCCTGCAGTGAACAAGAGGCCAGGTTGTCTTCCGACAGGCCTTTACAACGGCTCAATCGATCAACACAAGGTCCGATACATCGCCAATACAAATCCCAAATACCCTCTCTGTTCTCTACTTCGCTTATCATAATTCATTGCAAAATATCCCCTTGTTGAAATCAATCATGAGTGCAGGTAGGACAAGTTTCGTGCCTTTTGGGGGCATGAACCAGAACTATAAACAAGAAGATGATTTCACAGGGCATTCATATAAAAAATATTAAATATTAATTGTTTCTTAGCGAGGATCGTATTGGAACATTTTACGATGCTAACGAAAGGGTATAAAATAATTTTTCAACTTCAGTTTAGGCAATATATCATTAGTTAAAGAAATAAAAACTTAAAGCTCGATATTTGTAAATATTTATCATATAATCGATAAATAATCACAATTTGCATCTAACACGAGATGTTTCCTATTCATTGAAATATATTAAGCTAACAGTGACACAAGTGTCATGTTTCTATCTGATCAAACAAATTAACCGATATCTTTAGTGATTAAAACAAGTAAAATTAAATGTTATTTATTAAATACTTCTAGGGCTATTTATTATTAAAAAAATATTAAAAAAAAATTTAAGAATCAAAAATGAAATAGAATAAAGTTATTACTCCAGAATTAAATGAGAATCGATTGTTATTTTTGATTTTATGTCGATTCCTCCAGCAGTAGTAACCAACAAAAGTCGAAACGTCAAGTATGGAATGTAGACTGATTATTCCTCAAGTATTAGATGAGAATCGATGACTATTTTTAATTTTAAGTCGAATTCTCAGTGTCTTCAACAATGGTTTCCAACAATAATAGAAACCAAAAAAATTTAATGTAGAATGGTATTTCTCAAGTATTAAATGAGAATCGATGGCTAACTTTGATTTTAATTCGATACCCCAAGATCTTCAGCAAAGGTAACGAAATATAACAACGCAGTTACTTTTAAAATTTCCTTCCAAAATTAGCATTTCACTGAGAGAAGCCTACCCATTCTTTCTAACGCAAGCTTTAATAATCTATTTTAAACCGACAAAATAAATAAATTTTAAAGAAATTAACAAAGAGTACTAGCTTACTGTAGAGTAAAGTACTTTAAAATGTACTTTTACCAAAAACTTTATACAATCTTTTTTTGAGGTTCTCAAGATACTTAAATAGAATTTTAAATTTGATCAAAATTGGTTAAGTCATTTTCAAGATATTAAGAAAAAACTAAAAATGTGTTAGATTAAAGTATTACTACCAAAAAGCTAATCAGCGGTTCATTTTGTTAAGCAATGGGATGTTTTCAATTTGATTTCAATCGATTGAATGGTTTGGAAAAAAATCGTAGACAAAAAAAGGGTAACGTACATCCTCGATCTATCTTCACGCACTAAACGAAAAAATCGCTAAAAAAAACGCTAAAAAACTAAATGATTACTACAATTTGTGACTTTGATTGAGACCATGGGTTTCGAACTTTTTACCTGAGGACTCTTTGAATTCGCGCTTGGTGCGAAACTGATCCAATTTTTTTATCTGCTTCGCCTTGAATAAATTAAAAATGGGGAAATGGCTTACGCCTTTTTTTAGCAGGCTAGTCATACCCTTAACAGATCTGCCAATTAAGTTGTCTAACTGGCAGGAGCTCCCATTATGCAAGATGTGCCTATTAAGACCGGACTGATGCTTCTATTGGCAAAGCGTGCCGCGACAGGTTTCCTATTTTACACTTCAGCTATCTTCTGAAAAATACTTTGAATTTATGAGAATTAATAGTGAAAGATGAACTAAAAGATGTTTGGGCAAAAGTATTTTCTTTAATGAAGTCCAATTGAATATTTCTGAGTAATGCACCCGTAATGGATAAGACATGATCTTCGCCTCTAATTTCCATAGGAAGATAACTCATGTTTTAGAGATTTTTTTTTCATTTTTTCATCCACTAATAAAATGTTTCGCTTTCTCAGCTTGTATTTGAAAACAATTTTCCTCGGATAAATTATTTACGATCATTATTTTTAAAATAAAAATCAAGTGTCAACCAAAGCAATATTCTTGCATGTCGAAAAATATGTTTATATGATTTATGATGACGACATTAATAGTCATTAAATATTTTATTAATATAACCTTGGAATTCGTTCTGGTATGATTGGAGGGTGGAAGGTAAATAACTTTATTAAGAGCTAGAAAATATGACGGAAGAAAACAATATGTGAACTGATTTTGATGTTTTTTTTCCACTGGGTTCAAGTATATGTAGTTTCCGATTGGTACCATAGTAATTTGGTCAAGTTCTGATGATATGATCAATGACAAAATATCGGAAATTCTCAATTATTATGAGCAAATAATCGAAATTATAATAAAAAATCCTTTATAAAAAAAAAAACATTCTTAAAACGTTCATTTAAACCCGCTAAAGTTTCGGAGATAATTCCTCTATTTATAAATTGAATTTTATTATCATTTTGTGTGGAAATGGGGTAGAGGAAAATAATGGAATTGAAATAATTATCGGAAAAGAGGTTTTTTTTCTTTAATTGGTTTTTTTCCTCTTATTAAAAACAAGGACTAAAAGATGATCAAGGAAACTCAATGGTGGAGAAGTAATCTCAGGAATCGAAGCTCAAAAACAATGTATGCATAAATTCATGTAAAATAATTGATTTAATAAATTATCATTTTTGTGTTTGTTTGAGAAACAAATTTGTAAAGGAGGATGAATTGTGAATTATGAGCAAAGAAGCCCGAAGTCACCGTTAGAAATAAAGCTGACAAAGAATGTATATTTATCTTGTATGAAAAATGTACATCTGTAATAATTGTATAAATAAAAACTTTTAACTTATCATTTTGTGATGAAATGGAATTGGAATAATTATCGGAAAAGAAGTTTTTTATTTAATTAGTTTTTTCCTCTTATTAAAAACAAGGACTCAAGAAGATCAAGGACAGTCGATGATGGGGAAGTAATCTCCGAAGTCGAAGCTCAAATACAATATATACATTAATTCATGTAAAATAATTGGTTCAATAAAATTAAAAAAAAAATATCATTTTGTGATTCATTCACACGAATCTGAGATGCATGGAAGGTATTATCTTAAGTCTCACTATTGTCATCATCACTAAAAAGAGAAAAATAAAAATAAATTTTAGAAAAAAAAGAAAACTGACTTAAAAAAATTAAATTCAACAAATAAAATAATAAGAACTCAAAAATAAAATAAAATGTACTAAAAGGTATAAAATAATTATCTAATTTAGTTACAACTAAACGACGAAATATTAACATGAAATCACTTTTTGAAGTCTGTGCTAAACATAAACATTGTATGAATCGCACTCAACGGATCATACCTAGTACGTTTGGCGGGTAATGAAGACAACAGTGTGTAAGCTCACTTATATAATTTCTATAGCACTGACTTCAAAAAGTGATTTCAAGTAATTATTTCGTCGTTTAGTTGTAACTAAATTAGATAATTATTTTATACCTTCTAGTGCATTTTATTTTATTTTTTTATTTTGTATAATTGTACCTATATGATAGAAAAAAATCTTATACAATTTTTCGTTTTTCCAGAACTACTGAAAATTGTCTACCAGTGGTGACCGTAACTGTCTAGTAAATCTATTAAATAAATAGTGTTAATTAACTGAAATTACTCTATTTGTTTAATTTGTGTGACTAAATAAACTCTAAAATTTATAAAATTATATTTCAAAGTCTTATCTTTAGACTATTCAACTTTTCATTTTTACTTTTACTTTCATTTTTTCCTTGTTCTGGGGAGGGGGGTCCATCCACCTTAGCCCCCTCGTGGTTGCGCCACTGAGGAAGACACAACCCATTATTTTTTCTTAAAACCTCGGCTACTCTCGTTATAATACCATTTTAAAATCTTTTCAACTTAATATATGCTAAGAATTAGAACACATAACTTGGCCGAACGAGGGTTTTTCAGCCTCCTGGATAGTGTTTCTTAATAGAGCATAATAGTTTTCGGTTTTTCTTAATCAAATGGTTGAAGCGTATTCATAAACAAAACAAACACACAAAAAAAATGAAAATTTATGATAGCGCGTGATGTCGATGATGTTGGCTTTGGAGTTCTTGACACGTTCTTTGATTTAATGGTATCAAATAGCCGTATTTTGACTCTTGGAAGAATCTATAGCGCGAGAAAAGTGATACGGAAATAACTCGCCAGTGAAGAAAGAGCCTTATTTATAGTTACCTGATCGAGATGTGTTTATGGAATTATTTAATTATTCTTCGAGAGGGTCGGCCAGTGTAATCAGAGAAGAAATTTCCTCCGAGAATTTATCGCAGGTTTAATTGGCGTTTGAAGCGGCGTCACGACTGGATGAATTAGGGGTAGGAGTCAAGTGGAGGAGCAGGACAAGAAGAAAAAGAAAGCCTGTCTTTCGTCAAATCGTCTTTAGTGTCCTTCGCATATGCAGATGAATTAGTGGAGGTGAATTTTAAACCAGTTTGCAGTTGACAGCTGAGTTTTAATAAATCCTTTACCAGGTGAGTTTTTTATCTTGAGACAGTCTTATAATTCAAAAACAATGCATTATATGAAAAAAGTTTCAAATAAAAGTTTATTTATATTAAGGGGAAACCAAGTGGTGATCCGCGATTGGAAGTAGGTGTACACCTCTTTGGAAGTATTTTGGAAGTACTTGGAAATATTTGTAAGTACTTGGAAATATTTGAAAGTACTTGTGAATATTTGGAAGTACTTGGAAATATTTGGAAGTACTTGGAAATATTTAGAAATACTTGGAAATATTTGGAAGTAGGTACTTGGAAATATTTGGAATTACTTGAAAATATTTGGAATTACTTGAAAATATTTCCAAGTACTTGAAAATATTTGGAAGTACAAGTGGAAGTAGGTGTACAGCATATTAGGTCACGGTTCACCCTTCGGGGAAACTAAACTACGCTATTGTTTGTCTAGCTAGAACAAGCTTTCAGGGTATTTCGAGGTCAAGTTCTGTTTTTAAATGGAAACCTATATGTTTCTGTACATTTTCTTAATCTAGAAAAAAAACTGAACAACTTTCATTAGAACTATTTTTTTATACATCAAATAAAAAAAATATTAAATTAATTAAATTTCAAAAAAAATTTAATAATTATTTTTAACAATCATTCAACTTAATTATCAAATAATAATGATCAAATATTTAATTATTAAATAAATAATTTAATAATAATTAATAATTTAATATCGTAATATATTAATTATATATTAATTAATATTATCGTAATATAATAATTTAATATCGTAATTTATTAATTATATATTAATTAATATTAATTAATATTATAGTAATATAATAATTTAATATCGTAAGTCTTCTGGATAAATTCCAGTTCCAATTTCGTTATTTTGTCCTTTTAAGTTTTATTATTATATTAAAATGTTTCACCTAGAACCAACACCTAACTCCTTAAAAGTTATTTATGTTTTTTCGTAGCTTTTGAATTTCCCATTTTTTATTTTTTATTAATAGATTTGCAACATGATGAAATAAAGCTCCTGAGGGCAAAATTATTAAATTATTAATTATTATAGGTTAAAAATAAAATAAAATGAGAGAGTCTTCTGTTTTTTAAATAAAATAATTTTTAATTATTTCTAGAGACTATAGTTTCGAAGGCATTGCCTTCATCATCAGTCTATCACAAATATTTCAAATTAGTTACAAATTAAGTAACAGTAACAGTATTCAATTCTCTACGCCGTCTGATCACAAATATACTAATCTTTCTATAATTTAGATATTTAAAAAATTTATTCAAAATCAGAAATTTCACTCTGCTGTTTTATCGAGAGCTTGGAATGCAAGCATGAGCAAAACATTATGTTCTGGATACATGAAGTTAATTTAATCTACACTATTGAAATATTTTTTAAAACATTAAAATTTAATATATTTAAATATACGATAAAGTAATATAATAAATTAAAATAAATAAATAAATAAAATAATTAATAATACGATTATAATAGATAAATTCGAACAGCACTAGGTCTGGCAACCATCACGGGCTTCAGTGCAAAGCTATTTGCATATTATCAATATTAAATAAATTATTAATTAATTAAAAATCTTAATTGCAATTATTTATTATTTTATTATGTTATTATAAAAAGTAACCTGCTGTGAACCTACAGATACATGAAATTGATTTCTTTCTTTAATTATAATTATAATTGCGATAAGCTTCTCGGCAATCGAGGAGGGGAAATCTCTCATACATTATTTTCTAATGATTTTTTCTGATTATTATTATTATTATTATAAATTCACTAAATTACTGGCACCGTATACAATTTTGAAATAAATTAATATTTTCATAAATTCGGCTAGAACACTAAGCAAGGCCCTCAAGACTCTTGAAACAATTATTATATTATTGTTATTAATTAAATAATTTTATTAATATACAATGAAAAGCCTTAAAACAACTACGTTTAAAAAGGGGTCGATAACTAAGGATTTAAATGCGTTAATTTATATTATATTATTGATTATTTTATTTTCAAGGGGGCACATCCGAATCATTTTTTTCAATGAAATCGAATACAATAAGGGGCGCACCAGAAAGATGCAGCCCCCTCTAGATCTGACCCTGGGTTCGCAAATTTGTAAATCTGCCTCTGTATATAGTATATTATAAGTGTTGGAAGTCCGTTTTCTATGTTTATATAATAATTTTCTTTCCTTAATTATTTATTAATATTTTTATTCTATTTATCGCGAATTTTTAAAATATATTCTCAAAATTTAAATATAGTTAATTAAAACAGGAATAGCAGGGAATTGGACAATAAATAAAAACAGAGTTTTTATCAAATGGGCCGAACGTTTCGTCGATTTATTTCGACTTCATCGGTGGCCCATTTTATCACTCTTTATTGTCAAAAGACAATTCCACTATGCGACGAAACATCTTTAATCTTTTTTATTATAACTACAATACATTCTTGGAAGAGTGATAAAATGCACTGAGGAAGTCGAAATAAACCGACGAAACGTCTGGCCCATTTAATAAAAACTCTGTTTTTTATTTATTGTCCAATTCCCCGCTATTCCTGTTTTAATTAATACTTATTATGGATGGGAGTGATATACCATTTAAATATAATAATTTTGGATAATTCCATGAATGTGTTTTACTACAATTTATTAGCTTATTATTAATTTATCATTATTATCAATTTTATCAAGGGTTTACTGGATTGTCATGCAGCTTTAGATTTTTCTTTTCTTTAGATATTCCCCCCTGAGGTCAAGGGCGTAGGGGCAAGGGCAACAGTATCTCCTTACAATACTAATTGCCCCCCCCTAGAAAAATTGAAGCTCCATTATTACGAGGCATCACTTATGTATTTCACATTAAATTATTTCGTTACTTGCAAAATTTGTCAATTCTACTAAAAAGTTAGTTGATCTCTAATCGGATTACCGAAATTGAAACCTTATGGTAGCCAATCAGCTGGTCGGCTGATGTCCCTAAAAAACAACCTGTAACTACGCCAATGGGCATGAGATCATATATGTAGATATAGGGAAAAAGGATTATTTCTCTTTTTCTATTTCCTAAAAACTGTCTTTCTGAACTTGAGGTACATTGCCATTTGCATCACCTCGTGGAGGGATTTTTTTCTTGCAGCCTTCGCCATCTACTGATTCCACTCCAAAATTGTGTCCTTGTTTTTTTTCCATGAATTTTTTCCATTTTTTTTTTTTGTTCTTCTTTCTAGTTAGTTCATATCCTCTGATTGAATTATTTTCTACAATGTTACCTTACTCTAGCTGAAACTATTCTGGTATTATTGTGTTTCGCATCCGAAGAATTAATTTACATATAATATGTTTAAAATAATTTAAAAATGCTATTATCCTAGGATGTCAGTCAACAAGTGCATTATAAATTTCAGAGCTCTCTGTGTTTGATTAGAACTTCCATTGTGGTTAGAAGTTCCATGACGAATTTAGGGAACAGAGATTTGGGTCAGAAGTGACTCAGCCCTTTGTGCCTTTTCTCATTAAAACATAAAAAACACCTTCAAGAAGAATAGGGATTAATTGAAATTCTCGGAGCGTGTTTTTCAACGAAATCAATTCAATTATCTAATTTATAAAAATTATTTGATAACATGCATTTTTCCTCTTTTTAAAAGCTTGAGTGATCAGGGTTTCAAAATAAATAAATAAAAAAAAGAATATATTTATCAGAGGCGGCGCTTCGACAAACCCTTGACAAATTGACTATTTTAAGTCGAGAGGTGTGAGTGGACCAGTGATGGGTCCCACGAACATATCATCCAACCTCGGGGATCTATAAGTCGTCTTCAGATATATAAATGGTCTCCGGGTCAGGCTAGTATTCGGCTCCCGACAGCGTAAAAAACAAATCTCCGACGTGATTTTTTACCCTTATCTAATTTAGAAACAAAGTGGCCGGCTCGATGTGGACCTAACGAACGAATCGAAGGGGTGCCATGGCTATTGTCCTCAGAAACATTCCGGTCTATGACAGCTACGACTTTTTACTTCACTCTTTTAAACACATTGCTTAGAAAGTACTCAGAAAAAAACTATAGAAGGTATAAAATATACTGAGTGTTGATTGTCGAATACATATAATAGGAATTTAACTGATAAAACAACATTTATGATAATTCCTCTTTCCTTAATTATTTTATAAAACAAAAATTAATAAAATTTTTAAATAAAGTATATATAATAAACCGAATACTATTGCCCAACATTCATTTTAAGTTATTTGTATCAGTCACAAAATGAATTTACATTACACAATTAATGAAAAAATAAAATGAGTTATTCAGGTAGTAGAGTGCGAAATCATTTTGCTCACATTATTTACAAATTTTCATTTCAATTGAAGAATTTTTAAAATGATTCAACCACATACTAATTTTATATTCTAACTCCAAGGGCCTGCCTTCGTGGCCCTCTTGATAGACAGGAGGCTACGCCCTCTGGACCATCACCCCCGAACCCCCACCCCACATCCAGTTTTTGGATTTTTAGCCTTCTAGTGGCCCACAGATTATGTATACAAAATTTGGTTGAGTTTGCTTCAAAGGCAAGAATTTTCATTTTTTGATGTATACACAGATTGTTTAGCTTATTAAGCATTGTGGTGTAAATATTTTTGAAATAATTTTTTATGAAATGATTTTGCTCATTTTTCTTCCCACTTTAAAGATTCAAAAGAGAATGGATCTATGAAGATTATAAAAAGAACAATCAATGGTGGGACCTCTGGGTCTTAAGGTTTGTAAAGAATTTCGTATTATTGTAGTTTTATAAACTTATTTACCTATTTATTTATTATTTAATGAAATAATTTTTTGATTCCCTTGCATGCAATTTCATTTGGTTAAATATTTCGGAGTCTATTCAATTTATACGATTTTACTCCAGTGAACTGCAATATGTATCTAATCCTGCATGAGAATTTACCAGATATAAATTCAGAAAAGATTAACATTTAAATTGGACCAAGATTTTTCTCGTCTGTCTTATTTAGTCTTACTAAATTACACTAATTTAATGAAAAGAAAAATTAAAATTATAGTACAACATGTCAATTTCGTTCTCTTTTGTAGTCTAGATAAAATCACTTTTGTTTGGGTTGCAAGAAAATATTTAGGGAAAAAAGGAATAATTTAATTGACAAGTAAAAAAAAAAAAAAAATAGATAATAACTATTTCAAGAAAATACCAAATGTTTCATCTTCAGATTATTATTTATCACTACTATTATCAAAACAATTTACAGCTAGAAAGAACATAAATAATAAATTCCGGTGTGAGATCTGCAGAAGTGATAAGTGGTCCATTTATCATGAGATGAGAATCTCCGGTGACTCAACCCGAGATCAGGGAAAGTGAAGATGCCTTCCTTCGACTTTTCCGCTTTATCCATCTCTGTTTAGGAAGTCAGGACCATCAAAATACGCGAATCCCGTAAAAAAGACGACCCTGCTTGGCTCTTGTCCAGATCTGTTAAAAAATGACATTTCTTTCAAGGACAGCGACATTTTTGACTAGGTGACATATTGTCTGTCCATGAACCAAAATCGAAAGTGTCACCTATTAGTATTCAATCAATTTGGATTATTTCAATAAACGAATGAAATATAGCGACAGCAAATCTTTATTTAACTCATTTTTACTTCATTCTCAGTCAGTAAATTTGTATTCCATTGAAATATAAAATGGTGAGACCTGAAGAAGATTACTTAAACTCTCAAACTTTTATTTCCATAGAATTATAAAAGTTAAATCTTTTCACGATGCTTGCTCATGACCATACATAAGAAAATATATTATAAAAAGATTTATTTTCTGAAATCAAGCCAAACTCTTCCGTAACTTATTACTGTGCATGTATAATTCAAATTAAAAGTAAGAGCTCATTGCATTTTATGTCATATGTTATTTTACTCAAGATTGCAATATCTAGCACATATACTATTATTATTATTGTTAGCTTCAGGCAGAATAATGATTCGATAAATGCGAAAAATGAAGAAATTACCACTCAATCTAGAATAGTTCTTGAGAAAGATGAAGAAAAAAGGTTGGCCATTGAAACCCTTCATAGTAATAACTTGTGAGTTGAGATGAGAAATAATAGGGTTGAACATAGCTTTCGTGATGGCGTTAATGATGGATCATGTGGTGATGGGCATTCTGTAAAAAAAATGAGCAACCGCCCTTTGAAGCCCACTATTATCCCTTCTTAAACACGTCCAGATTTGACCTTTGTGCTTAATATGCGACTTAGGTTGATAAAAATAAGTAAATAAAAACAATATTGGTTGGATCTGTTAAGATTCTTGTTCACTAAAATACATCGAGAAAGAATTCGTGACGGTGTAGGAATAAAAAATGCCCGTTGTTTTTCTGATCGGTCAGTTTGAATTTAAGGCATTTTAGAACGTCATTTAGCCCTTGGAGTGTTAACCTAGGCGAGAGATTTGAATGTGCTCTTTCTCTTTGGGATGGATCAAAAGCATCTCGATCTCATTAACTTCTTAAACAGTAGCCGAGATAGATACAAAAAAAAATGTTATTAGGTTTTAATTTTAATCGGATCTTGAACTACGCGAAGAAAAACATTGCCTGGCGGGGGATTGAGTAATTATTACACCGTAATGACTGCTATGCTGTGAATGGAAGCACCGTGTGTTCCTGAAGAAGGCCACCGGGGAGCTAAGGAAGCCCCCGGCTGTATATAAATATATGTATATATATATGTGTGTGTGTGTGTGTGTGATTTGGACCGTTGCGGTTGTTCATTTGACCGTTGCACCATGGCCACTTACACCCGTTGGCCCAATTCAGTTACTCCCCACGTTCCATCTTCGGCTCTTTATTCGCTTATAGTTTCGAACACGTTCGATTCATTTCATTATATAAACTCAGTTTCATCGACTTTTATTTATTGCCTTCAGGCTCAGGCAGACAGGAAATCTTAAGAAAGGCAAAGTTTTAATCTATTTATGAGCACCATCAAAATCGTATATGCACCGGTATCTGCAATCTGTCTAATCTGAAACGGATTCCGTCTTCAACGAATCGGCAGGATCACAGCAAATCTTTCTCACATTAATAAATAAATTAAACTCACTTAAACTCGATTGTATCCGAGCATAAATAGTGGATTTAAACAAAAGTCATAATCTTGAGAAACGAAAAATTAGAAGAAACAAGAAGGGTGATGTTGTAAGACGGGGCGCCTCGAGTTTATTTGTATCTTAATCTAATCTTGATAATCTTAATAGGTTTAAAATTAATTAAAATGAATGACGGATTAACATCTACCCAGATATTTCAAAACAGGGAGGTTAGGGAGTGGAGTTGGTCCTGAGTGGGATGATCCGACCAGAACACCCACCAGAATCATTCTCATTCTATTTAATGCGACTAATCACTTAATTATCCTTTGAACCAGGTACATTCTTTCCTAACATTATTATTATCGTCCTTATTAGACGAAACGAATTCAATTAATTTCATAATCTTTTTCCTACTTGTCAGATTAGATCATATTTGAATATTTACATTATTAAAAGATTGTATCTCAATTTGTAAAACAAACCTATACTTATTTATATAATCTTCAGATAAAAATCACACTAAAGAGATGATCTAAAGAAAGAAATATTTAGATTATTTACATGTTTTTTACCCTCGCATTTCGAGAAAGTGTTTTCTTAAAATATCTATCTAAAAATTACATAAATAATTATCTTATAATTAGGTCTATTCTGTTCGATAATTTTTACTATTTACTCCTACTTCTAGTGGTTTCCTTTCTGCTTCTCCCAAAATGTAGCTACATATTCAATGATAGGCTGGACAAATTTCTCCCATCGAATTCGTGCATATTCATTGTTTTCTAATATTCAATTGTGTTTTCATATTTTCTAAGTCTTACAATCTTGAATCATTCACACTTCAAGAATTGATTCACTAGAATCTTTCATTCCGATCAAAGCCTAAAATATTCCTAGAACCAGGGCTTGAAATAGAAAATTTCATGAACCGAAATATCAAAACGCAAGATTTTTCCATCAAAAAATGAATTGACAATAAATAAATAGAAATTTTATATTTTCATAGAAAATAAAAATGACGTTACACAGTACCTACAGAAAAAGTTTACCTTAATATTACATTAATAAATCAAAGAAAAAGGTCTTAAGAGATAATATCCTGGAAAATTTCACAAACAGGACCATAGTTCTGGTCCGCTCAGTCCCTACCTAAAACTCTATCCTGTATTCTTTACAGGGTCTCAAAAGTCAATGCTTTTTTAAATACAATTTCTTAATTTATTTTAATATATAAATTAATTGAATAAAAGATTTCACTGTCGATGGTAACAGAATTGTTTTTATTTTAGGTTAAAAATAAAATAAAATGAGAGAGTCTTCTGTTTTTTAAATAAAATAATTTGTTAAATTTAAATTAATACTAATTGTAGTGTTCTGTCATGTAATAATACTTACCCAAATACAAATTCTACAAATAAATTTTACGCGTTTCCAACAAAACTTCATCTGAAACTAATAAAGTCGTAAAAAATGAACAATTACATTTTTATACACTATATTTCGATTAGCATCAACCTAAAATAATACTTAGAATAATTTTGTTAATTAAAATGAGTTTAGTTTTTTGAAAATTAATATTTTTTTTTCCTTGAAATTCTCAAAAAAGTTAATAAGGTTCCCCTCTTTGTATCAATTTCGCTTTTTAGATAGGGCTAAAAAACCAATTTTTTCGAGATATTCCAACGAAAATAATATAAATTTCAAACTCACTATAAAATCTACTATTTAAATTTTCTAAATAATTATTTGCTAAAAAATAATAACATTTTTTAATAAATAACAGTTTAATTGAGTGCCTGATGTTGAATATTCCTTTGAAGGAGCAAAAATTAATTTTTGTCATCTCTCCCCCAAAAAATGCTTTTAAATTTTGAAGAATATTTTATCTGATTTAATATTATAAAAAAAATCATTAATTTAATAACATAATTTTGCGCCCCTATTTAGATTACTGTCTAGAGACACCCGCAATCAAGACTGAATTGGAGGGAAGGAGGGGACAGGACCAAAAGTGAGCTGCGGATTTTAAATAAATTAACAGTAAGAAATTTAGAAAAAAAATCATTATAAGAAAGCATTATTATCCATTTTCTTTTCATTAGTTAATTTTCAGTAAGTATATATAGATTTTTTATTTAAAATAAAGTTTTTAAGATTCGACAGGATGGAGTGAGTGATGGATCCACATGTTCAATAAAATGGATGTTTTGATGGGTGACTAAATTAGTGAGTTAACTAATATGCTCAAAATATCACGCTAATCACCAAAGCCTCAACTGCGAAAATTCTATATGAATTTACAATTGACGAAATGTTCACTGATATTCTGTAATGAATGAAAAATCTCTTAAAATTAGTTGGTCAAGTAGTAAATCATATATTTCATTTGAATATCAGAAATTTAAATCCGAAAGTCTTGTATATCTAAAAACGCAAATTTCCCTCCACTGTTAATAATAATAATCTGCTTATATAATGTTTAATAGTTTATTTTATGAGAACAATCTATTTATTTTTCTGATAAAATCAATTTGAAAATGGACTATCAATTAACTTTTACTTTAAGGAAATGGAACCCTCCACGGGCATGTCCAGCTAATAGATAAGATCCCTACTAATATTTACATGTAGGTCAACGTAAATATATGCCAACATTATAAATCACATTTCATAAAATCCATTAAAGGCGATTTATTTGATTCTGTTCCTATCAACAATTCCACACCTGAGTGGTAGTGATAGAAATCTTTGAATGTTAGGTAGGCAATGCAAACGACACAAGAATTCAGCATCAATTCATGGCAACAAGACACCAACAGTAACAAGCTATTCATTTGTCCTTCAAGCTTTTATCTTTCCCTGGATTTAAGAATTCCCAATTCTTCATTTATAAAATATTACTTTTAGTTAAATTTAAGAAATAACACCAAATTCAACTATTAGTAAATAATACTCAGCCCTTAAATAAAGGCGAGAGAATTTAATATAGTAGACTTGGGGAAGACGCCCTAGTTTTTAACTTTATTTTATATAAAATACACATTGGTTTTATTTTTAACCAACCATTTTATTAACAATATATGAGCTTTTGTGATTAATAAAAGAATAAGTTTCGCTTTGAAAAACTATTTTTTACCTAAAAAAAATTTAAACGTTTGTATTTCGGCATCTTATCCCAATCTTGGGGTAAGATGACCGATACCTTTGAGGTAAGATGCCTTATGGGGAATCCATGCAAAGTGTTATTAAATCAATTTCACTTTATTAAAATTTAATAACATTACTTTTTTTAATGTTCTTTTTAAGTAATATTTCCGCTTTTGAAAGCTTTTTGGAGGTCATTTTCCTTCCATGATCCTCGATTAGACTTTCTTATGTATATCTGCGGCTTTTCTGGAAAGAAACCATCGGAATAGTTTCCAAAAATTAATTTTAAATGTATAGTAATACAAACCAACATCTTACACCAACGCGAAAACTACGGCATCTTACCCCCAGAAATGTTCGTCATTTTCCTCCAAAGCATTGGGCAAGACGCCGCGCCGTCCCGCCTAGCACCTCGCAGCAGTGGCAGACGGGGGTCATTACGCGACTAATAGAAAGCCCACTAACTCACTAAAACTAACCGAGTTATTTCTCTTTTTTCAAAACTACGGCTAATATGACTAAGTAAAGTATGTTTGGATATGATTTCGGGTACTTACCAGAGCAATCAGGATGACAAAATCATTTAAAAACACCACTTAAAACTATGATTGATAAATAAAAACTATTTGTATACTCTCACTGGGCCCGCGCTTTCATTCCAACATAGTGGCTAGCTGTTTTACCGCATGGGCCTGGGTGAGCCACGTGATAGGGCATCTTGTACAATACGCCGTCTCACTCCAATCTACCCTATATTTTCTTTCAATATTAATAAATAGATCCAGCCAGTGCTGCCGCGGGCTTTTATTTGAATGTACTATTCATTTTATTAAAATGTACTGTAATGGGTTAAAAATTAGTTAAAATTTGGAATTTCTTAGGCAATGGATCTTCAAACACATAATTTGTAAAATAGATAATCAAAACATCATATTGTTCAATAATTCTGTTTTCCACTTGCTGCAATGTGAGCCAGTAGTCTAGTTTCTGAAGATCTAAGAATTTTGTGAGGTTTCACTTCCAAAAATCTTTCAAAATATTATATATTCTTTTACAACTATGAACAAAATGAGAATAAATGTCTCTCACCAAAACTTCAACACCCTTTGGTAGTTTTTGACACGCATATGAAGAACTTAGATTGATAATCTGTTTTGAGGTTTATCCCCTTTCAAAGTTTATATCGTTCCCCTGCTTTTAATAAAATTTAAAGGAAATCGTTTCGTAAATATAAAAATAATCTAATTATCCACTGCAAATTGTAAATCATATTAGCTAATATCGATTTATACGGCAATGACGTGAAAGCAACCTTGCCCATACATCAAAGCAATTTATGAAACATTTGTAGTAGTTGTTTACTGGGCAAGTGTTGTACCATTTCAACCAGAGTCCTTTTCAAGATAATTTATAAGCCAGCCGTAAAATGAAATACGGAAACTTATATTATTGTATATGTCCTAAAAAATTATATTTCCCAATGCTTTTTGGCTTAGCATATACCCTTTCAGGTTTCATTTCCTCTTGATCATAACCAAACTCGTTTTAGGGCCTGTTGAATTATTTGACTCCCATTAAAAGCCGAATCAAAGTAGAATCGCATAATTTTACAAAACTTACAATTATAAACATATAGTCTAACTAGATTTAACAAGCTTTACAATTTTACTTAAAAACAAAGATTATTTACAAAACACATAGAATTAATTAATTTTTTTATACACAATATTTATTTTTATCTAATTAAAAAGTTCTTGGCAATTGCGTGAAAAGCATTTCGTTAATTATGTTGGATTTCTGAAGAGGTCAAAAAGCTGCGAAATACAACACTTTGATACTATACATAAACACGTTTTGTACCCGATCATGGATAAGCCATACAAAAAAACAAGACATTAGTTATAGAACAAACTTTTTCTATAATATTTTAAAATGAAAAAAATTATTAGTAAGTTTATTTAGTCTTGCTGCTCGCCACATAGGGTCACAAATTGATTCAAAATAATTGATTCAGAAAAAAAAATCATTAAAAAAAGGAAGACAGATTTTGAATTTGTGTTGAATAATTCCACTAATATGTTATTTGATTGCAAAGATTTTTTGGATCTCCCACACTGCTGTGATCTGGTTTAATGAACTGTCTGAAAGTTTGAAAGATATAAGAACCCTGAGTAATTTTAATGAACATGTTAAGTGGTAATTATTTACCTGATATTGTGATTACACACATGTATGATATGTGTTATGCCTGTTGTAGATTCTTTGTGATCTTTTTGGGTTGAAAAAAAATAAATAAAATATATTTTTTAAACTTAAAGTTAGGTATTAGAATAGCATTATTTGAACAAACAATTATCCCCAAGGCTAATTGATTATACTTACAGATCAAGCTTGATAGGGTGTCATTATAATTAATGTAAACGTTTTAATAGTTATGAGATTGAAGAATAGGAAGGTGTTCTTGCTTCGTAAAGCTCTACAAGCAGTTACATCATCATTAGAGAAAGGATTCACACAGAGCTTAATTTCTTAAAAAGAAAAAAATCAAGCATCGCTTGGAAAAATTAATTCATATTCTTTAGCATTTCTAGCTCTTAATAGAGTAAAAAAGAACCGGAACGACGTTCCGGACCGTTCTCGTCGAAATATAAAGCCTGTGTGTTCATAGTTTATAACTTATTTGTTTTGAGCAATTTTTTATAAAAGCTTATTTATCATGAGATTATAATAATTTTTAGCTCTATTTATGTTAGAGAATTTACCTGACTATTATCACTCTTAGGGGCAATTTAACTTTAAGAGATTATTTTAAAGAATTCTGTGGGATAAACAATTTTGATTTCTTTTCCAAAAATAATGCAATTGGAATTAAGACTTCAGAAAATATTTACATGAAATATTAGATGCAGTTTAAATGAAAATATTTTAAGCGATTATAAGGGGCAATGTTTTAAATTTTTTTTTTTTAAGAGCATAAAATATCCACTCTCTATCATCGTCTCTTGAGCTTGGCCGAGAAGTCACAAGCAGACCTCTGTACTCTGAAGTCACCTAGCATTGTCTAAAATTATCTACTATTTGAATGTCTGAGTCACGGTTAATTTTTGTAGAGAATTCATTAATAATTGGCTATGTGCTTATAATATTTATATATAATCAGATGAATGGGGCACAGCGGCGTAGCGAGCTTAACTCGCGCCCGGGGCACAATACCTTTTAGCGCCCCCTATTCGAAAACCATATAATATTATATGTAAAATATACTCGCAAATTAATAAAAAATAAAGTAAAATAAATAAAGTCATAGGCTCAAGCTAGGCTTTAAATTTGAGACAAAAAATGTAGTTGAGAAAACAAGACTAGATTTTGAAATGTATCTAGACCAGTGGTTCCCAACCTGGTGGCGATTGCCCCCAAGTGGGCGATTTGGGTTATCAGGGGGCGATAAATAAGTCGGGTACGATTGGGGGCGATGAGTATTCTAAGGGGAGGGGAAATTAAAATAGTACTGTTCAGTAGAAGTTGCCGGGTAAAATAAAACAATAATAAAGTTTTCAAACTTTCATTTATTTTTTCAAACTTTAACTTAGCCCAGTAAATAGAAGGGTTTCAGCTTACATTCATTGCGGGAAAAGATTTTTTTTAGATATGGTGTGGGTATGTGAAATCTAAGTTTCCGACCTCGAAAATATGGGGGACAACTTTTGGTGGCCGAAAAACTTCGAAATTTTCGAACTCTTTCCAGTTTATTCCTGTTTATAACTCGAAAACAGTTCATATTTTGCAAATAACCGTCCTATAGAAAATTAAAGAGACCAAAATTTCGCGTCGATCAAAAAAATATCCAAAATTGGTCCAGTAGTTCGATTTTTAATGGGGATCCAAAAAACAGACATGAGGTCACTTTTGAATATCCCAAAAACTATCACTTTTTCCCATTTTGACCATGAAGGAGCACATTTTTAATAGATACCACTCTATACATGGTTAAACTAGATTAAATTTGCTGCAAGTGAAACAAAGTTTCATCTTATTTGGATAATGATAGCCCGTGCCGCAATGAGGTTGAAGTTTTTAAAAAAATGCAATTTTTTTGCAAAAAATTGTAGTTTTTCCTTCATAAAATGAAAACCACTCATCCTAGAAACCTGATTCCTATCTCAATGTCTAGGAAATTTTGTCACTTGAACGTTTACCTGGAACACTTTTTTGTTGAAAGTTAGATTTATAGATATCCAGCATTTTCCATGCCAGGAAATTATCCATTGTTTCAAAAAATTTTAGTTTTTCCTTCGTAAAATGAAAGCTACTCATCTTAGAAACTTGATTTCTCTATCATTTTTTAGGAAATTTTATTTGAAAGGTAGCTTGGACCACTTTTTTTTATAAAACTCTTAGATTTATAGATATCCTACATTTTCCGGACAGGATATGATCCGAATCCTGAAAAGCGTAACGGAAAATACTGGATATCTATAAATCTAAGAAAAATCTAAAAAGTGGTCAAAGTAAACGTTCAAAGTCATCAAAATTTTCTAGAGAATGAGACAGAAATCAAATTTCTAGGATGAGTGGTTTTCATTTTATGAAGAAAAAACTGCGATTTTTTGCAAAAAATTGCAGTTTTTCAAAACATCAACCTCATTGCGGCATGGGTTACCATTATCCAATTAAGATGAAACTTTGTTTCAATTGTAGAAAAGTTAATCTAATTTAAAAGTATTTAGAGTGGTCTTTGTCGAAAACGTGCTCCTTCATGGTCAAAATGGGAAAAAATCGAAAAAATCTGAGTTTTTGGGATAGGTATTCAAAAGTGATCCGGAGGACAGTTTTTTGAATCCCTATAAAAAATGGACCAATTTCGCATATTTTTCTACTCGGCTCCAAATTTTATCCTCTTTAATATACTATAGTACGATTATTTACAAAATATGGACCGTTTTAGAATTAAAAGCGAGAAACTGGAAAAAGTCCAAAAATTTCGTGGTTTTTCGGCCACCAAAAGTTGTCCCCCACACTTTCGAGGTCGCCAACTGAGATTTCGCATACCCACACCATACCAAACGATCCTAGAAAAAATCTTTTCCCGCTGAACCACTTTTTGGATCCTCTATTTACTGGGCTAATTGTCAACTTTGTTAATTTTTGCAGATTCCAATTTAAAAATGAAAACATGTACTCTTGTTTTTTAAATGTCCGTCAATGATCTTAGTTAATTATTTCACTTCTTTGTTCTTAAAAACAATCTGTAAGAAAAAAGTACATTTTAATTTTTTTTCTATTTTATTTAAGAGTGAATGGATAAAACTGCTTTGGTTGTTTTTATATACGGTAATAAAATTGTTTAAAATAATAAAACTGCTTTATTATTTACACTTTACTTCAAAATAAAATTAGGCATACTCTGAAAATGAAAATGGGGCGATAGAGGTGTTAGTCAACACCCAGAAAGGGGCGATGGGCCACAAAAGGTTGGGAACCACGGATCTAGACACAGGTCGAGCCAGCCCTGCCAGTAGAAAAGACATGCCATTTCTATTATGAATATATTATTACAGTTTGATTTAGACTATTAGTGTTCCTTTTTTCCTTTTTATTTACGAATTAACATTTATTATATTACACTATTATATTGCACTAAATTTAAAACAGATTTTCCAGAAATCAATTATAATAAAAATAAAAATTATCCAGCAATTTTTTGTTTTGCGGACCATTTGGCGCCCCTTTGTTAGTAGCGCCCGGGGCATGATAACCCCCCCCCCTCGCCACGCCACTGATGGGGCAATGGGGGTTGAAAAATTGATGATAATTTAAAACTGAATGGAATTCATAGAAATTTGCATATGATAAAATAATTGTCAAAAGAAGTGAAAGAATCGTTGGTTGGTTCCAAATTATTTTATAATTTATATTATTTATTTATATTTATGTATAATTTAATCTTTATTTATTTAATAAAAATTGAGATAAACACCCCCTGCAGTTCTAATAAATAATATGATAGACATATTTTATAGAAGGCCATTTTGACAGTTGACTAAAAGATAAATCATTAAAAATATTCAAATAAAATATGGAAATATATAATTCCAGTATGCAACGACATAACTACAGTAACCTATAGCGAGATAATAAATGGATATTTTCATATCCGAGATATATTTCTATTACGAATAGCAATTCGGTCAAATAGAGGGAGAAAGAAATGCAATAAATAATTAGATACAATGAAATTTGCATGTGAATAGTGAATTCAGAATGAATTCGAGAAAACTTAAATATAAAAATTATTATTGATTTATTTGGGAATTTTTCAAATAAACATTGGGGGTATCGTTAAATAAAATATAATTTATTTCACTTTCTAGTAATTAAAATAATGCATCAATTCTTAGAAAGTTATAAATTTAGATCTCGAAGGATTATGAGGAAATTTGACCGGGATTTATGGGAATAAATAAGATCAAAACTTTAGAAATATTAAAATTTGCTGCTATCATCATTTGGGTAATGTGTTATCATTTTGTCTCTAAAAATTATCAGAGTGTTTTAGAATTTTACCATAAAATAATAAAATGACTTAAATTATAAAGACTACATTGTATATATGGACTTGAAAAGTTAGTGTTCACTCAATGCTCAAATTTGTAAATAAATAAAATATAATTTTAATTTTGTAAATGAAAATTGTGTTAAAAATAAATAATCTCTAAACGTAGCTAATATAGGTATTTTGAAGGAGACAATAAAAGAGTGTGTCTTCTGCTGGAATTATAAATTTATTTATTTATTATTTAATTATATATTTATTTATAACAAAACTATAGTCTCGTTATAAATAAATAAAATTTATAATTCCAGCAGAAGACACACTCTTTTATTGTCTCCTTCAATATATAAAAATTCTGCTACTCTCGGCAAAAACTTTCAATTTAATATACGTATTCTAAAATATTTCTATATTAAAAAAAAAGTAAAATATAGGCAACCAAACTTACACTTCACGAAATCTATACTAATATATTATATTTACTTATGACTAAGACGGTTAATAACTCAAAAATAAATTAAGTGATTTTGATTAAAATGATTCTTGAAATCTCCGCAGTGTTATAATCTATATATTTTATAACCTTAACTTCTGAGACAATTGAGAAGTGATCATAAATGAGAAAAAAGAATAAAACAGCTTCTTGAGCGCAATTAATTGTATACGCCGTCTGAGCCTTTGTGGATAAGCTATATACTATGAGGAAAATAATTGTTAGGACAGCAAAAGGATCATAATCTATTTTCACAGAGATGTCAAATTTTGGAGGGCCCAACATCCAAAGGGTAGTTTAAAATAAAATTTAAAATTAGCATGTTGCTCCAAATTAGAATAGAAATTCAAAACATTGTTAAATCATTCTATTTTTTTAAATTTATTATCATTATGTTGATTCTAATAATATTAAAAACAAAAAAATATTAGCTAAAAACTCGATCTCTAATTAAAAATATACAGAACAATTAATTAATTATCTTAAATTTCTATAAAAGCAATTAGGAGGCCAACATGATGGAACGGTTTAAAATTCAATTTTTCTATTTAAGAATATGAAATATATAAAGGTGAACCATATGCTTTTGGAAACCTAGGGGTAAGAATGTCTTAAAGGCGTTTAAAAAGCAAGTTGCAAGCTCATGCATATTTATTCCTGGCACGAACGAGACTGGAAGTCTTGATCTAATTGGTTGATTTACGGCTCAAAGAGCAACACATTGTACAAAGACAAGGCTAGTGAATTGGCGAAATTGAAAGACACCTTAAATTGACAAGAGGTAAGAAGTAACCCCTGGACTCGGCTAAATAAGTACACGACGACGACCATGAAACTCTATGCTTCGTTTTGAATTTGCAATTACCTAAGTAAGAATAAAACGCACAATCGCCTTTCATTCAGGCTTGGTTATTCAAAAGTGGTTTCGTTGTAAAAGGAAAAAAATGACCATTGAGAAGGAAAATAAATCGAAATAAATAAATAAAAATCATCGAAGCGGATTTTTCATTCGCAACGAAAATTATTGCAATTGGCGTCGACCATTCAATGGGAATATACCATATAAATCGCGTTAGGGAAATCTGTTTGCAAAAAAATAAATAAATAAAAATAAAATAAAAAAGAATATTGCAAAGGATAATAAATGACTGTGATGATGTCATGATAAGAATAAGTTGATCAAACTCACTGTTGTCCAATCGCGTTGTGAATTCCACTCTGGCTGAACAAAGTTGAATTTACAGCCCCAGAGGGTTCTCTGTCGTTGAACTCATCAAGTCACATAACTCTGGCGCTTACTTTTAAAGGCGGCTTTCTTCGAAGAGGGCTTTTTGAGGAATAATAGCCAGAGTGCTCTCTTAAGAGGTGCTTTGGTCGTTTTCGACAGAATTATAGACCAAAATAAAAATAAAAATTATGATGATCGATTCACTAGCGAGACACTAAACATTGAACCAAAGATCCAAATCGGGGAGAGATTTGAAAATAGCTTAACAAAACCCGTGGATTTGAAAATCATCCGGGTGGCTTTTGACAAAGATCTTGTCAATATTTTCTCTCTACTAACTTTACTGGCTCATACTCTCGATTTTATTCCAACACAAACATTCTAAAGAAGACTTAGAAAGGATAAATGACGACTCGATTCCGGCATTATACAGAGGCAACATTCATTCCAAAACGCTCCCAATGGCTATGCCTAGAAAGGCATGTGGTTTTAATTTTTTTGCATCTGGGTCAGCTAAAGGGCAATTTAAACTCGAGCATTTAATCGCAGCTTCATTAACACACACTCCTACTCTAATGGTTAATAGATGTATAACAGAACGCTTTGTTTAGACATTTTAAATAATGTTCCGCGCAGTTGGGAAACCTAGTGAATACCTAACAAGAGAGTTTATGGGTCACAAGGGGGGATGATAAAAAGGAAATGCGATGTAACCTTTGACCGGAAGTAGCAGTGAGTCAGCGTTTTACGAGCACGTTACCAGCCACCAATCTATAACCACTTGAACGTCACTCAGAGGTCCATGTTGCTGACGGTGTCAAGTGCGACTGGCTGTCATGAGCACAGCTGGTCGTCGGCGACTTCTCCTTCCTTCAGGGGCACCATCAAACATCATCCTGCGTGCGTACCTAGCGTCCCTAGGGATCACAGCCAACTGAACACGGACTGGACCAACACTCGATTTACGCAAGGCACACGATCGGGAAGCTGGATTCCAACTAGGAAAACAAACAAACTCAAGTGCTTCCTGCGCAATTCTTTGACACCGAGGCCTAACGCAACATGCTCTTTCTCTAAGGGCCTTTTAATCTTCTGTGAAAATATAAACAAGCATCTGCTTTGCTAATATTCAATAATAAATAAAAATTGAAACAGTTTCGTTAGAGCAGTATCAAGAAATGCTGTTTTATGGGAGAGGCTGTTATCCTCCAACTTTATTAATATTGAGATTAAAATGTATATTTAAGTACTGGGAGAAGTTTTCACTTTTTGAATAAATACATGTTTTGTTTTTATATAAGGTATTATTATTTTATGGCTCCGGATATTTGTTCATTTTGGTCAATATGAATGTAGTTTTTTGTGTTTATATATGTTTATTTTAGATTATAACCGGTTAAGTTCTGATGACTTGAACTCGAGTTGCAATTGTGGTAACACTCGAACGGTTAACTCTCCCTTTTTTTCAATTTATTAAATTTATTCACAGAACAAATACTCGTATATTGGATATACTCTATATTTAAGAAATGGAAGGTGAAGCCCATTGAGTCAAGGACTACTAGATAAGCTCTTTAGTTTTATAATATATTACAATTTCATAATTTTATTTTCTAGTTAATTTCGAAATATATCAATTATATTTAATATATATTTTCTTTGGGACTTCACTTATGAAGAATACATACTACACTTTTTCATTATTTACGATAATTTAAAATTATACACTAAAAATCATATTAACTATACTATATATGGTAAATATAGATTAATCACAAAATAATAATAATAAATTATGTTTATAATGTAGGTATATAAATATAAAAAATATTAAATAAAACCTCCGTAAATTTACATTTATATATATAATGTGTAGTAGGTAGGTATATATTATTTGCTATTATGAGAAGAAGGCTTGAGAATTCTTTCAGGTACGTCTCTGTGACATTTAATTAAGGAAAATATTTATTATAAACAAAGAAAAAAATATTCCATGAGTTAATTTAATATTTTTAGTATCATAAAATTAGCTTTTGCATATCATACATTCCATTATAATTATATAATTTGAATTGGAATACGAATTTAATAATAAAAGCTTTAATCTAAAAACATAATTTTCATAATTGAATCTATTCAATTTCACTTAATAATTTTAATAAAATAAAAATTCAATTCAATAGAGCATTTAGGTAATTCTAAAATTTTAGATATAGATAGTATTTATATTTTTAAAATTAAATTTGCGAGAAAATGAAAAATTATCTAATACTCTTTTTCATCAATCACTATGCGGCCTCCATTTTGAAATTAAAGATTAATTAAATTAACGAGAAAAAAATTATTGATAATACCTCATTACTGAAATTGAGGCTCAAGCCTATTGTTTAGATATTTGTTTTCAGCGCTGAACTAAATTCTGTCATATTTTACGGTCACTATAGATAGCTAAGTCAAAAGCCATATGTATTTGAATCAATGAAAGAGAAACAATGTCATTTATTAATTGTAATTTAATTGAATCGATTATTTCAAAAACCACATTAGTCAAGATTTTTCCAAAAATGCTTTTTTTGTCGCGAACACTTTCTTAAATAAAATAAATTTTACTCCTTCATTTTAAATGCTGAAGATGGGAAAGTTTCGATTTTTCCCTAAACTCTACCCACTATGCCAAATTTAAGTATTCTAAGATCAGCGGAAGTACTCTAGAATTTGATGAGTCACTCAGTAAGTCAGTCAGTCAGTCAGTGAGTGACGAAAAAGCCTATCTTTGGCTTCTTCTAATTTGGAGGATATAAACAATATGAATAGAAGTTTGGTAATTTAGCTAAGCTTATGGGCCAGTATTATGGGGAAAAAATACAGGCATGTAGAGGTTTTCAGTGCGAAGTTACAGAACCGTCAAAATGGCTCGAGTTGCTTCCTGAAAAGGTGGAGCAGTGGACGCACCCTCGAACCGAACTTAGCTGGGGCACTGGCGTGCCTCCAGATTCACATATAAAATAAAAAAAATAATGTCAAATTGATTTTAATGGACTTTGAAAACTTCAAAAAGTGAATTTTTTTTTCTTAATTTACATATTTTATTTAAGAAAAAGTAAAAAAGAATATGTAATTTTGGAATCATTCTTATCCAAATATTGGCCGTGCGCCTTTAAAAGCCCATCTCGTATCCTATCATATGAAAATGTTAACCGTCATCAATCAATGTTCCAATTACGTGATTAAACTTGCCTGCAGACTAATTATTTCATAGTATAAATTACTCTGTAGTAAACTTTATTACGTTTATATTCAATAAAACTCGTAATCTTATTCAAAACATTTATTTTACAAAATATCAATACGTATAAATACAACGAATAAAACGATTAACAACAGTAACGATCATGGATCCGTTGACACACATCAACTTTCCAGAGGAAAATGATTTTATGAAGATAAAATGTGCGCGTGGGATAACATGGAAAATATGAAGTTTCATTTCGGGTTTCTGTCATATTTTTACTTTCACTTATTTTTGCTTCATCTTGAAGAACAATATAAGTACTTTTTACGAATTTCTCGCTCACTATAATTTTACAGTATTTTTCCCTCCTCAGGCTTGATTCTTAAGGATCGTTTTGACCACCTGTGGGGTGTATTATATTTCCTGACTTTATTTAAATAGTCAGTGGACTTCAAAGCACCAGATCCCAAAGGATCGAAATTATGCAACATGTAGTGCGGCATGTTCTGGGATGTAATGAGGCACCAATAAGCTGTTCCTATATGTATTTCAAGTTGTTCATCCCATTGGAATTGATTGAGAAGGTCTAACGGGAGTAACCCTCTATCTTAATCAAAAAGGCAATGGGTATGCTAAGAGTAAATGTCGATGTCAGTATAGAAAGACCAATTTAATTAAATTAATAGAGATATTATGATAATAAAATAACTAACAAAAATATATAGATAATTCTCAAATGATGTAGAGCCTATGAAATTATCTAATATAATAACAAAAACTAATTAACAAAATAAATCAATTTTGATTAATATATTTGAAAGTATTTTTTTTTGTTAAGGCATAATGGTTTAGGTTCTTGGTAATAAAGTAAAGAAAATTTAAAAATATAAAATTCTAGATTAGGTTTTCATAAAAATAAAAGACAAGATGCTAATAATTCATTTATTATTTATATTTACTGTATGTTTTTACTGGTATAACCTCAAAGCCAATTATATCTATCTACTCTTATTAAACGAGCAAAAATTGTATATTTATTTGTATATATATTTGTTTGTATATTTGTATCTTGGTTCTATTTTGAAAACGACTCTACCGATTTTGATGAAATTCACGAGTTAGGGGGTTTTTGGGGTGACAATTCGATCTGTCACGGTCTCATCTTCGACAAAATTGTTTTTGGTGGGTTTTTTCATAATCAAATTAATTATTCTCAGGTAGACAAATCCCATTCTTAGGATTTTAAAAAAAGGTTTCCCTTTTCCTTTTGTGCTCAGGCAGACAATGGGTCGGATAAATCCTTTATTCTCAAAGGCCTTGAAGAAGTATTGTGATTGTGGTTTTTAACATATTTTGTTCAACCTAAATGTTAGAAATATTAATAAACGTTTTATAATTGTTTTTATAAAGAATTTTATTTATTTAATAGAATAAAAAATAATCAAAGAATTTATTTAAAAATATATTTCGCATAAGCAGGTCTCAATTTTCTGAAAAAACAACACATTTTTGATAGGTTTTATTTATTAATAACAATTGGATGAATAAAAATGAATCATATGGTTGAATCAAAACAGGTGCAGGAGGTGGGGTGCAGTGGTGGGGGATCTGGGGGTAGGGCGAGGTTTCGGGGGTGGGGTCAAGCCGGGTGGGGGGTACAGTGAGCGAATACTAAATATATATATTTGTATTTTTTTAATTTGAAAACGGCTCTCAAATAAAAATCGACCTTTTTATCAGAATTTTAAATTAAAAATAATATTAAAATAAAGGTTTCAACTGAAGGATGAAGTTACCGAGCATCGCTCGGTGCCTCCAGGTACTTAATATTAAGGCCGGAAAAATTATCTAACGCAGATGATAAAAAGTTTCAAAAAAAAAAAATTAATAATAATGTTTATAATTTTATTTTCAGAAAGATAATTCAAAGAAAAGAGATGGACAACTAATCTCTGATGGGATTATTTGCGGGCGACGTGCAAATCAGTTGGACGCCTCCTGTCCTTTGGAAGACATCAGAGAGCTAAGCAAGTAAGTAATTCCTCTACTATTAATTAGTTTTACTAATTATTTAAATATATACATATGTTTAAGTCAAGTTCAAGTTAAGGTCTTTTGTTACTATATTACTTACTTTTTTTCTTTTTGAACAAAACATTTTTTTTAATAAATTAAAACTATATTACTCTTCGCTTTCTACATATGTACCTATATATATATATATAGATTAAAATGTCTATACCATTATTAATAATAATAATAATAATATAAATTTCTATATATTTGTGATCAGGGCCGTATCCAGAAATTGTTTCGGGGGAGGGGGGGGGGGGCTGTCATTTCCCAATTTATAGATATATATACACCTAATGTGGGTGAGTGATTTGAAAAAACTATCAATAATAAATTCAAATTTAGGGAACGAAGAAAAGATTATTTTTACTACAGACAAAAGGATCAGCCGGGGCTCGAACCCGGGAGGCGCTGGAATAATTAATTGTTTAACTATCAATAATATTTATTATAAACATTTAATGTGGTAAAAAATCAGTAATTATTTGTCATTTAAACAAATTATAGCTAGTATTTCTTTAAAAAATTGTAACAGACATGTTTTTTGGATTTAGGTCTTAATTAAGAAAATAGTTAATATTTTAGTAAACTACAAAACGTTTGGATTTTATGCAGAATCAACTGGTTTAGGCACTAAACGACTTTCACATTAATTTCTTTCTTATTTGAAATCACCATACCAATTTCCTTCTTTAAAATTACTTCAATTTGGGTTTCCTCCAAGCCAAAAAAAGCCAAATATAATAGGTATTACCTTACTAGGTTCTTCATTTGTATATTACTTTTTTCCTGAATTCATTGAATTATAAATAAGAATAAGAAAATGTATTCTTATACCGTCTCCTTAGAGAGTAAGCCTGCTAACTCACAACAAGTAAATTTTACAGGGCAGAGAAAAAACAAACAATATTTTATATTGTTGTTTAGGAAAGAAACCATTTTTTACATTTTTTTCTACACGATCGTGTATATACGATCGTAATTTTAAGTAGCAGTTTTACTTGTACGATGCTGCATCTCTTTTTCTTCCGAACTGTATTAATATGTCATATATAATAAAAAGTGGAGTTAGCAGGTTTACACTCTAAGCCGACGATACATATTTAGTGAAAGAAAACATTTGGAAATATGGTCGGTGATGATGCAGATGAAAAAGAAAAAGCAATATTATTTGCTTACTCACCTCCTCACCTGAATAAAACTAAAACTTTAAATTTAATTAAAAAATTCTTACGCTTTTATTTTTAATCATGTGAGTATACAAAAATTAGATTATTAAAAAAATTTTCTTTTGATATATCTAGCAAAAATTAAAATTACCTGCTTATAATAATAATAACAATAATAATAATAATTTTCTGAATTTTTCCACTCGAAGCTCTGAAGCTAGAAATCTTGAAATCAGTTCTTAGTTTCAAAACGAACTCTCTTATGAATTTCCGTTTTTGAGTTCTTGTGGGTATCCAGACAGACGGAAAACCATCATGCTCTCAAATTTTTTACCACATTTCAGACATTTTTAAACCCGATAATCACAAAAAAAAATATAGTGAATTCAATCTTCGGTCGTCTGTCAGGCAGGTATTGTTCTGTATTCCGTGGGTACTGAGTAAAAAAATGATTTATTTAATGTTAAAAAAAAAATTGATGTAAAATTTATCAGATTCATTTAAATTAGATTCATTTAAGCCAGTGGGAACGGCTCGTGCAGGGCATTTTTAACATTTATCTAAGCTATGAGATGTTTTATTTTACTTTTCTAAATTCATTTTTAGGCGTTTTTTTTCAAGGATAATTAAATTCTGTGCAATTAGCATTATTTTATAAATCATAAACAGGCTTTTATATTCCAAATGTTGGATGAATGGTTTTAATTTAAAAAATGGAAAGTAAACTGAAATTATTAAAATTGGCAGGCCGATTCGAGTTGATGAAAAATCTGACCGCCCATTAATGAACTTGATATAAAGTATTCATCAAAATCAAAATATTTTTTCACACCTCTTTCCCATTACTTTCATTTGGATATAAATAATTTCGGAAGGTTTTATTGATTCAAATCGGATTTTAAAAGTTTGCCTATGTCGGGTCTATCTCCTCTGGGAATCTCATCAATGATGAATTCTCGCAAGCTAATCACTAATTAAGTAGTGCATAAAGATGCTTCCTTTAAAATGGAACGACAAAGTGAGTAACGCTTAATCTTTTTAATGACTTTTTACTAATTAATATTTACATCCATGGTTCATCTGGCCGAGTTCAAAAATTTAAATAAAAAAAGAACCTAAATTAAATCACTACACATGCTATGAATTAATAAAAGATTAATGGTGTATTCAAATAACATTCATATACCTAAGTATATTAGAAAATTTATTTTAAATCATTTATAAAAATGAAAAAGAAGAGTTCTGATAAAAAATAACTAATAATTTAGTGGATGAAATATGATCATCATATATAAAAGAATTTTTTTAATTCTCGAGCCATTTCATGGATTATTTTAATTAATTATAAAAAAAAATGGTATTTGAAGCAGAATCTTTCAGAATATCATTGTGAAAATTTTTAAAGAATTAAGGGTTGAGACGTTTTTGTATAAAATTATATAAAAAAGTGCAGCAGGGTTTTTCATTTAAAAAGAATAAATTAAAGATGGTATCTTAATATATACAATTTCTTTTTCGTTATGACCATGGTATAGTCAATGATGACTTGAAAGTTTCTATAGGGCTGGAAGCTGGAATTTCAATGAAGAAATAAAAAATCTCTAGTATTTTTAACGATTACTACAATAAAACTTTTCCCACTTCCTAGATGTCATTTGGATCAACCTCTTTGAATTTCCCCAAGTCTTTAGTGAAATATCAAGATCGATGGGTCGAGTTGACTCTAAAGTTAATCTACCTATCATTCCGTCAAAACCCCTTTCTAAAAAAAACGAACATTATGAAAAACATTATGATTCATTAATTTAGAAAGCTTTTATTGTCGAGAGTACCAGAGTTGTCGATTTTAAGAGAAAATCAATCAGGATGTCCTCTGATACAAATAAACATTTTTTTACCCAAAAATTTCGGGGAGGGGGGCACCACTGACTACGGCCTTACTGCTAACTTCTTCTTTATGTAATCGGCCCTTATTGTTTCTTCTTCGGAAATCTTTTTCTATCATTGAAAATAATTTTGGAGATGGCAAATAATAATTATTAATTACTCTTTTCACGCAATTTCAATTTCTTTTCTTTAAAGTTCGTATCTATTTTGCCAGTCATCATTGGGGGTCTGATTTCATTGAGTAAGAATCTATGACATTCACAAAATAGAGGAGAATATTTAGAATCGAATCGATAGAAACGATCTCTGGCTTAGGAATATCACAACTTAAAAACAGAAGGTCGGTGAAAGTTCGTTCTGTCGTCAAAATTTTTACATTGTCAAAACCAATATTATGGTCATTCTATCTTCAGAACTTCCAGTTGAAAAATATAGAAAATTCACAAGAAATCGAATCGTTTCAAGAAGAGGTTTTAATCTGTTTAAGCTTGAGTTGGAATTTGGCACAAACGTTTTGATTAATAAACTATGCCATTTTTAAGTTTCAATTTTTTAGCTCATATAGTTCGTTTACAAAAAAATTATCAAAAAAAAAAAAATTATGAAAGCTGTACCATGTTCTAATATTTTTCTCAAATCATTAATTTGATTATCAATCCATAAGAATTAAAAGTTTCTCACTCTTGTTTTCAATTCCAATCAAAATTATACTCTTTATAGAGAAAGCAAATATTTAATTGAACTTAAATAAAATTTAAACAATAATGTGCAAAAAATACTTGTTTTAACTGGCGAACATACTGGGTCGTGAAAAAGTTTTACTTTTTCTTCATTTTTATCATTCAATAGAAAAATTAAATTCATAAAAAGAAATCGTTTTAGAATGTTTGTTCTGTAGCAAAATTTTTATATTTTCAATGCGGAGAACTGTTTAGTTTTTGGGCTCTCTAAGCCAGTGTTTCTCAACCTGTGTGCCGCGAGAGATTGTCAAATGTATCGCGAGCGTTTTTGACAAATAAAAATTGCATTGGTTTTGGAACTTTGAAATAGTATTTGTAATTACTATTATAATATATTTAGTATTGTTTTAGTTTAAGGGTTTAATGGGTAAATAATAGACATAAGATATATTTATAACAATGGGTTTATTGCGAATGTTTACAGTAGGAAGAGCGGAAAGTTGTATGTAACAGGCCTTTAGCGTAAATCCCGCTCTCTCCTGCTCTGCCTTGGTCATCTCTGCTCTCCTGCTTATATATCGATTGAGCTTCGGTAATTTAGCATAAAACTGGACTACGTACTTTCATACTGACTTGTACAAATTGCTAGATAGCCATATTATAACATATTCAGCAATTGTTCGAGCCTCGTGTCTAGACTTCAACCTGTACAAGTCTTCACATAGCATATTACAACATTACTTCATTTTTTTTGTATCATACAACATTTATTAAAAATATCCAAGGCTACTCAATGGGAGATGAGAACGTAAATATCGTGTGCTATGCAGATGGCGTGGCTCTTGTTGCGGAAAGCGAAAACGATCTCCAACGACTCTTACATAAATTTGCACTTTCCTGCGAAAAATTCAAGCTTAAGATATCTTCGAAAAAGACGAAAACTCTACAATAGCTAGAGAACCAGTTCGCTGTAAGCTACAACTATATAACGCCATAATAATATAACAAGTGTCATCCTTCAACTATTTCGGCGTTCAGATTCAAAAGAGTTAGCGAGGAAGTCAGACTCCAATCTATTAAGGCATCCAAAATATCAGGATGCCTGAATGAAACGATTTGGTCAAACAAGTTTCTGGGAACGGAAGCAAAAGTTCGCATCTATAAGACCTTTGTGTGACCAATTTTGACAAATTAAACTCATTTCAAAAATACAAAAGTAAATTGTAACTTTATTTTTTTCTTGTATTAATTAGATAGGTATTACTAAAATCTTTTTGTAAGATTAAAATACTGGTATGTAATATTACTTTGAGGTCGGACATGCCACTTTTTATAGTAAAATTATATAATAAATTTTTAACAGTGTAGATAGATAGATATAGATTTTTTCGCTTGAATGATTGAAAATATTTTCCACTGATTTGATTTTATATTAATATGAAAATTCATTCGATCAGTAAATATAGAATCTACTTTGATTTCATTTTCCACATGTAAAATGGTTGATAAAATGTAGTGAAAAAATCATCTCTGGCCAATATTAAAATCTTTGTATGCTATTCGCAAGTGGAGTGGCGTTTTTGAGATCGGCTATTGCGTTAGCCGTCCAGGAGATCGATGTTTCCCCAGAGGAATGGAACCCTCCTTCCACATGCGAAACACTTCCACACTTTCAGTTCCAATGGAAGCTACACCCTTCCCCTTACACCAGTCACAAACATATATATGGGCACGACCACACGTCGTTGGTCCAGGCTCGTTTATCATTGGTCGGTGAACAACAGCCACCCAGGGGCCCGAGGGGACTTTTAGATCGAATCAATTGAGATAAACCTGGTTGAGAAAATACATTCGATGCATTTTACATCAGTGGGGAAAAATGGTCTTTTAATACCACTAGGGAAAAAATATAAAATTTATACTAATTAGCAATTTATGGCTAAATCTTTTATTCATTATTGAACGAATCAAAAAAAGGTCATTTTTCAATTTCATGGACATATTCTTTGAACCAGTTCCGAATCAAGCCAAAATTTGCTATACAGATTATCCTTTATTGGATTTTTTTGATTTTATTAAATTTTACAATAATAAATACGATTATTTTAAATAACAATCAGTAATAATCTTCAATAAAACATATTTATCCTTATATATTCCTCAAGTATTAGATGAGCACCGATGGCTATTTTTGATTTTAAGTCGATTCCTCCATGTCTTCAGCAATGGTTACTAATAATAACCGAAAAGTCAATAATCAAATTCAATGTAGAATGGTTATTCCTCAAGTATTAGATGAGAATCGATTACTATTTTCGAATTTAAGTCAACATGGACTGCAAATAGCAAGTGATATCTGTTTAATAATATAGAAATAAATATATTAATATTTCAAATGACTTTGGATAAAGTTTAGCAACGATCCGTTGCAGTTTATTTTTTAAGTAGTAATTAATGTTTGCTTTCTTTAGTGTTTGTGTTTTGGTTTGAGAAATGTCTGAAACTGTGTAGTGTTCATTCGTTCATGTATGTTAATTTGGATTTCTAAACCCACGATAGCGGAAAAAGGAAAGGTCGTAGTAAGTTCATTCAGGTCCCATAATAATATCTAATGTCAATCTGTCTAGATTCCCATAATCCACGACAATTCAAAAATTTAAAATCATAAATTTCTTTTTTTTTGTCGGTCCGGATTCCCCGTTTTTATCATGAACACAGAATCGTTGAATTCGTTCTAGTGCCAAAAAATGTGTATTTTATATGATCACACACGCAGATTTATAGATAGAAAGGTTATCAATTTTGTGGATTTAAGGTACCTGAAAAATTGGAAAATAAATCGAATTCGAATTTTCTTACAAAAATAAAAAATTAAATCATTTTGATTTGGAAATTTGATTATCAAATTAAACAAGACCAGCAGGCTTTAGCTTGCAAGCCTACCGAGGAAATATTATTAGAAAAAAATTAAGCAAATGAAAAGAGATCTACCGAAATTTCGAAAAAATAATTCTTTTTTCATTGAAAATAAATATTTTAAAAACAATTAAAGATAAAAAATAATAAATTCTCTAAAATGCAATTGGGGTAGAATGTCTCATTCTGATATAGAAAGAAAAGACTGCGAAATATAAGCTTGGGCACTTTTATAATAATCCCGGATACATGTCGAGACAAGTCCATATCCATTAGAGACCTTGAAACAAGCTCAGACACGAAATAAATAATTTTCTATTATTCAAATATATTAAGGGTTTTACCAACAATCCAACTATTTTAATACTAATAATAAAGTCTATTATATAGAGGTTATAGAAATTGTTAAAAAAATTGTAAATAAAATAATACGAAAAAGAATTATACTCTCAATCTATCAGTTATAGATTAAACACGTATGAATGTTTATAATATATATTTTTTCTTTTGATCTTTGTTCTGAAACCAGTTTTAAATAGTTTTTGAAAATTCGCTGTACTTAATAAAATCGTATTTTGGTTAGAAAATCTGAAAAAATTTGATTGAAAGAAATTAAAAAGTTTTTAAGCTTTATTTCTGGGCATAGATTTTTTTACTTTATCCAATGCGAATCCTGGGGAAAAGTGTTGTAATCGGTTTCATGGCAAGTGGGACTTAAAAGAGTCCTCAGATAAGACTACGGAACCCATGGTCTTAATTAAAGTCACAAATTGTAGTATTCATTTAGGTTGAATTTTAGCACGTAACGGTTTTGTCAAAAATCACATAAGGTCTCGTTCAGAGGCCAAAAAGTGCGATTTTTTCATTTAGTGCGTACGGATATGTTATCGTTTTTTTCGTCCACGATTTTTTCCGCGCCGTTGAACCGATTGAAATGAAATTGAAAACCTATCATTATTTTAACAAAAAGAGGCGCTTGATTAGTTTTTGATACATATAAACCCACAAACATAGTACTTTATTCTAGTACTTTTTTGTGTTTTTTAAATATCTTGAAAATGGCTCAGGCAATTTTGATGAAATTTAATATTCTAATTGAGTACATTAGGATGCACAAAAAGTTTAAATAAAGTTTTTAGTAAAATTATATTTTAAGGTACTTTTCCCTAGAGTAAGATAGTACTTTTTTAAAATTTATATATTTCATTGGTTTAATATAGCTCATTTAACCTTGCTTAAGTAAGAATAGATAAGCTTCTTCTGTGAAATGCTAAATATTTGGGAGGAAATTTTATAAGTAACCATAGCAACTGTGTTGTTTTCTTATCTCTGTTACCTTTGCTGAAGACATAGAGGAATCGACTTAAAACAAAAAATAGCGATTGATTCTCATCTATTACTTGAGGAATAACAATTCTACATTGGATTAATAATAAAGGAATATACATATTAATATTTCTAATGATATAATTGGATAATGTTTAGCAATTATATTGCTTAAAACTCTTAAACTACTAATCAGAAATAAATGAAATTTAGCATACATATAAATCAAATATCAGAGAAGGTTTCTTCGACTTCTTCGTCATTTAAAAAATGTTCATAAGGAAAAATACTTCACCCACAACAACACAACATGCACTAAGTGATTGATAACTGATCCCGGAAATACAATCATTTTCATTTGGGAATTCTGGGATTTGAATTTTACGTGATTTTTAGAAGCCCTAGTTTAGTTTGAGAGTGATTGAAGAAGCAATATGATTTCGATATTATTCTGAAGTGAGGGAGTGCTATTGTCTGCGTTAATTAATTATTTATTCAAAGGGAGGGTTAATATGTGATGGTACAAGGGAAAAGGACCCTTATATTTTCATCGACCAGTTTTTTCAGGAAGGTGCAAAATGTGGAATATAATATAAATATACATATAATATGTATATATAAATGACGCGAAAGAATTGTCTCTATAACTATAAATTTGACCGCTTTGAGTTTAACAGAAGGCAGTACTTAATGGCAACGCCTGTATTTAGACAACCATAACAGACGCTAGCACTGGAATGATCAGATTAGCTTTCCAATATATTTATTTATAATTTAAATATGTACTGAAAGCAAGCAAAATCAGCGTTAAAATTTGAGTACCTACTACTACTAAGTTACAAAAACAAAATTTGTAGATTAATATTTTGTATGGTTCTACATTCATTCAAGTGTATTTTATACATATTTTGCTGTTACAACTTACTATCAAATTTTGCTTATTTTTTATTTTTTCAAATAAACTAATTTTGTAGTATTTTAAATTTAAACTAAAACTAAATTTAATTAGTTACTTTGAGCTTTTATTTTTGTTTTATTTTTGTGAATCCTAAGATATATTTACTATTTTTTTATTTTTAATTTTAAAGTAAAAAGGGCTAAAAATAAATTAATAAAAAATTCGTAACCAAAAATAATATATGTGTTATAATTAATTTAAGACGAACTGGAGTAAACGTAGACTAAACTATGCATATTTAAATCTATAATGATACATTTTTCCCACCGCAAAATAATATGTTTTTTCCAATCGAAAGTTTTTTCTGGAAAATGTGTTATATGCTTCTAAAACTTAAATAAATAAAAATAAAACACAAAAATTTACCACTAGATCGAGTCTTTGTTCGAATTCCCCCCCCCCCCCCACAATCAAATTATCTCCTTGTGGGGCGTGGTCTCCTCGTTGGGAATCACTAATCTAAATTGAAGAGGACAATAAAAGAGTGTGACTTCTGCTGGAATTATAAATTTTATTTATTTATAACGAGACTATAGGTTCGAGGGCTTTGCCCACTTCATCAGTCTATTACAATGGATTCACATGAATTAATTTATGAATTAACACACTCTTTTATTGTCTCCTTCAATATATAAAAATTCTGCTACTCTCGGCACAAAAACTTTATATTTACTAATCGAAATATTTATGAATATAATATACTATATGGCAGAGGTGGGGAACCTTTTTACCCTTAGAGGCCACATTTATAATAGCAGTAACAAAGGAGGCCACGTAAGTTTCAATACCGATAAATGTAACTTTTGTAAAGTTATTGCTGTTCAAATTCAATTTTTTTTTTATTTTAAATTCAATTTTTTTTTTATTTTAAATTCAGTTTTTCTTTATTTCAAATTCATTTCGGGGCCACATAAGAAATTCAAAAATGCCACATGTGGCCTTAAGGCCACAGTTTCCTCACCTCTGATATATGGTATATTAACTCCACATTTGATGAAATTAAAAACGAAAAGAAAAAAAATAATGAAAAAGGCCTATCGTCGTTGTAAAAATTAAAATAAATGTAACTATAAATTATATTATTACTATAAATTTAGATTGTTTTAAAAAATAAATGATTACTGTCAAATCAAAGATCTTAGTAGATAAGTTGTAAACCTGTGAATATGGTAGTTGTTTTCAAAAATTTTTGAATAAAACACTCAAATGTTTGTATTAATTAGATTGTTTTGCTTAAAATAAAATAAATAAATACATTTTTATTCATTTTAAGGACCTATCCAAAAAAAGTAAAAACTTTAATTTATCAAAATAATTCTGGTTAGCAAAATTTTAATTACAAAGGTGTAAGGAAATATCAAAATATTAATTAACGAGCTGTTTCGGGCCTTTGACACGGCCGCGCCCCATCAGCTCGACCCTCCACGCGGGTGGCCATGGCTCTCGGGATGGGATTATTGGGTGTCTAAAATTAATTACCTCCCCCCAAAAAACTCCGGGCCATAAAACTGTATAAAATGTTTTTTTTTTATTATTATTATGTAAATTGATAAAGACGAAAAAATATCACCATATATATATCCCTAATTAATTTTGCACAAAGAATTTTAATTTTACGTTCCCACACTCATTTTGTGTAGTTAGGGAGGCGAATTTCAAAAAATCCGAAAATCTCTTTTTAGATATTTCTATGTATAATTGTATTAAGCAAAAGGCAATTAAATAGCTTGCCCTTTTTAATGGATATTGCCTTCTCAAATATCAATACATTTTGCACATTTTTATCCTTCTTAACTCTGGAATGCTACACTTATTTTAATACATTGGACTACCTCAAATAACAATAGGACTTTTAAAAAGTTTTGATATTTTTTATTTCAAAATATCACAAAAACAATTACATCATATACCATATAAAATCATCTGTTATGGGCACCTTTCACATTAGTTTCTCCCTTATTTGAAATCATCACACCAATTTTCTTCATTCAAATTACTTCAATTTGACTTTACTCCAAACCAATTTGAGAAAATCAGAAAAAAGAAAAATACCAAAAATCTTTAAGTAAACGTCAACTTCCAGTTCTTGGATTTTAGCCAAAATCTTGAGGTAAGTACTTCTTCTAGCCTCTAGATAGATTAAGTTTTAAATCCCAAAGATCTGAGACTTAGCGTATACGAGATATGAACGATTAAAATATTTATTTTCCGACATGACTAATTTACTCTCCTCACTTGATCCCAATGGAAATTTATACCTACTCTTTGAAGAACTTAAGATATTTGATAAGTGTAACGATTATTAAAAAATACTAAAAATCTTTAAGTAAATATCAAGGAACTGGAACTCTTTCCCAGTCTCCATCTTTCCCAGCACTTATAATCTTCAAACCTTCAAAACCCGAGTGCATAAACACCTACGTCTCCACCCCCTCACTTAATCAACTTTTCCTTCTCTTCGGTAATGCAAGGGTCTTTCGAGATCCATAGGGGCCTGCTTCTTTACTGGTGCGCCCTTCTTGCATTCGATTGCATTAAAAAAAAATCAACTTCCAGTTCTTCGATTTTAGCCAAAATCTTGAGGTACTTTTTCTAGCCTCTAGATAGTTTAAGTTTCAAATACCAAAGTGAAAGTAAAAAAAGGATAAAATACTCAAAATAAATAAATAAAATTACTCATCACATGAACCACACACTTTTTCTATTAATACAGTTAAAATTATTTTCATAATTTTATGAAAATAAAATATTTTCTATTGACTTATTCTATGTTTAATTGAAGTTTCGAGAATAGAATTTCAAGCATCATTTGAATATATATACATAGATATATATAATAAGCCATAATTTCAAATTTCAAATAAAATTGGCCTCTTCTGATTTGCATGCACATTAGTTATGAGTACTGGCCCAGCGCAATATCATGACAAGTGTTTGCCAGAGCCACAAACCCCAACCCCAATTCCATTATTGAAATGTGTCTTCACAATTTATGCCTGTGGCCCGGGGCACGTGTGCCACGTGTGGCCGACACTCACGTAGCTTAACTATATAGTATGTCACTTAACAGAGACAAACTCCAGATCAGAAAACCGTATTTCCGATTTGTAGGGAAACACCAAACAAAGCTAAACAAATATTGTGTTCGTCAAGGTCCTAATTCGTGTAAGGTGGTCTCTCTAAACGTATGTCTTTGAAAATAAATTGTCGAATTCGCTTGAATTAAGTTTAACTAATTAAATTCCCTCTCTGCTACTCTCGGCAAGAGAATCTTTTCTAATTAATACTAAAGTTTTATCAATATTTATTCATTGTAAAATTCTTCTTTACTTCATAACAAACATGAATACCATAAAATAAAATGATACAAAAGCTTAAATTGCCGATACTAGGCAGAGTTAAAATTTCTAAAGAAAATCACGAGAGAATTTATTTTGAAGTTTTATATTAAATTTAGGGATAGACAGACATTTCCTTGCCATTCTATTTTTGAAAATTTTCATAAGTCAAAACTCAATATAATAAGTTTTTTTAAAATATATGGATTGACTGTTTATATTTAGAATCATTCTTGCCCGCGAAAGTTTTCAATAATGATGATGATGAATGATTATTATTATTATTATTATATTTATTTATTTGGACTTAGAAACACATCTCATTTTTTTCATTAACACAGGTATATATTATATTAAAATTTCACATAATTTCATATAATATTTAATCTTTATATAAAAAATTTACTCCAGGTATTCATGTCAGATTTTGTTTCAGCTCTAAGGACACTTTTGGAAATTGGATTCAATTCCCAAATTGGTAAAACAGCCCTTCTGATATATAATAAAAATTATTCATAACACTTCGGATTCAGTAGTTGACAATCTCTCATGATTTTCTTTAGATAAAATGAAATATGATTTTATATAAACTAAGGTAACGAACGTTTGTTTCCTTTATTTGTGTACTCTTGAATATTTTATTATTTACTTTCGTAAATTCAATGAATGTGAGGCACATGGGACAAAAATAGCAAAAATTATATTTCATATTTGGAATTTCTTTTATTCTTAAAAGGGAAAATCGCTATAATCTGAATTCACATATACTTATTAAATATATATTTATGTGCAAAAACGTAAATACATAAATAATTTACTATATAGCCATATGATTGGTAGGTTAAGTGTTTAATTTATTCAGTCTATTCTGTGGAAGACTCAGTGTCGCCTGCGAGTGGCAAGAATGCATTCAAAGGAACAACCTGTGTTGAGGGTTGCATCTTTAGGCTCTAAATATTTGAAAATTTAGTCAATTTTTAAAAAATCAAATAATTTTTATCTTAGTATTTAAGAATTAAATTTACTCCATAATTTTATCTTCTATGTTCTCATCTGCCTTGAGAACCAAGTTGCCGGTAAGTTGACCAAAGATTACTGCTTCAAGCAACCGCAACCTGACGTTATGATGACTACAAACATTTTAATTGCAATTCAATTCCATTCCGAGGCCTCCAAACAGGCCGCGGGCCATGGACCCGTGCCCCGCGTGCCCTTATGTAAAAGACGGAAATGCATGTTTTCCTACTAGCATTAAAAGTTTATTTTTGAACTGCTGTTAGAGTGAAGTTTTCCATACTAAAATGACATTCAAAATGTTTAATTTGTCGATTGTATCTGAGGAAAATTCTTTATTGACTAAAACATTTTGTTAGATATAAACAGCTCACTCTTTTTGGATGCTAGTTGACATTTGAATTAGTCGTTAAAAATTGATTTCGCTTTTGTTATTAATGTTCGGCGAATGAAAGACATATACATACCATTCCACAATGAATTATTACTCATATATCTTTATGAATTTGACGAATTTTTCAGGTAACTATGTATTGAATAAATGAAACAAAAAAAAAATTAACGATTTTATAAAAAATTAAAATAGCGAATTATATTAAAAGCTCAATCACATTTTTCTTCTCTTCCGCATCACCTATATGGTATATAATAAATTCAAATTTAACTTCAAATCCAATTTCCACCAAACATATCGTTATACATGTCTTTAAATAAATAAATTGAAAGAAATTTTGTTTTTTGTCAAAGAGTTTTCATTGATCTTTATATACGATGAGGGTATCGCGCCACAGATGAATTAAGACAGGAGAATCCGGCGAAAACGTTTTCAAGGGTTATGGCCCCTGGGGGACAAGGCCGAGGGTGAATCCAGTGCCCTAAGCAAAAACACCCCTAAAGCCACTCTACAATCCATGATTCGTTTTATTCTTAGCAAGTTGTTTGTTTTGCTACTGATCATATCAAACATTTATACCCGGCAAGTAAAAACTACAAAGGCATAAAACAAAAAAAAAAAAGGATCACAGCCGCTTGACACTTCGACCAAATGAAAATAAAAAACTAGCTGGATAGGAAAATATTGCCAACTGACACTGTCAATATAAAATATAAGAAATTGTAAATATGTATATTTATAATAAATTACTATAAATGGCCTCCATATAACTTCCTTACTGCTTTCACAATTACCTTTTAAAAAAACTGTCACATATGTTTTCATATAAAAATGGTATTTTCATAAAATAATATGAAAATTGATATAAAATATTACATATTGGATTCCCCCTAAAAGCAATATCAAAGTAACTTTATTAAAATATGATCATATTTAAAAAAGAGACATCTTTTTTCGATTCTATTGATTCCATAAGAAGACATTTGAATAAAATATTTTAAAAAATCTCAACATTTAACATGCAGATAATATTAATCGTTTCTTTAAAAAAGTTATGATTAATTTCTTTTTGAAATTAATTTATTTTTATTAGTCATTTGTATTTTTTCTGGACTTATTTAACAGATTAGTCGTCGATTCGTACAGACCCAGCATATAAATTAAAGTGTTAAAAAAGCCTTATAAAACGTGTATTTTATATTCTTCTAATTTTTAATTATTTTCATGTCTATACGCGAGATACATATTAGCGCTAGCTGCCAAACTAACTTTTAATAAATGTTTCCACCTATATAGGTATAGCTCGGGTTATGCATTGACTACTTTGCTTACTCTTTAGAGTCCTCTCGGAATGGCAAACTTGATATTTTAGGTATCTCTAGAGTAATCAAAACTTAACTAGGATTTTTTTATTTATTTATGGGAAAATTTTAGAATTATGTTATTCCTTTGCAAAGGGCGCTTAGTATACAGGAAATATACAAAACTTTTTCAGGGAAAGTTTTTTTCCGAGTCTAGCTTAAACAACTGAGTGTTTTATATTTAAACAGTGAATCGTTAAAATATTCTTTTATGAGTATCAACCACCCCCCCCCCCTCCAAATAGGAAATGATGTTTTTTCAGCCAAGTTTCTTGGTCTTATGATCAGAGTGTACCCGTACATAATAAGGGGTCTGGATTTGATTACCTGTCAATGCACAGGTGTTTTTCTGAAAATAATTGTTCCTGTATCCCTAGCAGTTTGAGTGTTTAGTTTTAAGCGCTCTCCAGCCATAATATTATAATTAATTAATCATTCGACCATTTCAATGAGTTAACCTCGTCCTTTTTTCAAAAGAATATTACAGTTTCAACACCATACGGAGAAGAATAACAAATAATCGGAAAAGACTATCTGAAGCGTTAGAAAAAAATCTATTTCCAGTAATTATTTAATGATTAGTTTTAGGACCACATAACTCTTAGTATGCCTCCATATTTAATTCCATTAAATGCAAGCAGCACTACTGGCATTGAGACTTAGATATGCCAAATTATAGACGGTGTCCTAGGCGACCTCTATCCAAAAATTACATGATGCTTAACTTTGGAGATTAAATGAGAGCCGGTGTTTTCAATATGGGTTGGTTCACAAATATAAATTAAATTGTAGATGTACCTATCTGCCTTAGTATATTTATTTTATCTAGTTATAGTAAATATAAAAAAGGCTTGCGTTGAAATTGCTTAAATTTTCCATCTTTGATCTCGTTTGTTTTCATCCAATTTTTCAAAAGTTTTTTACTTTCCTTTTTTATAGAGCTTCTGATTGGCTCCGTGTAGGATAAATTAATAAAAAAAGAAACTAAGGCGAATTTTTTCTCCAAGTTAATTCCAAGAATAAGAGAATTAACTTTTTTTCCTTCAAAGCGAATAAAATTATAAAAATAAAAAGTCTGCGACAGTATTACGAATGCCGTTTCAAAAAGATTGCTCGTATTTAAAACTTGACCTTTAGTGAAGCTGGTAGGTATCAGAGTAGCTGTGAAAAATGATAGCTATAGCTATATATATATTTTAAACTAAACTAAAACATGTGTGTGTGTGTGTGGTCTGGTATTATTTTGTTTGATTTCAACTTTCATATCGATTTCTTTGAATAAATTTGAATACAACAGAAAGTCAAAGGGAAACAACTTGTCAGGACTTCTTCTTCAAGTGCCATATTCGATTCCGAGAGTCGGAGATTACTGTGGAGAGTAAGTATCCTCTCCATTGTAATTTTCCTGGGAAATTTTTCACAGGGGTGGTTTCTGATTGTCCTCCCCTGAAGGGATCAGATTATAGCCGGTCAAACATTTGCAGCGAGTCAGGCTTGAACCCGCACTAGCTTGATTAAAAGCCATGCTCTATAATCACTCGACCAACCTGACTCCCTTATCAGGACTATGGTGAGAATATTATTCAAAAAAATAATCAACGAATTTGGCACATAATAAAAAATACATCGTTGAAACCTATTTTAATTATCCTTAAAATAAAATATTTTCCTTTGATTCTAAACGTTTGTCTATCAAAACTCTGTGATGTTTTGTTCAACCGTGAAACCAAAATTCTCAATTATATTCTCCCTCTACTTGTAACTTTCATTCACAGTTTGTATTATGTACATATCAGTGGCATGCGGTCCATGGATGCTGGGGATGCGGAGCATTCCCGAAAATTTTAAAACGCCAATAGTATTTTCATATCGTATTATATTTATATTCGTGTAGATTTATTTCGTTTTGATTTATTTTTTCTTACTTCATTATGATATATACGATCTTTTGAATGTTTCGAAAGAACTTCTTAGCCGAGCGGCAAAGGGCAAGGGGAGCACTGCACTGCTTTGGTTCATGTACACTAGAGATCCTATATAGATAGAGATTGGCCAATAGGCCGGAACAGACAAACGATGCATTGAGCTCTTATGCAGGAATTAAGAATTTTTTTTTTTCAATAGAAATCCATCTCATTTGCCCGAGAAAAAATAGGTTTTAACTATAAGATATTTTGAATTATTGATTTTTTAAATAGATATTTTAAGGTATTAAAACTTCTAAAAAAAATAAAAACTAAATAATTTTGAGCGCTAAATTCAAGTTTTTTTTTAAATAAGTCTAAACTAACACAAGACCCATACTTTTATATATCAGTGGCTGCGTTATTTCCAGGAGCTTCCATCATGAATTATATTTATTCCTGACTACTTGCTCCAATCAAATAATTCTTTGCTATAATCTTATCAGATATACGGTTTAAGTTTAATTCAAAATATCTATATATCTATAAGGTTTTGTCTGTACATTGCTCCAAATCACGCCAAATTTTGGTTGCACACGTTTCAAGCAAAGTTATGAACGAAAACACTCTCAACAAAATGCCTGTCTGTCTCTCTGTATGTTTGCGTGGTTTCGGCGAAAAGTTACTCACGATTCACGTAAAAACGGCTGAGGGATTATTATGAAATTTCATATTTGGATCAGATGTCTTCTAACTTATGTTTATTGCTATATAACGTTTTGATATTTTGACCCCAAAAGGGGGTTTGGGGGCGCACTAATGGAAATTATCAAATAACTCTTAAACTATTAACTCTACGGCAAATTTTGTAATGAGCAAAGTTGTAGGGGATATGATTTCTGACAACTTTTGTTTAAAAAATTCCACCCAAAAAGGGAGGAGAGTGAAAAAATATAAATTCTTGCCCTTTGAGGAAACTCAACCAAATTTGGTATACATAAGCTTTGTGCCTCTAGAGAGCTAGAAATGCAAAAACTAACCACCCAAAATGGGGGGGGGGAGGGTCAAAAAATGAAAATTCTTGCTCTTGGACCAAACTCAACCAAATTTTGTATACATTATCTGCGGGTCATTAGAAGGCTAGAAATGCAAAAACTGGGTGCGGAGTGGGTTGAGGGTCCGGGGGTGGAATGGGGTGAGGTGACGTAGTGGGGCAAAATAGAGCGGGGTGGAGGGGGTGATGTTCAGGTGGCGTAGCAGGGGTGGGGTCCATAGGGCGTGGCGGGATGTGGTGAGTGGGAAGTCCGGGGTCGGGGTGCAGTGTTGGGGTTTGGCAGGGGGTGCATTGTGCGAGGGGGGGGGTCTGGGGTGGTGTTCATGGGGCGTAGCTCCTGGCTAGCAAGAGGGCCGCCGAAGGCGGGCCTTGCAACTAGTAATGTATAAGCGCATCAATAAGATTATACGATTTGCCCTCCCCACTCGTTTATTCCTATGACTTCTAGAGACTGGAACTTCTTATTGGGAGACACATCTTTTAACCTTATAAGACCCATATACCTTAGGTATCTTTGACTCAGGAAAGCCCCTAAGTCATAACCACTCCTGACTCATAGGTGTTGCACCCACCTTCCTGTACAATATCTTCTTGAATGATTATAATTATCATTAAAAAAAGTTGGAAAATGAAATTGAAAATATAAATTAAATGTATATGACAGAATATTTGATTATTCTTATCAATATCTATAATTACCTACATTCCGAATGGTCTTAAAGGGTAAATCCTTTGTACTTCTAGTGGAGATATGAGTGTAGTTTTCAATTTCCTTCTTTAGAGTCCCCATCCCCACCAATCAATTCTAATGAGAGGCAAGGACTAAACTCGAATTGAGATTGCTGTATAAAGTCAACAGCACACAGTACAAGCCGAGACGCATATTGCTAAGCTCCAGACATCAATCGGATTGAATGATGTCAACATCATCTATATCTAAAAGAGTTATCTAATAAAATAAAATAAATACATATAAAGAGCTTTGATCGATTGACTCTTCAATCTCAAACCTAAACCTATATTTTCCTCGTAATTATGGAGTTTGGACTTTTTTAGGAGGGGCAATGAGTTTTGTAAAGGGGGCACTGCCACCCTTGCCCCTCCCCTAACTACGCCCATGGTCAAAGAGCTGGATAATACAATAAATAGCCAAGTGGAGACGGGTGATTGTGTAAAACCAGTCTTGGGACTGTGTAGGTACTCCATGATGATTATATTTTTCAATGATTTAAGTATGTACTCAGAAAGATGGGCTTTCTAAAAATTCGAATTCCCAAGATTGAAAATTCTCAATAAAATTCAAAAATTTCTCAAATTTTCTATCTAATAAAATATATATACCACATATATATCGAAAAGCTGCTGCGGGGGTGCCGAATCAGAAAGCAAAATTAAAAAATGATTTTACTACAAAAAATAAATTATAACAAAGAAAAGTATTTAAGAATTCTTATTTAATAAATAATATAAAAACAAAATTAAGCAAATAGAATAAAAAAAAATTCCGTAAAATAATTGGTGATTCGATTTTCCGATGAGAAATTGAAATAGGCAATCACTCCTCAGAAGGTTTTTGAATCCTTATCCATAATCAGGACCGTGGCAAGGGGTTTTGGCGCCTGGCGCGAACAAATTTTTGGCGCCTTAATTTTTTTTTGGCTTTTGATCTTGAAACGTAGAGGCGCTTAGAGCGCCTTTTTTCAACCGGCGCCTGGAGCGGTCGCTCCTTCGCGCCGTGCCTTGCCACGGCCCTGTCCATAATGCCCATTTAAATAAGCTTCTGAATATAATTCTTATAGGCCCGACGAGACTACAATCTTATCCATACAAATGTATAAATAAAATTCAAGATTTTTGTCTTTTAATATCATCTTTTAATTTTTGATTTTAAAAATTTTCTTTTTTGCCTTAATTTTCTTTATATGAGTTTTGAAATAACTTTAATTCATCTATTTCATTACTATTTGTTCAAATTAAAAGTTCAGTGGCCAAGCTACGCACTCGCACGATAAATGAAATGAAATAAGTTAGTTTGTTAATATTTAATTAATATGGTTCGATTGGAAGATTATACTAATACCATTCAATAAATAATACAATAAATAAATACAAAATTTTTCATGAAAACAAATAAAAACATTATAAAAACATGAATTTATTTCAAAATGTTCAAAGTTAAAAATTAATTTTGAAATATGAATGTTTTTATTTTTTTTTATTTTTAAATATATTTTTATTTTATGAGCTTTATCATTAAAATTTTCGCCTTTTAAGTACCTACTTTTTGACAATGTGTATAGATAACTGCGACAAAAATTTGAACTGTTCTCACCAAAATCTGTTCATAGATTCCCATATCTCTTAGAGCTGGTTGTATGTCGCAAAGTAAATGCTTTTTACCACTAACACAGGGTAGATGGTAAAAGCATTTACTTTGTGACATACAACCGGCCCTTAGAATTAAATTATTATTGAAAATAATGTATTATATTATAATATTTCGTATAGGTTTTTTAAACATTATATTTTTCTCTATTAATTTCAGAAAATTATTAAATATCTAATGCATTGTCATTACGAATAAGTATGTATTCACAACATAAAATCAATGCTTGTAGAAATGGATTACAAGATTTAACCCAGACCGAAAGAGAGAAAAACAGAAAAACCAAATTAATTAAAAGAGCGTATAATTATAATATAAAATAAATTAATAAAAATATGTACTTAGGAGGAAAAGTTAAACCAATTAAAAATCGCGAAAAATTATCATAAAAAAAAAATTAAACTTGAAATACTTAAAATTTAAACTTAAAATAACCTCTTTATTTCTCTTCATGTTTGAAATACTTGATTGGAAATTTTATTATGAATTTAATTATATACATATATTTGATCAATTTAAAGAATGTAAGAGAGTCTTTGAAATGAAAGTTTGATAACATTTATTTATTTTAATCTTTTCGCACAATCATTGTTAGCAGTTGTGAAAGTCTAATTGTCTAAATCAAGGGTATCCAACCTTTTAGCTTACATGGGCCGCATTTGATGAAAAAACAAATGCTTCGGGGCGCATATAAAATATTCTAATTCTATTGATATTTCTCAATAAAAAAAGAAAATTTATAATGTAGAATAATGTAATCCAGGTGGTATTGATGATATTACATTTCCGAGAAGGTGAATTTAACTCTTCTGACATGTAAGAAAATCATGCATAACAGCTTGAATTCAGTAATTATAATAATAATTATATTGATTTTTATTCAAATTAGTTTTTATATTAAGATTTAAATTGCATTTACTCCTATACATTTTACAATGCTTGATTAGAATAAGTAGAGAAAGCAATCGTATATAAAACATATTTTAAAAGAGAATTTCTTTTAATACACTGTATTTAGTTAGAGTTTATAATATAGGAATTAGAATAGATTTAATTGTATATTGCGAGAGATTCGAAAACAAGCTGAGACTTGTTCGTAAACAAGCTCCGACCTGTTTGCCCGAATTGGAAAAAATCTTTCAATTCGATACTTCTAGGATTTCCCTTTTAACTATTAGGTGCTTGTACAATAACTAGTACTCTCTATTGCAGGGTCCAAAGTTCACCCACACCATGACCCCATGCCGATCCCATGCCCCCTTGAGCCCATGCAAAGTGAATTGTGAACCCCGTCAGGCCAAAATCAACGCTTTCCAGCAAGGACTCGCGCGTTGAGGACTCTCCAGTGATTCTGCGCGCTCCCTCGCGTCTTCCAGGTGAGATTTTTTTCCATTCTTTTTTGAATTTTCTTTATTCTACACATTCTTTATTTATATATTTATTTCACAGGTAAAAAAATAAATTATCTCAATATTAATATTTCGATTTCTACTACTTTTTCAAATACTTAACTAAAATTAACATTTAATAACGCGTATTGTAAGCTAGTCTTGACCTTTTAAGCTGCCACCTAAATTTGAGAAATATTATATGTCGAAACGTCGTCCATTTTGATGAGATTTTCTCTACAAAAATCTGTAATCTATAGTTAATATCGAGGGTGAACCGCGACCTAAAATCGTGTACACCTACTTCCACTTTCATTTCCAAGTAGAAAACAATAGATGACAATAAATTATTTAATGAATTCCAAAGTAATTTCAAATAATTCCACAGACGGTGTACACCTTATTCCAATCGCGGATCACCCCTCGGTTAATATATACTATTAAAATATATCACTAGTATGAACTCATGTTGAAACTTACTCTCCTTCCAGTCGGCCCTAGTATTAAATCACGATTAAAAATAAATATTTGCTCATTGTGCTTTAAAATGTCTGAAATGCGGAGAAAAATATTTTTCAACTATGATTTTTTTCTCTTGTGTGTCTGAATTCCGATACCCACGATAGCCCAAGAGCGCAAAAACATTAAGTTTGTTTGTATCAATACATAGTACCTACTGATTATATTTTGGAATATCTGGTTCAAAAAGATAAAAATGTGTTTTTTTTTGTCAAAAAAGAATAAAACTAACATCTATTTAAAAGAGAATTTGTATCCTCAAAAAATTTAATTATTTAAAATTCATTGAAAAAATATTAAAATAAAAGTAAAGATGGTGTTATTAATTTTCAGACGATTTCTGATCTTCAGGGTTGTAATAGTAATAATTTATTGATAATAATGGTAAATCTTTGGCTTTATCTGAGATGAGGTGACGAATGCAATATCATTATTTCTGAAATTGTCAAATTGGTTTCCTGAAAGGCGTACAACTCAGCTTAGAGTACACTGATCTAAAGATCTAGACTATTGATTATTTACTCATAGTTGTTCAAAATGTTATTTTTACTAAATAGATATTTATAAAAGTCAAGATTTTCATCTACTTTTATAAACATGCGTTTATTTTGAAAATTGCCTATTAAACCATAAAAAATTATTTCCTTAACGATTTTCAGTCAATGAATGCAAATATAATAAAGAAACCCAAAAGAATGTACTTGAGAAACAACTTTGAAAAATAGTTCAAAGGTCTTTTTATTTTTGATTAATCCCTAGAGAGGGGATGAACAGCGCCTCAGGCAGTTTATCGTGCATGCTCTTTTCCATCTAGTTATATTTTCCATTAAAATGAATGAAATTTGAAATGTTTATTCACTGTCTGATTGAGTATGGATAGCAAAGAATATAGGTATGATTATATACTTGTCACTTTTAAAAATTTTAAATTTTAAATAAATTCTAAACCAGAGGCATTTTCAACTTTTTACTCTTTACAAGGCTCATATTCGCCCTCTTTCGAATATGCCTCGCATCTGTGAAGAGAAACTTTCAAGCATTCTCTTGTCACCCTGCATGCAATTCAGAGGCGAGCTATCTGATTAATAGAAGATCCTGCATAAACTAGCACTCCCAATATTGCCTGGCTCATTGTAGAAACGTTTCCGACCTTTTCCTTTTTATAAATACTAACATGGCTTTTGTTTTGATGAGATAAAATCAGTAATCCCACTTAGGGCCCTTTTGCGAAAAATACATTATTTTCAAATATTCAACATCCCTTCGCGGTTAAATTAGATAGTAATCGTACCCACTTTGTCCCTATGACTTTTAGAGACTAGAACTCTCCGCATCTGTGCCGGACCACTTCATTCGCCAATGCAAATTTTTATTCTAACACCATGACTTCTGGAACTCTCTCTCCCGCCCTCCGTCTTTCCCGACACTTATAACCTTCAAAACTCGAGTGGTCAATAGGCATCCACCCTTTTCTTGATCAATTTCTCCTTAACTTCGGAAATGAAAGGGTCTTTCGAGATTCATAGGGGTGCATCTTCCTGGTGCGGGACCCTTCTTGCATTCGATCGCATTAAAAAAAAATCGCAATCCAGACTATTATTGACTATTCTTATCTGAGAGGAAGCATATGTAATGTATGATCACTTAAATCAAAAATAAAATTTTTTATAGGGCCCTTGTTAGCCCTTTTTAAATTAAACTTTATGTTGTGGCATTTATCGGGCCCGTAAGAGATGTCCAAATTTTTGAAAATTGCATTTTTTGAGAGACTCATTTATTTCTATATAAAACGGAACATTCAAGTTGAAATTGAGGCCATAGACCAGCTATTATTGCAGAAAGTCATCGACAATTTTGATGGATGGCCTGTAAAAGAAGTCGTGGGGAGCATTTGAACAATATTGTTTTTCATACATAAATGGCATAAATCCACCTTTCATTATCAATAAAAAATTTTGATTTGCCTTGGAAAAATATGTTTTATTTTAAATTCAAAAACTTCTGAACA